>CM038223.1:147994846-148221481 GCA_021442155.1 Cymbidium sinense | reverse complement strand
TATAAAACAAAAGAGAAACGTTGCTTAGAAGTTAAGCAATGGTATAATTATTAAATAGAAACTCTGTTGTTAAGCAAAGCCACTATTATTAAATAAAAAAGATACTTTTCTTAGAGGCTAAGCAAAGGTACAGAATATTATAAGATGGCTACTTTTGGAAAGTAACAATTATTTTTTTTGGGACCCACTTTATGTAAAGTAGGTTCCTTGCTGGTGAAGATAAGCGGCTACTTTTGGAAAGTAGCAATTATTTCTTCTGGTGGGTCTGCTTTATGAATTTAAGTTTCTCCGGTGGATTCCACGTCGACGCCGTCAGAAGACTCGCCACTGTCGCAGATATAGATAGGGTGATTAAACACCTTGGCGAGTTGATTTTTGTAGATTTTTTTGAGACGTTCCTTATGTTGAATCTCAGTCTCATGAGGATAATTTCTTCTGATGCTTTGTAGTACCTCATCCACTGATAGCCAAAATCCATAGTTTTTTGATTGTTTGTTAATCCAGAATAAGCTTTAATAATGGCTTTAATTTGCTTGAGCTTATCCTCAATGTTGATTGAATTCCACCATTTTAGTAAAAATTGCCTTTGAAGGACCAACTGATTGAAGGGGTCCTTTCCAAGTATAACATTCCCTCTCCAAATCCATGGCTCTAATACCAGACTTACACTAGGATATATAAAACACTTATTTATTAAAACTTCAAAATAACTTACACGATGGAAATAGGCAAGAAGCAGGAAGAACTAAGGAGAGTACAAGAGGAGAATATAAGAGAAGAGGAGAAGGGAAAATTGATCGAAAGCACTAAGCACCGAGCAATAACATAATACGATAGCCTCCTTATATAGAGGTGGAGGCATAGGAGAGACTTTTCTTAGAAGCAAAGGTACAATTATTAAACAAAAGAGTTTTTCGTTGCTTAGAAGCTAAGCAACGATATAATTATTAAATAAAAACTTTGTTGTTAAGCAAAGCTACTATTATTAAATAAAAAAGATACTTTACTTAGAGGTTAAGCAAAGGTACATAATATAAGTAAATTATTTGGTGGGACCCACTTTATGTAAAGTAGGTTCCTCGGTGAAGATAAGCTGCCACTTTGGAAACTAGCAATTATTTCTTCCGTGGGTCTACTTTATGAATTTAAGTTTCTCCAAAGGGATTTCACGCCGACGCCGTAAGACTCGCCACATCGCAGATATAGATAGGTGATAAAACACCTGAAGTTGATTTTCATAGATTTTTTTGAGACATTCCTCATGTTGAATCTCGGCCTGAGGATAACATCTTTGATGCTTTGTAGTATCTCATCTATCGAGCTCAAAATTTGTAGTTGAGGGATCGTTAATTCATAATAAGCTTTAATAATGGCTTTAATTTGCTTGAGCTTATCCTTAATGTTGATTGAATTCCACCATTTTAGTAAAATTGTCTTGAAGGACCAATTGATTGAAGGGGTCCTTTCCAAGTATAGCTCCCAAATCCATGGGATTTGGCCTGCGTGAAGAAATGAGCAAGATTTTGTCCTTGAATCATTTTTGGATTAATAGCCTCATTTTGGGGCGCTTCCATCCAGTTATTGAAGACTTCTTTGATTGGATCTGGAAGAATATTTAATTATGCTCCAAAATAGTTCCACCATCTAAAGAACCATGCTGGAAGTTCTTTGTTGATAATATCTTTGTTCATTATGAACATCCATGAATGCCTTCGCTTGTCATTGAGAAGGAAGAAGGCCTTCATCATAGCTTGCACATAGCACCAATAATTTACACTAATTTTGTATTGTAAATTAGTGGAGGATAAGAATACATTTTTCTCTTGGAATGGAGTTAGACCCCATTCTCTTTGATGAAAGATCTTTTGTATAACGCATTTGCTATACTAAATTGCATGGTTCGACTGATCACGAATATGAATAATCTCAATACACTTTAATTGTATTAAGATTTTTTCATAATTTCTCTTGAGAGATTAGATTCAAATGGGAAAGGATTGTTTCCCAAATATCTTTCAAATAAGGCCCACGGATTATTTATTAAATAATCAGAGGGATTAATTTCAATAATATTCTATTTTATTTCTTTAGAGAAATAAACAGGTTCTTGTGCAACAACATCTTTTAGGGATGGAGTTGCAACTTTTTTAGAGGGTTCACCCTTTTCAACCATAGTTGAAGATGAAGTACCATAATGATAAGTTTGCGAATTGATCATGCCAATTGTTGAATTGACCGGATCTTTGCAATTAGAGCGGCCATCGCCATGACCTCCATAAAAAGAAAGACATCCTCGATTAGGAGTAGTCATTCTTCCATGCGGGGTGATCCACCCATGATCATCCCTACAAGAATTCACGGGTCAGAAAATCAGGAAGAGAAATTTCATGACCTTTAATGAATTCGATGTCGAAATTGAAGATAGAGTCGACCATGATGCAAAAAATTTGTTTTGAAACTAAATTTTGACATCTTGTTCAATGATGTATTTGACCGAGGAACAAATACACAATGGAGAAAATGTTGATTAAGTAAATCATCTTGGAATTTTGAGATGCACTTAATCACAAAGCATTTCTTTTGATAATGGAATACTTTTGAGTAGATTCCATTTACTAAAACAAAGAACTAATTCTTCTTTAGAATTCTTTCGCCGCTTTTAGATACCTCCATAACCCTTATCGAGGCAGCTTTCAACAATTTTGAAACTAGTAGGGTCCAAAGATTAAGACAGGAAGGTTTTGAACCCTTTCTTTAATTTTGCGCACTGCCATGGTATGAGAATCAGACCATGGTGGGAGATTCTTTTTTAATCTGTCAAAGAGTGGGGCTGCATCTTTGATAAGATTTTGATAGAAATCAGCTACATAATTGAGAGCTCCTAAGAACCACTGTAGCTAGTTTTTATCTAAAATGATATCAAATTTGTTATAAATTCAATACTTCTATTAATTGGTATAATAGAAGCATTGGATATATTATGGCCTAAAAATCTTATTTCATTTGAAATAATTTGATTTTGCTCAAATAACTAATCCATATTTAAAATTAACCATTTAAATGTTTTTAGATGGTTGAAGTGTTCATCAATATTATTTGAGAACACCAGAACATCATCAATATAGACTAAAATATATTTAAAATAATCTTTAAATATATTATTCATGATATGTTAAAATTTAGAAGGTGCATTTTTTAAACCAAAGGGCATTACGTTCCATTCGTAATGTTCAAAGGGCACCGTAAATGCTGTTTTATAGTGATCCGATTCTTTTATCTGGATCTGCCAATATCTTGATTTTAAATCAAATTTGGAAAATATTTTTGCATTATGCAATCTATTTAATAAATCCCTTTATTGAATTGATATCGATCCATTTTAAAACTTTGTTTAACGCTTGTAATAATTACAAGTCGCTTCTTCCTCTTTTTTTTTCCAATTCATAACGAATGCGATGCTCAAGAGAAGTAGGATTGCAATTATTTCACTTTAATAAAGCAACAATCTCATCTTGCATAAAGCAAGGTACTCCATCTAACAAGGATGAGCTTTAGTGGGAATGTCTCGTTCATTGAAATTATCAATGTACGGGAGATCCACTACATGAGTCTTTCTTTCCCAGAAAGCAATTGTCACCACAAACTTCCTTTGGAATTTTGGAAATTTTGAATTTTGCTTTTAATTTTGGGGAAGAAATTTGTTGTTTAATAGTTAAACTAGCAATTTCTTCTTGTAAATAATTTATATGCATAGACTTATTATTAAGTCTATTCATTTCATTTATGATAATTTCTTAGATTGGTGATAAATGGAATGTGTTTCTTTATCCTAAAGAAAATAATTCCAAAGATCATCAATTCTAGTGATGCATTATTTTAAGAAGAAAAAGAGTTCCTAAAATAATGTGTTGTGTCAAATTTTTGACTAAAATAAAAAGCATTTTAATACAAATATCATCTTGACACACGGCCACAGATGATAATTTCTACTTAATTTATAAAGACTCACCGCCGGCTGCCTTTAACCGCAGGCTAGTTTTTTCAAAATATTTGGAAGGAATTATTCCTTCTTGTATACAATTTAAATCTGCTCCACTATCAACTAGAGCAATTAAATTTGATAAAATAAATTCTTTATTTATAATTAATTTGATGGAAATATACCATTTTGGTATTTTTGAATATTTTGTAAGAAACCTTCTTGATTAGAATCGACTTCTATATTTTCAAATGAATTGGCATCTTGATTTATTTCAAGATCCATTAGAAGACCATTCATTTGTCTGCTCGCCTTTAATTTGTTTGAACTTAATTTTAGTTTCTTTAATTCGCTTTTAGCTCGCTAAAGAAGCTAAATTAGAAGATGATGTACTTACCCTCGATTTTTTCTTAAATACTTCATATAAGGAGTATATAGAGGTAATTAAATTTTTCTAGTTTATCTTTCTTCTTATCATTAAGAAGATCAATTTTATCACAAGTTGAATCATCTTCAACTTGTGCTAAAAGTTTAATTAATTGGTCCTTTTGCTCGTGGAGCATATACGACTGCCATATTTATTATATTTTATAATAATCTATCTCAATGTGATTTGCAACAGCTAGATTTATCATTTATCGATTTATAATCGAGGATGAAGATGAAATATATTCTTCTTCTTCTTCCTCGATTCTCTTTTAATCGAGGATGTAAGAAAAATTTTATCGTATTTTTTAACCCTTCGTCAATCTAAAGTTCATTTAACTTCTTCTTGACGGTCCATTTGTTCGTGTAATGACCTGTACGATCACATTTGTAACATTTTATTTCTCTTGTCTCTTTCATTTTAGAACTAGAGGGACGAGAGTGCTTGTGTTTGTGTGTGAATTTGTCATGTTTTTTATGACGTGAATTTTCACGTTTATGAAAAATATTATTTCGTGCTTTTCCCTTGTGTTTAGAAGATAAAGGACAATCACAGCTTGAATTGCTCGAATTCTGCCAAGTTTACGCCAAGTAGACGTTTTCTTTCATTTGATCTTTAATTTAAGATCGAGAGATTGCTAGCTTTAATATATGCGAAATAAGGTTTCCATATGTTAGGTTTCATATGGGATGGTTCCATCATAAATAAGAGAACCATAACCTTTTAAGTAAATAGATTAAGGCCTTCAATGAATTTTTGCTTCCATGAAGGCTATACATCATAAAGTGTCATGACTGCTAGAAATATATCCTTGTACCATCAAAATGGGTTAAGGATGGACATCTTAATTTTGGAGTAAGAGCAGTTTTTTCTCCTTGATCTCCAATGGATCCAAAGAAATGATCTAAAAATTATTTGAGAAGATTATAGAGAATTTTCATTAGTTTTTATGTTTCTGGAAGATCCTTAGAACTTAAGTCTAAGGAGGTCTTCCTTTGAGGAACAAGCAAGGAGAAAATTATCCACCATCCTTTGAGTTCCGAGAATCAAATGATGGATCGAAATGATAATACATGATTTTGCTTGATGTCTAGATTGAACAGCATTAGCAAACATAAGCATTCGATGAAGGGTATGAATGATTTGATGTTCAGAAAGTCCATCAATATTCCATTCATATAAAGAATCTCCATCATAGAAATTTCCTATGAAATGAGTATCTTCCTCAAATAATAAATCAGGAGGAGTTGGTTTTTTGTAATAATGTTTTTCCAAATTTTTCTTGATAAGAAAGTTTTGGATATCAAGAGGAGGATGAGGATCTTGTAATTTTGAAAAGATTTTGAACTTTTAATATTACTTGATTGATCAGACAATGAGGATTCATTTGAATCTTCATCCCATTGACTGATATCTTCGAGCTCCAAACATACTTTTCACTTAAATTTAGAATCAAATTCAATGTCTTCGTAAGAGGGTCCCAACTTAAGAGCCGCTTTAGAGGTGGTCGATAAAAGGTTTCACAAATTTTATACTTAGATTTTTCAAAGCTTTGCTAATTTTAGGGCTAGAAACCTTTTGTTTAAGCATCTGATTGATTTTAGATTCTAGGCTAAAAAGATGATCAGTGATTATTTGAAGTATACTACTACTATAATTAAGTTTTTTAATTAGATTAAATTCTTTTAGAATTTGTGATCAAACTTATTTTTTCAAGGTTG
Source organism: Cymbidium sinense (assembly GCA_021442155.1). Classification (NCBI taxonomy): domain Eukaryota; kingdom Viridiplantae; phylum Streptophyta; class Magnoliopsida; order Asparagales; family Orchidaceae; genus Cymbidium; species Cymbidium sinense. The sequence goes on along the minus strand of CM038223.1, from coordinate 148,215,354 downwards.
CTAATTTAAAGGTTTATCATCCACCATTTTACAACCGATGGAGGATAAGATGCTTCAATTATTTTCCTTACTGCTTTTGCCATTTTTTGGTAGTTAAAATACAACTTGAGCATTGAGCATAGTAATCAAAAACCATGCTAAAAGGAATAGTTGCTTTGGTTTGACTATTTCTTTCTCTCATTTTAAATATAAATCATTTATTTCAAGATGTTGGTCTTGAGAAGTAAAACTTCTATACCAAGTATAAAATTATCACTTTGTAAGTATTCCTTCAAAACAACCTCTCTAGTCTTAGAATATTGTGTAGCTCATTAAGTCTAAATTTCATTTCATATGGAGTAGATTGATTTTCTCAGGATGATAGATATTTTTATTTTCAAGGGCCTCACCAATTGTTCGAGTGTGAACCATATCTAAACTTCTGAGGTTTTGTAAAGTGATAGAACCCTAAAAGTGTAATGGATCGACGAGGGTTGAATAACTTCAACATCGCCATCATATTCCAAATTGATGAATGATAATTTTATCAATTTTTTAGAGACCATCTATTTAGGTCTTCTTCTTTCTTTCAAAATTCCAATTTAGTTCTTGATTAAATTATTAATTCTCTTAATTGTTAGGTTAGAAGTTACTTTAAAAGAAGTAGAAGCCATATTACCAAAAATGAGGAAAAAGGGAGAGAGAAAGATGATGCAGAGAGAATTTGAAATAAATCACCACATAAGGATAAAACAAACTAAGTATAAACCTCCATTAGAGAATTATCTTCTGCATAACAAAAAATAGGACTTATAATTTCAAGCCTCAACAAGGATTTATGGCCATTTGTGATGAAGATGAGAATTTAAACCTCTACTCTTAGAGAATTATCCTGCATCAACAAAAAAGGACTTATCATATCTAAAATGGGATGGCCATTTGTGATGAAGAGGGATAAAGCCATAAATGAACAAAGTACCGTTATCCAAAGCATGAAATACAACAAAAAATCTCTAACATCCTTAATTTAATGGAAATATACCATTTATGGTATATTGCCTTTTGCATATTTTGTAAGAAGGCATAAATGAAAGTAATCTTTATCCAAAGCATGGTGAAATAAATACTTTCGATAATGAGTATATAGAGGTTGTAATTCCTTCAACAATCTAGTTTAAAACCTATCATAGCTTTAAGACTAAAGTTCATTTCATGGATAGAGTGAGAGAAAGATTCAAATAAATTGAGCCTCCTTATATGAGGTGGAGGCAGAGAGACTTTTAGGTTAAAAGGTACAATTATTAAACAAAAGAGAATCATCACTTAGAAGCGCAATGGTATAATTATTAGACATAATGAAATAACTACTTTAAAAGTAGTTATCTTCACCGAAGGAACCTACTTTACAATAAGAATAAGGTCTTGATCGAGATGGTATTGTCCATAAGTCTGAAATACCACCTCATTTCTATGTAAGCTATGATGAAGGCCTTCTTTTTCAATAACAAAATTTTCATGAATGTTCATAATGAACAAAGATATTATCAACAAAGAATGAAAATGACATAATATCTTTACAAATTATTTAAGATTTTCAAATAATCATCATCATCTTTTTATGAGTCTAGATCATATGCTTAAACAAAAGGTTTCTATTCCACTAGCAAACCTTCTAAAAGCTTCTACTAGTATAAACCCATTTGTGAAACCTTTATCCAACCATCCTAAATTGGCTTTGTTAGACTCTCTTAAGACATTGAATTTGATTCAAAATTTAAGAAAAGTATGTAGCTTAAGATATTTAATCATGAAGATTCAAATGAATCTCAACCAAAAGAAAATATCATCATAATATTGAAAAGTTTAAAACCTTTTCAAGAATTACAAGATCTCATCCTCCTTTGATATCCAAAACTTTCTTATCCCAAGAAAAATTTAAAAACATATTATAAAAAAACCAACATCATTTATTATTTGAGAAAGATACTCATTTCGTAAGAAATTTTAATGGAGATTCTTTATATTAATGGAATATTGATGGACTTTTCAACATCAAATCATTCATACTTCATTGAATGCTTATGTTTGCTACCACCAAGACATCAAGCAAACCACATATTGTGAGCCATCATTTAAGGATTCTGAACTAAAAGGATGGTGGGATAATTTCACTATTCTCAAAGGGAAGACCTCTAGCAAAATTGATTTAAGTACTAAGGATCTTCCAAAGAACGAAAACCTAATGAAAATTCATATAATCTTCTAAATAATTATAGATATTTTGGATCCATTGGAGATCAAGGAGAAAAACTCTACTCCAAAATTAAGATGTCCATCCTTAACCCATTTTGATGGTAAAGAATATATTTCTACATCATGACACTTTATGCCGATAGCCTTCATGAAGCAAAAATTCATTGAAGGCCTTCCCATATTTATTTGTTAAGGTTTTGCTTCTACCATGGATCCATCCCTAATGAAACTTTACATGGAAATCTTATGCATGTATTAAAATGTTATAAATTACTCGATCTAAATTTAAAGATCAAATGAAAAGAGAACGTACTGAAAACATTAAGAAATTTTGTGAACAATTCAACTAGATCCTCAAGATTTTATCTTCCAAATACGAAACATGAAAACTATTTTCCTAAGCATGAAAACCCATAAAAAAACATGATTAATTCATGCACAAACATGACATGTTTCTAAAACCAAAGAGACAAGAGAAATAAAATTACAAATATCGCAAGTCATTACACAAATAGATGCACCATCAAGAAGAAGTTAAATGAATGTTCCTTATGTTGTTGCTTTGGGATATTGTTCAATAGAGATATTATTGTCGGTATGAATGTTCCTTATGTGGTAGTTTTTGAGGTCATTTGGTTCATTAATAATCTGCTATCTTGGTTTGTTTTAAAGAGCAAGCTTGATTTTCAATGGATCATTATCGATTTCGTGATTATGGGTAATTTTGTATTCAATCATTTTGGTTTATTTTCCTTGTCCGACAAGATGCCAACATCCTGATTGTTGTTTGTCCTTTGGTCTTCTCCATTTGTTATGTTGTGAACATGACTTTTTTAAATATCCTTTTTTGTTATCTATCAATGGTTTATCTTATAAGCATAATGGGATTATTGGTAATCCTATTGTTATTATCACTATCCTTTAATTGATTATGGTGATTAAGAAATCGATTGATTTCTCCAATGTAATTTGCTTTGCTATTCATTATCTATCCTTCCATTTACTTATATATATTGTTATTTGAAAGGTCTTATATTCCCTGCATTAGAATGATTGTGTCTTTCTCTTTACCTTGTTCAAGATGATGTTCTTGATTGTTTTTGGACTTCTTCCCCTTTTGGTCTTTAAATTGCTTATCATCTGACTAATATGATATATCATATCTATTTCTTTCATCCTTGATAAATATCTATTTTATATTGGATGGGAGGCATTATGACATGCTAGTTTTATTGTTTGATTGTTATGTAAATTTCCTCTTGTTTATGATATATTCCTTCTATGTTAAGATATCATCCTTCTGCTCAAAGAAACATTTACGCTTTGATGCTCATGATGGTTTATTTTTAATTGTGGCCTTCAAGATAAGCTTTTATGGCCTAATATCTACTCATTAGGGTTTATGGCCAAGATTCTTCTGTCTAATGTTGATTTTCATTGTCTTGGATTTTTGCTTTGGTTATCCATTGTCCTATCTTTTTTTGCATTCTATTTACATTGTTGCATTATTTGTTTTATCTATTGGCTTTCTCAGATGAAGATTTTTATCCTGTCATTGCTCATCTCAATGTTTTAATTTGCATTAATGGCTATTGTCTCTATTCCTATCTCATAAATGTTTGAGCTTTTTTGATCCTATTTTGAAAGAGTGGTGTTATAAGACTTTTTGTTTTTATTCTCTCCATTATCTGTTGATCGGATTATAATTTTGACCCAAGATCGCCATATTATCTAAATGTCCTTATTTTTTTAATTCTTTTTCCGTGTTAAAGCTATGATTTTCCTTTTACAATTTTCTTTTCTCCAATTACTCATATGGACATAAAATTTGTTTTGTCAAGTTTCAAATATATCTTAAAGGTCTCAACTATAAGATCATCATTTGAAAAATGAAACATTATCTCATCCGCTATTTTTTTCGGTGGGTTTATATGCTTTCACTTGGATATGATATTCGCTAAGATGACTAATTCCCTATGTTTATATACTCATGGATGACTATATTAATGATATCTTCAAAAATAATTACCATTTAGCTCTTTGAATTACCTCTATTTGATATGTTTATTTAAAGAATAAAGTTCATAAGACTATCAACAATGTTACCTCCTAATTTGTTAAATCCATGTTTTCATCTCTTTTTACTAGTAGCTCATGTGATGTAACCCTTCTAATGAAGTTTGATTTCAATTTTCATCTACAATTTGGTGATTGAGGATTTCTTTATCAAATTTTCCTTATTATCGCTTCCCAGTTTTATTGTTTTCATTTATCTCTATTTGTATTATTTAGCTTCTAATCTCCTCATGTCACTTTGAGTGATTCTCTTGTTCTAGAATTTGCTCCATATTACAATTTCTTACAACCATCAAAGCATTGGCCTTAATCTTCCTTTCATTATTGTTACCATATTGTATCTTTTGATTGCTTTAATGTTTTCTCTTGCTTCATGTACTTAGATGATTTACTCCTTTCATTGTAGCTCTTTGAGATTAGATTTATCCTCTTTAAGGATCGTAATTTTATGGTAATAAAATACATTTCTTAAAAAAAGAAGAAGTTAAATGAACTTATTGACAAGGGTTAAAACAAAACCATGAAAATTCTTCTATATCCTATTGTAAAGAGAATCTTGAAAAGAAGAACATATTTTATTCATTTTCATTTATTTAAAGATAAATCTAATTAAAGAACAAAAAAGATTATTATAAAAAAAATATAATAAATATGACATAGAGCTCACCCACAAGCAAAGGACTATTAATTTTTTAGCACAAGTTGAAGATGATTCAACTTGTGATAAAATTATAGATCTTCTTAGTGATAAGAAGAAAGATAAAATAGAAAATTTTACTTACAAGCCTCCTATATACTCCTTATCAGAAGTATTTAAGAAAAAATTTGAGGCAAGTTCATCATCTTCAAATTCAGCTTTCAATTTTAAAATAATTAAAGAAACTAAAATTAGAAATTCAACAAATTAAAGTTGAGCAAGAGCAAATGAATGGTTCTGATCTTGAAATTAATCAAAAGATTATTTGAAAATATAGAAGCCGATTCTAATCAAGAACCAAGTTTCTAAATATGTAAAAGGCAATATACGAAATGGTATATTCATCAAATTAATTATAAATAAATAATTTATTTTATCAAATTTATCTCTTTTAGTTGATAGTAAGATTTAAATTGTATATAAGAAGAATAATTCCTTCTAAATATTTTGAAAATAGCCAAATTAAAATGACTAGTCTTTAAATTATATAAATTTCATCATCTGTCAAGATGATATTTGTTTTCAAATGCCTTATTTTAGTCAAAAAAACACATATTTCTAACTTTTCTTAATAATGTTTTCATTTGAATTGATGATACCGAATTTGATTTTCATAAAGAAATCATTCCATTTTATCACCAATCCTATGAAATTATCATAAATGAAATGAATAAAGAATAATTGGTCATGCATATTTATTTACAAGAAGAAATTGCTAGTTTAACTATTAAACAACAAATTTCTTAAAATTAAAAAGCAAAAAATTCAAAATTGCCGCCAAGAATTCCAAAGGAAGTCATGGTGACAACCCAGTCAAAGAAAGACTCATAGTGGATCTCATACATTATTTCAATGAAGATAGACATTCACTAAGCTCATGTCGATGAACAGCATACCTTGCTTTATGCAAAGAAGAGATTTATTTATTAAAGAAAGGAATACAATCCTACTCTCCTGAGTCATAATTTATTCTATGTTGAATTTGAAAAAGAAAAGAGAGACCGCATTGTAATTAATTACAAGCAAAACAAAGTTTTAAAATGGATCGATTCAATTCTAATAAAAGGATTTATTAAATAGATTGCATAATGCAAAAAATATTTTCCAAATTTGATTTAAAATCGTAATATTGGCATCCGATGAAAGAATCTATATAAAACAAGATAATTCTTACATAATAATGAATGTAATGCTTTAAAAAAATGAACCAATTATAGATATCATGAATAATTATTTAAAGATTATTTTAAATATATTTTAATCTATATTGATGATGTTCTCACCAAACAATATGAAACACTTCAATCAAAAACTTTTAAATGGTTAATTTTAAAAATGGATTAGTTATTTCTAACAAAATCAAATTATTTCAAACCAAATAAGATTTTTAGATAATATATCCAATGCTTCTATTATACCAATAATAGAAGTATTGAATTTGCTAACAAATTTCGATATCATTTAGAAAACCAATTTTTTAGAGCTCTCAATTATATGATTATCAAAATCTTGCCAAAGATGCACTTTGAAGATTAAAAAAGAATCCCCACCATGGTCTCAAATTGCTCATGAGCAAAATTAAAGAAAATTCAAAACCTTCCTTGTCTAATCTTATGAACCCTAATAGCCAAAATTGTAAAGATGCCTCGATACTAGGTATTAAAGCAAAATAAGAATTCAAAGAAGAATTACCACTTTGTTTTCTGTAAATGGAATCCTACCAAGAAAGTATTCCATTATCAAAAAAAGAAATTTCATTTTTGCATCTCAAAATTCCAAGATGATTTACTTAATCATCATTTTCTCTTCTATTGCTTCACCAAATACATCATTGAACAAGATGTCAAAATTTAGTTTCAAAATAAATTTTTTCATCATGGCAACGCATTTTTTTATATCATCATTAAAGGTAATGAAATTCTCTTCATTTTTCATATGAATTCTGTAGATTTGGTGGATCACTCATGGAAGAACACTACTCCTAAGAGTCTTCTTTCATGGATTGTCCATGGTCGCTTCTAAGAAAGATCCTCATCAATAATGTATGATCAATTAAACTTATCTTTATGGTACTTCCTCTTCAACTCATTGAAAAGGGTGATCCTCTTAAAAATCAGAACACCATCCCTAAAAGATGTCTTTATAAGAACTTTATTTAAAGAAATAAAATAGAATATTATTGAAATTAATCTGATTATTCAATAAATAATTGATTTGAGATATTTGGGAAACAATCTTTCCCATTTGAATCTAATTTTAAGAGAAAACCGAAAAAATCTTAATACAATTAAAGTATGAGATTAATCATGTTGATCACGAACCATACAATTTTCTATAGCAAATGCATTATAAGATCTTTCATCAAAGCTGAATGGGGTCTAACCCATTCCAAGAGAAAATGTATTCTTATCCTTCACTAATTTATAGTACAAAATTATAAATTATTGGTGATGTAAGCTATGAAGAAGGCTTTTCCTTCAATGATAAATGAAGGCATTCATGGATGTTCATAATGAACAAATATATTATCAACAAAGAAATTTCATGGTTCTTCATGGTGGAACTATTTTGAGCGTAATTAAATATTCTTCAGATCCAATTAAAGAAGTCTTCAATGATGATGGAAGTCGTCAAAATGAGGGATATTAATCCAAAAATGATTCAAGGACAAAATCTTGTTCATTTTTTCAAGCCAAATCCAGGATTTGGTAACGTTATACAAAGGATTCAATTATTGGTCTTTCAAAGATATTTACTAAAATGGTGGAATTCAATCAACATTGAGGATAAGCTCAAGCAAATTAAAGTCATTATTAAAGCTTATTCTAAATCCTCAAAACTATGGATTTTGAGATCAAAAATTACAAAGCATCAAAATATATCCCCATGAGACCAAGATTCAACTTAAGGAACATCTCAAAAAAAATCTATGAAAATCAATAAAGTTTAATCAATCTATATCATAATGAGTCTTATCATACGCGGAAATAATTGAGAAAAACTTAAATTCATAAAGGAATCACCGAGAAATAATAGCTACTTTCCAAAAGTATCTTATTATTCAATGAAAACTTTACATAAAGTGGTCCCACCAAAAGAAATAATTTTTTAAAGTCCATCTTAATATGTATTCTTGAAAATTCTAAGATCTTTTTTTATTTATTAATAGTAGCTTTTGCTTAACAAAGTTTCTATTTAATAATTATAGTTTAACTTTAAGCAATGTTTCTTTGTTTAATAATTGTAGTCTTTCAAAAGTGTCTCCTGTTTATATATAAGGAGGCTCTTTCTTTATCTGTTTTCCTTCAATTCTTCTCTTCTATTCTTTATACATTTAGTTTTTTTCCTTCTTATACCATCGTATTTATTTTTAAGTTTTAATAAATAAGTGTTTTATATATTTTAAGTCATGAGCCATGATGGGGTAAATCTAAGGGAAGGATGTTGTAGATTTTTTTATTACATATCACCATTCTTTGGATGAACCAAGATTTTGTTCATTCCTCCCATGTCTTTTATCCCATCTTCAAAATGGTAACTAAATGATTTTGATTGATAAGTCATTTTTGTTATCTATAATTCTTTGAGGTTTATATTCTTTTCATCGCAAATTCAAAGAATCCCTCGAATGATTTGAATTGTAAGTCCTATTTTTTGTTGATTGTCTCAAGATAATTTTTATTGGAGGTTTATACTTAGTTTGTTTTATCCTTATGTGGTGATTTGTTTCAAATTCTCTAGATCATCTTCCTCTCTCCTTTTCCCTTTTGGATATATGGCTTCTACTTATTCTGAAGTAACTTCTAAACTTAGAGAAATAAAAATTTAATCAAGAACTCTAAAATGGTAGAGTTATTAAAAGAAGAAGACCTAAATAGATGGTTTCTCCCAAAATTGATAAAACTATCATTTATCAATTTGAACCTCTGATGCATGTTGAAGTTCGATTCAACCCTCATCGATCCATTACACTTCCTAAGATTTCTATCCCTTCTGAAACCTTAGAGAAGTCTAGATCGGATGGTTCACACACTCTGAACCACTGAGGCCCTTCGCCTAAATAAAAATCATATCTATCATCCAGTGACAGAAAATCAATCTCCCACTCCATCTGAAATGAACTTTATGAGCTACACAATAGGTTCTAAGACTAGAGAGGTTGTTCTGAAGGAATACTTCCAACCAAAGTACGATAATTTTCATACTTGGTATAGAAGTTTTACTAAGACCAACGCTCAAATAAATGATTTATATTTTGAGAAAATGAGAGAAAGAAATAGTCAAGCCAAGGTAACTATTCCTTTCATCGCATGGTTTTGCAGTTACTATGCTCAATCTGCTCAAGTTATTATTTTAACTACCAAAAAATGGCAAATTGAGCAAGGAAAAATAATTGAAGCATCTTATCCTCCATCAGTTGTAAAAAGGTGGATGATAAACCTTTAGAATTTGTGACCTTCAGAAAAATAAGTTTCGATCCACAAATTCTAAAGGAATTTATTAATGTAACTAAATAACTTAATTATAGTAATAGTATACTTCAAATAATCACTGATCATCTTTTTAGCCTAGAGTCTAAAATCGATGATGCTTAAACAAAAAAGTTTAAGAAACTAGCAAAGCTTAGAAAAGCTTCTACTAGATATTATTAAAACCTTTTATCCAACCACCTCCTAAACTGCTCTAAGTTGGACCCTCTTTGAAGACATTCGAATTTGATTCTAAATTTAAGTGAAAAGTATGTAGGAGTTTTGAAGATATCTCAATCGATGAAGATTCAAATGAATCCTCAACCAAATGACATCGATCAATCATAATATTGAAAAAGTTTAAAAACCTTTTCAAGAATTACAAGATCCTCATCCTCCACTTGATATCCAAAAACTTTCTTATCCAAAGAAAAATTTGGAAAAACATTATTATAAAAAACTCACTCCTCCTGATTTATTATTTGAGGAAGATACTCATTTCATAGGAAATTTCTATGATGGAGATTCTTTATATGAATGGAATATTGATGGACTTTTTAAACATCAAATCATTCATACCCTTCATCGAATGCTTATGTTTGCTACTGCTATTCAATCTAGATATCAAGCAAAATCACATATTGTCACTCGAGCCATCATTTGTGATTCTCAAACTCAAAGGATGGTGGGATAATTTTCACTATTCCTCAAAGAAGACCTCCTTAGCAAAATTGACTTAAGTACTAAGGATCTTCCAAAAGAATAGCAAAACCTAATAAAAATTGACATAATCTTCTCCAAATAATTATATATCATTTGGATCCATTGAGATCAAGGAGAAAAACTCGCTCCTTACCCAAATTAAGATGTCCATCCTTAACTTTTTGATGGTACAAGGATATATTTCTAGCACGCATCATGACACTTTATGATGCCAATAGCCTTCACTGGAAGCAAAAATTCATTGAAGGCCTTCCCAATCTATTTGTTGAAAAGGTTAAGGTTTCTCTTGTCCTCTAGGATGGAACCATCCCATATGAAACCCAAACATATGGAAACCTTATTTCTGCATGTATTAAATCTTTAGCATGCTCGATCTTAAATTAAAAGATCAAATGAAAAGAGAACGCCTACTTGACAAAGACAAATGGCAAATTGGAACAATTCAACTGTGATCCTCAAGTATGTCCTTTATTTTCCAAAAAAAAGGGGAAAACACGAAAGACTATTTTTCCTAAACATGAAAAATCACATCATAAAAAATGTGATAAATTCATGCACAAACACAAGCACTCTCATTCGTTATAAAACCAAAGAGACAAGAGAAATAAAATATTACAAATGTGGTCATGTCATTATAAAATGCACTGTCAAGAAGAAGTTAAATGAACTGATTTATGAAGGGTTAAAATAACCCCGATGAAAATTCAAATCCTCATTCTAAATAATCAAGAGATGAAGAAGAACATATTTCATCTTCATCCTCGATTCTAAATCCATAAATATACATTGCAAGTCAATAGATAGATTATTATAAAAAAATATAATAAATAAATCTCAGATAGCCACCCATGAGCAAAAGGACCATTAATTAAACTTTTATACGTTGAAGATGATTCAACTCGGATAAAATTATCGATCTTCTTAATGATAAGAAGAAAGATAAATTAGAAAATTTTAATTACAAGCCTATATACTCTTATTGAAAGTATTTAAGAAAGGAGGTAAGTTCATCATCTTCATCTATTCAGAGCTAAAACAATTAAAGAAACTAAAATTAGAAGTTTAGCAAATTAAAGTGATAAGAGCAAATGAATGATCCTAATGGATCTTGAAATTAATCAAGATTCAACTCATTTGAAAATATAGAAGCCAATTCTAATCAAGAACCGTGTTTTACAAAATATGCAAAGGCAATATACTGAAAATGGTATATTTCATTAAATTAATTATAAATAAAGAATTTATTTTACCAAATTTAACTCAAGGATAAGCATTTAAATTGTATACAAGAAGGAATAATTCCTTCTAAATATTTTAAAAAAAACAGCTAAAAGGCAAATTCTTGAATCTACAAATTAAGTATAAATTATCATCTATCTGTGTCAAGATGATATTTGTATTCAAATACCTTTTATTTTGTCAAAATTTGACACAACACATTATTTTGGGAACTCTTTTTCTTCTTAAAATAATGCTCATCACTAGAATTGATGATACAATTCTGTTTTCTTTGGGATAAAGAAATCACATTCCATTTTATCACCAATCCTAAAGAAATTATCATAATTGAAATGAATAGGCTTAATAATAAATCTATGCATATAAATTATTTATATGAAAAAATTGCTAGTTTAACTATTAAACAACAAATTTCTTCCCCAAAATTAAAAGAAAAAATTTAAAATTGCCACCAAGAATTCCAAAAGGAAGTCTGACAACCCAATTTCAAAAGACTCATGTAGTGGATCTCCGCATTAATAATTTCAATAAACGATATTCTAAGGCTCATCCTTGTTAGAACGAGCACTACCTTGCTTTATAAACAAGAGATTGCTAATTTATTAAAGAAAAGGAATAATTCAAAGAATCCTACTCCATGAGCTATAAAGATTCTATTTAATCAAGTAAAAAGGAAAGAGGGAGATCTCTTGTAATAATTACAAGCTAAACAAAGTTTTAAAATGGATATATCCAATTCTAATAAAAGGGATTTATTAAATAGATTGCATAATGCAAAAATATTTTCCAAATTTGATTTAAAATCAAGATATTGGCGTGATCATAAAAGAACATCACTATAAAGATTTATTCTTTTGGACATTACTTAATGGAACATAATGCCCTTTGGTTTAAAAAATGCACCTTCAATTTCAACGTATCATGAATAATATATTTAAAGATTGTTTTAAATATATTTTCTATATTGATGATGTTCTCGTGTTCTCAAATAATATTGAGAACACTTCAATATCTAAAACCATTTAAATGGTTAATTTTAAAATGGATTAGATGAAAAATCAAATTATTTCAAATAAATAAGATTTTAGCCATAATATATTCAATGATTCTATTATACTAATTAATAGAAGTATTAAATTTGCTAACAAATTTCTTGATATCATTTAGATAAAAAACCATATAGATTCTCTCTCAATGTAGTTGATTTATAAAAATCTCCAAAGATTACCAATTTTGAAGATTAAAAAGAATCTCACCATGGTCTGATACTCATACCATGAAGAGCAAAATTAAAAAAGGGTTCAAACCTTCCTATCTTAATCTTATGACCCTACATTTCAAAATTATTGAAACAAATGCCTCGATAAGTATGGAGGTATCTAAGAAAGAATTCTAAAGAAGAATTAATTCATTTATTTGTAAATGGAATCTACCAAGAAAGTATTCCATTATCAAAAAAGAAATGCTCTATGATTAAGTGCATCTCAAAATTCCAAGATGATTTACTTAATTAGCATTTTCTTCAGAATGCTCCTCAATCAAATATCATTGAACAAGATGTCAAAATTTAGTTTAAAACAAATTTTTGCATCATGTAATGCAAAGTCTTTTGATTTCAACATTGAATTCATTAAAGGTAATGAAAATTCATTGACTGAATTCTTGCTACATCGTGGATCAGCATGAAGAATGACATAATGGGAATCTTCTTTTCATGGAGGTAGCCATGGCGCCTAATGGCAAAGATACAATTTAACAATTGGCATGATCAATTTGCAAACTTATCTTTATGGTACTTCCTCTTCAACTACGGTTGAAATGGAATCTATCTCAACACCATCCCTAAAAGATGTCATTGCATAAGAACCTATTTACTTCTCTAAAGAAATAAAATAGAATATTATTGAAATTAATCCCTATGATTATTTAATGAATAATTTGTGGGCCTTATTTGAAAGATATTTGACAAACAATCCTTTCTCATCTAAATCTAATCTCTCAAGAGAAAATTATAAAAAATTCTTAATACAATTAAAGTTTATGGAGATTAATCATGTTCAGGATCAGATGAACCATACAATTTTGCATAGCAAATGCGTTATACTAAAGAACTTTCATCAAAGTGAATGGGGTCTAACTCCATTCCAAGAGAAAAATGTATTCTTATCCTCCACTAATTTATAGTACAAAATTGGTGTAAATTATTCTATGCTCAAGAATGAATTTTCCTCTTCTCTTCTTCTCTTCTATTCTCCTTAGATTTGTCTTGCTTCCTTCTACTATCATGAAGAATTTTAAGCTTTAATAAATAAGTATTTTATATATCCGGTTTAAGTCCTGCAATAGATAAATATGATGTGAGATTTTGTATTTCACCATGCTTGATGAACCGTAATTTGTTCATTATGGCTTTATCCCATCTGAAATGGCCATCATTGTGATGCTTGATAGGTGATAAGTCTTATTTATTGTTGATTGTCATAATTCTCTAGAGGTTTATATTCTGCCATCAAATGGCCATAAATTTTTTGAGGCATGAAAGGGTTAAGTATTTTTATTATTCAAAGATAATTCTCTAATGGAGGTTTATATTTAGTTTGTTTTATCCTTATGTGGTGATTTGCAAATTCTCCATCATCTTCTCCTCTTTTTTAATTTTGGTAATATGGCTTCTACTTTTCAAGTAACTTAATCTAACAGTGAGAAATAATAATTTAATCAAGAACTCAAATTAGTTCTTGAAAGAAGAAGATCTAAATAGATGGTCTCCCCAAAATTGATAAAACTATCATTTATCAATTTGGAACTACAATGAAATGTTGAAGTTCGAACCTCGTCAATCCATTACACATCCTAGGGTTTCTATCCCTTCTGAAACCTCAAAGAAGTCTAGATCGGATGGTTCACACACTCTAACATCGCCGAGGCCTTCACTAAATAAAAAATCATATCTACCATCCAAGGAGAGAAAATCAATCCCACTCCATCCAAAATGAACTTTAGTCTTAATGAGCTTCACAATAGTTCTAAAACTAGAGGTTGTTCTAAGGAATACTTCCAACCAAAGTATGATAATTTTTGTACTTGGTATAGAGTTTTACTTCTCAAGACCAACATCTCAAATAAATGATTTATATTTCAAGAAATGAGAGAAAGAAATATGCCAAAGCAACTATTCCTTTCAGAGCATGGTTTTGAAGTTACTATGCTTAATGCCAAGTTACTATTTTAACTACCAAAAATGGCAAACAGAGCAAGGAAAATAATTGAAGCATCTTATCCTCCATCATATAAAATGGTGGATAAACCTTAGAATTAGCATCCTTCGAAAAATAAGTTCATCCACAAATTTAAAAATTTATTACTATAATTAAACAACTTAATTATAAGTATATCAAATAATCATCGATCATCTTTTTTTTAGTCTAAAAATCGATCGATGCTTAAACAAAAAAGTTTCTAGAAACTAGCAAAGCTCGTAAAAAAGCTTCTACTAGTATAAACCCATTTGTAAAACCTTTATCCAACCACTCCTAAATCGCTCTTAAGAGACCCTCTTTTGAAGACATTCAATTTGATTCTAAATTTATGAAAGTATGTAGAGTTTGAAGATATCACAATGATGAAAATTCAAATGAATCTCAACCAAAATTGATATCGATCAATCATAATATTGAAAAGTTCAAAACCTTTTTCAAGAATTACAAGATCCTCATCCTTCTTGATATCCAAAACTTTCTTATCCAAAGTAAAATTTGGAAAAATATTATTATAAAAAACCCACTCTCTGATTTATTATTTGAGGAAGATACTCATTTCGTAGAAATTCCTATGATGGAGATTCTTTATATGAATGGAATATTGATGGACTTTCTGAACATCAAATCATTCATACCTTCATCAAATGCTTATGTTTACCGCTTCAATAGACATCAAGCAAAACCACATATTGTCAGCCATCATTTCGTGATTCTGAACTCAAAGGATGGTGGGATAATTCTCACTATTCCTCAAAGGGAAGACCTCCTTAGCAAAATTGATTAAGTACTAAGGATCTTCCAAAAGAACAAGAAAACCTAATGAAAATTCAATAATCTTCAAATATTATAGATCATTTTGGATCCATTGGAGATCAAGAGAAAAACTACTCCTTACTCCAAAAATTAAGATGTCCATCCTTAACCCATTTTGATGGTACAAGGATATATTTCTAGCACGATCATGACACTTTATGATGCCAATAGCCTTCACCGAAGCAAAATTCATCAAGGCCTTCAAATCTATTTGTCAAAAGGTTAAGGTTTCCTTCTATGATGGAACCATCCCATATGAAACCCTAACATATTGAAACCTTATTTCGCATGTATTAAAACTGATTTAGCTTATGCTCGATCTTAAATTAAAAGATCAAATGAAAAGAGAACACTACTTGATAAGACATCTTGGTGAATTCTGAACAATTCAATGATCCTCGTGCACGCCCTTTATTTTTCTTAAGGGAAAACATGAAGACTATTTTCCTAAATGTGAAAAAATCACGTCATAAAAAAATGTGATAAATTCATGCACAATATAAGCACTTCATCCCTCCGTTCTAAAACCAAAGAGACAAGAGAAATAAAATGTTACAAATGTGGTCGCATGTGTCATTACAAAACAAATGAATCAGAAGTTAAATGAACTTCATTGACAAGGGTTAAAACAAACCTGATGAAAATTCTTTATCCTCGATTAAAAAAGAATCGTAAGATGAAGAAGAACATATTTCATCTTATCCTCATCGATTCTAATAAATCAAATCTAACTATGCAAGTCGAATAGATTATTATAAAAATATAATAAATATGTGTCATATACGCCACCCACGAGCAAAAGGACCACTTAATTAAACTTTTAGCAAGTTGAAGATGATTCAACTCGTGATAAAATTATCGATCTTCTTAATGATAAGAAAGATAAATTAGAAAATTTTAATTACAAGCCTCCTATATACTATAAAAGTATTTAAGAAAAATCGAGAAGTTCATCATATTCTAATTCAACTTCTTTAGCAGAGCTAAAAACTGAATTAAAGAAACTAAAATTAGAAGTTTAGCAAATTAAAGATGAGTAAGAGCAAATGAATGGTCGTCTAATGGATCTTGAAATTAATCAGAAGATGCCCAATTCATTTGAAAATGTAAAAGCTGATTCTAATTAAGAATCAGGTTTCTTACAAAATATGCAAAAGGCAATATACCAGAAATGGTATATTTCCATTAAATTAATTATAAATAATGAATTTATTTTACCAAATTTAACGCTTCTATAATAGAATAGATTTAAATTATATACAAGAAGGAATAATTTTTCTAAATATTTTGAAAAATAAGCCATTAAAGGCAAAATGGTGAATCTTTACAAATTAAGTATAAATTATCATCTGTGGCCGTGTGTCAAGATGATATTTGTATTCAAATTCCTTTTATTTTAGTCAAAAATTTAATACAACACATTACTTTGGGAACTCATTTTCTTCTTAAAATAATGCCTATCACTAGAATTGATGATAATAGAATTCAGTGTTTTCTTTAGGATAAAGAAATCACATTCCATTTTATCACCAATCCTAAAGAAATTATCATAAATGAAATGAATAGGCTTAATAATAAATATATGCATATAAATTATTTACAAGAAGAAATTGCTAACTATTAAACAACAAATTTCTTCCCAAAATTAAAGAAAATTCAAAATTGCCACCAAGAATTCCAAAGGAAGTCGGTGACAACCCAATTGCTTTCGAAAGAAAGACTCATGTAGTGGATCTCCGCATTGATAATTTCAATGAATGACATTCCCACCAAGGCTCATCCTGTCGATGAATGAGCACTACCTTGTTTATGCAAAGAAGAGATTGTTGATTTATTAAAGAAAGAAATAAATAATCCTTCCCTGGAGTCAATCGATTCTATGTTATGAATTCTAGAAAATGAAAGAGACCGACTTGTAATTAATTACAAGCATAAACAAAGTTTTAAAATGGATCGATATCCAATTCCTAATAAAAGGGATTTATTAAATAGATTGCATAATGTAAAAAAATATTTTCCAAATTTGATTTAAAATCGTGATATTGGCAGATCCGTGATAAAAGAATCGATCTATATAAAACAAGATTTATTGCGTTTGGACATTACGAATGGAACGTAATGCTCTTTGGTTTAAAAAAATGCACCTTCTCAAAGATATCATAAATAATATATTTAAAGCTAATTTTAAATATATTTTAGTCTATATTGATGATGTTCTCATGTTCTCAAACAATATTGACGAACAATTCAACCATCTAAAAATATTTAAATGGTTAATTTTAAAAAATGGATTAGTTATTTTAGAGCAAAAATCAAATTATTTCAAACTAAATAAGATTTTGGCCATAATATATCCAATGCTTTTATTATACCAATTAAGTATTGAATTTGCTAACAAATTTTTTGATATCATTTTAGATAAAACCAATCTCTTGAGCTCAATGTAGATGATTTCTATCAAAATCTTGCCCAAAGATGCACTCTGAGAGATTCCCCACCATGGTCCGACACTCATACCATGGCAAGATGCAAAATTAGAGGGTTCAAAACCTTCTCTCTTAATCTTATGGACCCTATTAGTTTCAAAATTGTTGAAACAGATGCCTCGAGAGGCTATGGAGGTATCTAAAGAAAAAAGAATTCTAAAGAAGAATTATGTTTTTGGTTAATGGAATCCTACTCAACAAAAGTATTCCATTATCAAAAAGAAATGCTGATTAAGTGCATCTCAAAATTTAAGATGATTTACTTAATCAAGATTTTCCTTCAGATTGATCCTCGCCAAATACATCATTGAACAAGATGTCAAAAATTTAGTTTCAAAATAAATTTTTGCATCATGGCAATCGCAGTCAGATTGACATATCAAATTCATTAAAGTAATGAAAATTCTCTTCGATTTTTCAATTGATGTAGACGATCGGTGGATCACCCTGCATGGAAGAATGACTACCTAACCGAGGATGTCTTCTTTTCATGAAGGCCGGCATCACTCTAATGGCAAAGATCTCATAAAATGATCAATTTGCAAACTTATCTTTATGGTACTTCCTCTTCAACTATGAAAAGGGTGAACCTCTAAAAAAAGATGCAACACCATCCCTAAAAGTTATCGCAGACAAGAACGCTTATTTCCTAAAGAAATAAAATAATATTATTGAAATTAATCTCTCATTATTCAATAAATAAGGCCTTATTTGAAAGATATTTGGGAAACAATTTTCTCATTTGAATTTGATCTCTCAAGAGAAAATTATGAAAAATCTTAATACAATAAAGTGTATTGAGATTAATCATGTTTGTGATCGACAACCATACAATTTTGTATAGCAAAATGCTATACAAGATCTTTCATCAAAGTGAATGGGGTCTAACTCCATTCCAAGAGAAATGTATTCTATCCTCCACTAATTTATAAAGTACAAAATAAAATTATTGGTGCTATGCAAGCTATGATGAAGGCCTTCTTCCTTCTCAATGACAAGAAAGGCATTCATGGATGTTCATAATGAACAAAGATATTATCAACAAAGAACTTCCAAAGATGGTTCTTGATGGTGGAACTTTTGGAGTAGAATTAAATATTCTTCCATCCAATCAAAGAAGTCTTCAATGACCGATGGAAGTCTCAAAATGAGGGCTATTAATCCTTAAAAATAATTCGACAAAAAATCTTGCTCATTTCTTCACAGACCGCCAAATATGGATTTGAGTTGAACGTTATACTTGGAAAGGACCCCTTCAATCGGGTCTTCAAAGACAATTTTTACTAAAATGGTAGAATTCAGTCAACATTGAGGATAAGCTCAAGCAAATTAAAGCCATTATTAAAGCTTATTCTGAATTAATGATCCCTCAAAACATTATGGATTTTGAGCTATCAGTAGACGAGGTACAACAAAGCATCAAAAGATGTTATCCTCATGAGATCGAGATTCAACATAAGGAACGTCTCAAAAAAATCTACAAAAATCAACTCGCTAAGGTGTTTAATCACTATCTATCTCAAGATAGTGGCAATGATGGCCGACGGGAATCCAAACAAACTTAAAGTCATAAAGATCCACCAAGAAATAATTGCTACTTTCCAAAAGTAGCCACTTATCTTCACCGAAGGAACCTACTTACATAAAGTGGGTCCCAAAAGAAATAATTGCTACTTTCCAAAAGTAGCTATCTTATAATATTCGAATTTTTTAAATTTCTAAAAGTATCTTTTATTTAATAATAGTAGCTTTATCATTTAGAGACCATCATGAAGTTTAATAACTCATTTTAGTTCTAAAATTATTTCTCTAATCGTTAGATTTTACTCAAGAAGTCTTCATATTACCAAAAGCTGAAAAAAGAGAGAAGATGATGGAGAATTTGAAACAAATCACCATTATCATAAAATAAAAAGTATAAACTTTTTTAGAGAATTATCTTCCCGCTTCCAACAAAAAATGGGACTTAACCCTTTCAAAAATAAATTTTAAATATGGTTGTCTAGTATCGCATGATGGGGTAAATCCCTGGAGGGAAGAAGAGATTTTTGTCAGATTTCACCATGATGATAAACGATTTCATATTCCTCCCATAGCTTTATCCTGTTCAAAATGGTGGTCTTGAGAAGTAAAACTTCATAAAGTACAAAAATTATTATTTTGGTAAGATTAGAACAATCTCTAGTCTTGAACCTATTAGCTCATTAAGACTAAAAATTTTGAAGATTGATTTTCTCACCTGATGAAGATATGATTTATTTAATTTCTCAATCATGGTTCGAGTGTGAACCATGATCTAATTCTCTTTCGTAAGATAAAAAGGAAGTGTAATACAGATCAAAATTCAACATCGATCCTATAGTTCCATCCCTGATCATCTTCCTCTTTTCCCTTTTATATATCTACTTCTTAAGTAACTTCTAATCTAACCATTAGAGAAATAATATTAATCAAGAACTAAATGGCAGAGTTCTCAATGAAGAAGACCCAAATAGATGGTTCTCCCAAGATTGATAAAACAAGCATTTATCAATTTGAAACTTTTGATTTTAAGAAAAAATCTTCAATGAAAATCAAATCATTAGTAGATCAAATGGATAAAACTATTTATCTACTAACGTTGAAGATCTATAAATATATGCAAGATTTTAAATATATTCATATGATGATACAGATAAAGATTCAAACCTTTAACCCTTAAAGGTCTTAATGTTTCTATTTTAGAAGCCTAAGAGATGGATGCCTTCACCGCTCAATCTCATAGTGTAGAGATTTATGTCACAAGCCAGTCTATTTCAACACCTTTCCTAATCTGAGTTTATCTCTTTCTGATACAAATCTTTTAAAGCTCTAAAATTACATTTACATCTTTCTGGTTATGATTTCCTTCCGGGTTCTGAAACTATTACACTAATTTTTAGAATTCATTATTACTCAAGAGAAAATAATGAAAAAATCTTAATACAATTAAAGTGTATTGAGATTAATCATGTCGGATCGACGAACCATACAATTTTGTTTATAGCAAATGCTTATACAAAAGATCTTTCATCAAAGAATGGGTCTAACTCAATTCCAAAAGAAAATATATTCTTATCCTCCACTAATTTACGCATAAAAATAAATTATTGGTATATGTGAAGCTATGAAGGCCTTCTTCCTTCTCAATGACAAACGAAAGCATTCATGGATGTTCATAATGAACAAAGATATTATCAACAAAGAACTTTCGATGGTTCTTCGATGGTGGAACTATTTTGGCAAATTAAATATTCTTCATGATTCAATCAAAGAAGTCTTCAATGACCGATGGAAGCCGCCCAAAATGAGGCTATTAATCCCAGAAAAATGATTCAAGGACAAAATATTGCTCATTTCTTCACGGACTGTCAAATCTCATGGATTTGGAGCTAGAACGTTATACTTGGAAATGACCCCTTTAATTAGTTGGTCCTTCAAAGATAATTTTTACTAAAATGGTGAAATTCAATCAACATTGAGGATAAGCTCAAGCAAATTAAAGCCATTATTAAATCTTATTCTGAATTAACGATCCCTCAAAAAACTACGGATTTTGAGCTATCAGTAGACGAGGTACTATAAAGCATCAAAAGACGTTATCCTGGAGACCAGATTCAACATAACGCCTCAAAAAATCTAAAATCAATTCGCCAATGTTTTAATAACCCCATCTATATCTGACAAGCTAAGTGTTGGACGTGAAATCGGAGAAATTTAAATTCATAAAGAAGACCCACCGTAAGATCTAGTAATTTGCACCAAATTTGTAGGCATTTCAAAACAACGCCAAACTTCCACTTTCCAAGATCGCCACTAGAGTGCGCCGCAACTTTGTTCTTCAATCTCCTCCATGCGGAAATCCCCAAAGCTCACCGCCTCGACGATCCTTTTGGCGGCCTCACCACGCCTTCATCTCCGCCAAAACTTCTTCTTCTTCTTCGCCAACCAAAGCAAACCTTTTCTTCAATCTCTCTTTATTTTATGGACGGTTCTTGATCGCAGGGAAAGGGAAGGAGGGAACTGACGCATTCAGATTCCTAGATACATGATGTCAGCCACCTTCAAGTGGCCCAAATCTTCTACTGAGATTCCACTGAGGTTGGTTGATGTTAAATTAAATTTGAAGTTCCAATGATTGTTTCTGAAGTGGTTGAGGGAATTGATAGCAAGATTTATGCATGATTTTTCAGATTCTCAGTTGAAATTGATTCTAAAATGTAGAAACTAAAGGGTTTTAGTAGACGAAACATGAAATTGGTCAAAACATCTTCTCGATGATTTTGGCCCGAATTGTTAAAATTAGGTCAAAATAATCCAAATAGAAGAGCAACTATCAAAATTTAAGTGAAACAATGAAACTATCAAAATTTGTTAATAAACACTTAATGCTTGAAATCATCAAAACTCAACTAAAAACTCTTGTAAAAATATCTCATTATTATTTTAAAGATTTAATCGATGGATTTTAATAATATATTTTGTCTAGTATTTAAACTTCATAAATAAAGTAAATACAAAAAAAATTACAGAATTCTTTGTAGAGATTATTATGTGGAGAGTCTTGAGGTAACTCTATGCTAACTTCACAATATAATGCTATGATGCTCAGATATTGATTGTGAACTGTATTATTATATTGATATAATATTAATCGCATTAATACAAAATATTTATGTATACTTCAAAATACAATAAATACACAATTATTCATAGCTAATATACTACGATTATATATTAATGAGCATCATATAGTCCTATATTATTAGAGTTCATATAGAAGCTATATCTCAATTCCACATTTAATAATTTTGATTCAATGAAACAGAAATGTGAATGAAAAATGGTTAAAAACTTATTCATGCATGATTTTAAATTTCAGCCAAAAATGACCTGAAACTATCAAAGCTGATTGAAAAATAGTTATTTCTTTCGGTTTGGATAGTTTAAGTAAATTTGATTTAAATTATTGAAACTCAAATGAAATCAAATGAAATAAGGTTCAATCAAATCTCAACCAAAATAATATATTTATATTTTAAGATATATAAAATATAAATATTGAAATTAGATATTTACAAATTAATCATTTAAAATATATATATTTATAATTTAATCATATTTATTTATTTATTTATTTATAAAACTTATATATTTGTACATGATTAAATCATTAAAAATTTCACAAAAATGAAAAATATGAGTAGGGTTTTTGTTATGAATTTTAATATTTGAATTTCAATTTAAAATTTTGATGTTGGAAATAATTAATTTATAAATATATAAAAATAGGATGATATTATATGTAAAAGCCCCAAAATAATTTTTTTGGTAAGGAGAGGTGGTGGAGCGTGAAGGGAGTCTGGCCTCAATGACACTTGGGGTCATTTATGAACCATAGTCGTCAGACAATAGAGGGGAGGAGCTGGATCAGCAAGCGGTGGCCTCCTTTGAGCTTCACCATTCTCATTTCAGTCTCCAGAGTAAGCAAATAAAATTCTTCTTCTTCTTCTTCATATATATATATATTCTGGCTTATCGAACCTTAAATTTTAGTTTTTTTTTCCTTTAAAATTGAAGCTATATTATGTTTATTAATTAAAAGTGCGTAAAATAATTAATAATATGAATATATATATATATATATATATATATATATATATATATATATATATATATATATATATATATATATATATATATATATCTATATATATATATATATATATATATATATATTCTGGCTTATCGAACCTTAAAATTTTAGTTTTTTTCCTTTAAAATTGAAGCTATATTATGTTTATTAATTAAAAGTGCGTAAAATAATTAATTATATGAAAAATTAAAAAAAAAAATTTAACAATATCTATAATGACAACTTTTTTATTATATTAGATTGAAATTAGAACTGAATTCTTAAACGTTGGTTTATATTTTCTCCATTGACAGTGGTGGGTTTTGAATCCCTCAAAAATTATTTTGAGTGCTATATTGGATAAGCTTGTAAATAGAAAATATATTTTTTAAAAATAGTGATTTACTTTTTATTCATTTAGGGTGTGAAAATAAAATCATCATCTTTTAAAATATTTTGAGAAGATTAATGAAATTTAAAATTAATTTTCCTCTCTGACTAAATTTAAATATAATAAATCTATTATTTTTTAAAATACTATTTAAAAGAAGATTTGCATACATATCACACAATTCCTATATATTTATATTTCTAATACTTCATCTATTCATGAAAAAATACATTTACTTTTAAAAATATAATAATTCTAATATTTTCATATAATGTTAATGATTTAAATGTGATGTATATAAATATTAAAGTTTTGATATTAAATATATAAATATATGAGAATTATATATTTATGATATGTATGTAATGCAGGTCTCAACAAAAGTGACAAAATTAGAGAGATAGGAGGAAGAAGATTCTACCTCAAAACAAAACCAGCAGCCATAATAGCTTCAATTCTGGAAGGAAGAAAGCGATAATGGCTTCTGCACTGAAGTGAATCAAAGCCATCAGAGCACAGAGCCATAACTCAACAGTAATTTCTTCTCATCCATTCTTCACCGCAATCGGAAGAAATTTTAATAAAATTGAAAGGAGAACTAAAAAAATCTGCAAAATGATGGTTTGTTTTTTCTGTGTTTGATACCAATTTGTAAATTCTGAGCTATTTTATACTGTTTTATTTTATTTTATTTTTTTCTGAATTTCTTCTGAGCAGAAAGCCATTTGTTTTAGTTTGATGGTTTTATTACAGATATATCTGTGTAATAAAATATGTATAATATACAGTGTATTCTAAAAGACTATAGAGAGATGTAAGATTAATGTGTGAAGATATTGTAACAATTATGATGGAAATAAGAACATAATTTTCGGAAAAGTTTTTTTTTTTTTTTTTTTTTTTGAGTATTGCAGTAAATTTAGAGCCTTTTATTATGTTAGACTTGACTTGAAATTAAAAGTTGAACAAATAAATTAAAATTTAAATACAAATATCTTTTAGTTAAATCAATATTATAAATCATATTTTGTCTGATATAATAATTGAATATAAAATAAAATAAAATAATCTAAGCTTTCAATTGAATATAAAATTAAAAATAATTAGTTTTGCATGAAAGTAAAATATTAATTGAAATAAATTAGATTTAAATGCATCATGTGCCATCTAACATGATATATTTTTCTATTAAACAAAAAATAATAATTAAAATATATTTTTAAGCAAAATTAATTGTTAAAGATATTTTTAATTACCATTCCAAAAAAATTAAAATAACTTATTAGTTTTTTACTTTATAGTTTTTTCATTCTTATCATACTCATAACACATGTTTAATATACATGTCATTAATTTATTTATTATTTTCTTAATAGGATACTTTTATGACATGTGGACACTTGCAAACATATACTTTGATATAAAATCATGTGTCATTTTTCTATATATATATATATATAATGTGAATTTAAAAATATTGAAATGTAAGATGTGATAATTAAATATTAATTTAAATAATTATATTCCAATTATATTATATTTTAAATTCAAAATTATATAATATGAATTAATCATTAAAAAATTTTATTTTATTTAATTCAATAGAATATGACTAGAACTTTGAAGCCCTCATTTGAAGATTGTGAATGAAAGCTCTCTCATCTTTTAGAACTCATATGAAGAAGTTAAATTCCTTATCTAAAAGAAGATATAGTTCATCTCTATCTTTCAATTGAAATACCTTGTTCGATTCAATAACAATTTGAACAAGAAAAAAGAAATGTGCCTACCCTACACTTTATATTATTGTTGTTGACCCATAGTTTCCATGCACACTATGCAAGGATCAATTCATTCATGCAGAACAATAGTTAATCATTATTGTGAAACATTAGAAATATCTTTGCCATAAAAACCTTGCCATAACTCTGGTGGATCCCTATTGGTTCCGAAAGCTCCTCTTTGAGGAACAGTGAGTCCTGAGATATGAATTGGGAGAGAAGAGATTAAAAATAGAGTTTTAAATAATACAAATTTTCGTTTTTTTATTTTATTTTGATAATTTCAAATATGAAAAAGGTAAGGGAAAAATAATCAAAAAAAATTAATATCAAATATTTTATTATTGTGACATTATGATTTACTTCTTTCCAAAGAGACTCACTTCTGTAACAGCCCATACTTGGGATCTGCTTCGGAAGTGGTACAATTGTTGTTATTAAAAATAATATATTTTTTTAGAAATATTGTTAATATTTAAATTTTTCCTTTAAAAAATTGAACAATCATTTTCTTAAATTTACCATATTGCAATTAATAAAAATTTATAACAAAATAAAAATTTACTATTTATAATTAAATATCTGAACATAACAATTCTCACTAACAGGAAGAAAAATAGTTACTGCAGAAGAGAGGTTCCAGACCAGAATAAAGAACAATAAAAATCCTCAATTTGAAGCAGTCAAGAATCCAAAGAAAAATAAACAGAGAAGATGATAATTGTACTTCCTTAATCCAAATCAGTTCCACTCCCCAATAGAAGAAAAGTTTACAAGTTCCAACACTCAAAAGAATCTGAGGAAGCTTCAGTTGTCTAAACCAAATTTCCAGCAGAGACTGCACGTATTCTCTAATCCTTCCTCGCTCAATAAACTCCGGATGCCCGTTGCATTTACAATAATAATTTCTAATTTATCTCCCTGAAATAGTTGAAACGCACTATAAATAAAGAAATATATATAAATATAAGCAAAAATTATTTCTACCTAAAAAATTTTACGCAAGGACATGGCTTCTCCTGTATCTCATGCAACTGCACCTCATGCATTTGTAAAAATGGAGGAATATGGCGCAGTTAATATGATCATAAGATCAAAGGTCGCCGTAAGACGCTTTTGAGTTTGGTTTGATTATGAACAAGCTAAGCCTAGTTCGAATCATTTGAATCGAGACTGGATCATAACATAGTTTGCATGTATATATGTGTGTATGAATGCTAACGCGCAAGTGAAAGTGTATCGATATTTTGAGCTGAAAATTTAGCTCAATAGACCAAAATTAGAATCAATTTCAATGAGATAAGTTTGGCTCAAATTGAATTCATATCATGTTAGCCTATAGCTTTGATCAAATCAAAATCGGAACAAATGCAAGTATCAAATTGAATGAATTTGAACTAATCTTGACCTGAGATCATATCAGTTTGGCTCAAGTTCAAATCATTAACAGTGTTGCATGAACATCATGTTGGGAGGCTCTTGATCCAATGTTATTATTTTTTGCAGGGGAAAATATCACTCTTTAAAAATGCTAATAAATAAAATAAGATTGGAAAACCTATGTAAATATCTCTTCAGAATGAGGCAAAAAACATCTTTGACAAGATCAACCTCCGACTGAGAGCGTGTCACAAAGATCCGTTTTTTTTTTTTAAGCTTTAGAAACTAGAAAAATTGAAACATTCAATTCTAACAAAATTCACTAAACCAAAATAAAATAAAATAAAACATCTTACCCAGCGTAATAACAAGGATTCAGAGACTCTACCGTTTCAAAGCAATACGTACTGAACGAAGCTATTCCTTGGCAAGCTGAATGACCCTCTCATAGGATCCAACGGCATCATATGAATAGACACACCTTCCCTAGAGGGCAAAAAAAAAAATAAAGAATGGAGTAGGAAAATAGCTTGAAGAGATTGGGGAAAAGCATATACCTTGTCCATTACCAATAATATTGAATGTATAGTAAGGGAAGAACCTTTTATAGTAGTATTTGAAAAGAAGCCGAACCATTGTAGGCTCATTTGTTTGTTGTGTTGGTGCTGATATATCTAGAAAGAAAAGGTAAAAATTACTCCCAAAAAAAATTGTAGATATTATCTTTGGAAGAGCGGTTGCGTGTGAATGCAATCGATTATAATGTCTAATTGTCTAATCATGCTTGTTTCATTAGGCTCACAGTTGAACAATATAAACAATGCTGATTTTTTAAATGTGCTAGACAAATGATAGAGTATCATCATTAGCCTTATCTTGGCAAATTTTGTTGTTTTCAAAACAAAAGTAGAAAGTTTTCCAACTTCAAGTAACCAAATGGGCATATGGTTCACGCCATGAAATAATATAGCCAAGTCAATAGCTTTTGGTTCACAATTCTTTTATGGGATCATTTAAGTCTACAAACACAATAAGCCAAAGTAGTTAAGTCTTAACGTGGACAACTCACTCAAACTATATGAAAATCATGAAAACTAAGAAAAGAGAATTGGTTTTATTAGTTTAAACATGTTTTAATTTCAATTATGTTAGAAGTAATCATATCGAATCACAAAACAAAATGCTCAAGAGAATGGACTCCACATTTCTTTTATGATTGATCCCTTCCTCCAATAATTTTCTTAGCAATGGTCTCGGACCTCCACCTTATGCACTTAAACCAAGCTCTTCCCCCTTACTCAAGCTTATTTTGATCCCACATAAAACCTTTATTGAATTTCTCAAATTCTTCTTTTATTTCTTAGTCTCATTTTTCTTACATCAAGAACATCATAGTCTTTATCCTAGCTTCACTTTGTTTTCGCCTCAAGTTGAAGCCTCCTCCATCATTAAAAAAAATAAGAGCTCTCCATATGATTAACTCTTTTAATTTCCAACTCATGTTAAAACATTTAAACAAAACCACATAATAAGTTGGGAAGTCTTGTGCATAGTTTAGTTCCACAATGCCACTACTCAAAATGATGACAAGGAGTTTCATCATTAAATGATCTCAAGTCATTCCCAACATACATGACATCATTGGAAAGGGAAGGAAGTGACTTCTCCCAAACAGGACTAAAACTTAAAACATAAAAGTTTCAACATTAGATGGCAACAAGTCACTCCAAACAAAAGCATGACATAATAAACTCAATTTTAACTTTTCATTAAGTTATAAAATCATATTTCCTAACCCAAAATCAATGAAAAAAAAATAATTTCTGTACATAGTTCAAAAATAAAATAAATAATTTAGGAAATAAAGTTGCCTGGTCATCAAATTAATTACGAACAATGCAAATCAAGATGCCTTGTAAAATTGAAGTATCAATTAATCCTAGTCATCCAAATATATAGTTGGAGGTCAAGACTTGTGCTTCTATGATCTTCCTGTAATGGGTGTAAGATAAAGTGATGATACTTCTAAATCCTCACTATCACATCATTTCAACATGTGTGCATTCCCTTCTATAAATTCCATAAAATCCAACACAAATCTTGAGGTGTTAACCAAGATCATTTAGTCCAACCCCAAACAACACTTGAGGCCAACCTTAGAGCCATCCAATGGCCTTACTCCAACCATCAACAATATGAATCTTGAGACTTAGGGGCGTTTGGGGCCAAAGGATGCGGCGGTTTACACATAGCATATTGTTTGGATTAATCTATTGACCAAAATTTGGGATTTTGAGCCGCAACTACCACGAAGCTGGGACTCGAGGCATCCTTCTACAACCCACGGTCTTTGACTTTTTTTTCCCTAAATTAGCCCTACGCCTCCGCATTTTAAATCGCGACTTGCAAGAGAGGCAGCGGAAGAGATATTGTTGCAAATAGTATTTATTAAGTAATTATTATTTAACTTTCCAAAAAAAGTTATTATTATAATACATGTTTTAATCGATTAATTAATTTTTTAAATCTAAATTACTATTATGATTTATTATATAATTATTAATGAGAATATTCTTAAATTAAATTTATGCTTAATTAATGAAAATATTGGTTTATTTAAAATTAAATACTACATTATTTTAAGCTAATTATGATTAAATAGTTTAATTATAATTGATATAAATTTGATGCTTTTTTAATTCATAACTAATTAATTTAAAATATAATATTGATTAATATTTAATTTATTTGAATTAATCTTATTAAATTAAATTAAATTTAAATGAGCTTTATCTAATTTAATTTATTTATTAAAAATTTTAGTTTATGATAATTATAATTTAATAAATTTAAATATAAATCGATATTTGATAATTAAACGGTTTATGATAAATAAATAAAAATTAAAAATATTGATTAATGTTTAATTTATTTAATAAAAAATTGATTATTGATCAATTACTTTAGTGAATAATTAATTAGAGATTTACTAATTAATATTAAACTATATATTTATAATTAATTAATTTATTAATTTTAATATTAGTATTATTTATTATGTGATATATAATTTCTTAATGTAATTTAATGGACTTATGCTTCTATATGATAATCAATTATCTTATTTTTCTGCACTCTGTTAATAACATTTTATTACACAAATAACTATAACACAGTAGATTTTGACTGAGTTTTTCAAACAGAATCATAGCTTCAACAATAGCAACTTCACTTGCTTCTTCTTCGCACCAACTTGACAACTAGTTCTCAAACATAACTATCCCAAACGGGCCTCAAAATTGATATCCATTCATCCATTACCCTAGAGGTAGAATGGTTTGTTGGGGATCTCGAAGATGGTATCTCCATTCTTAACCCTCCAATTAACTGGAGAACAAAATACAACTCAATCGTGAGACATTTTAATCCAATAAGGATCGTGAAAAGTCTCCTATATCCATAATCTACCCCCACAAAAGTGCCATATTATCATCCTAACATTTATTAATACCTCTTTCAAGAAAGATAAAGTAATTATGAAATCCTTGAAACCAATTTGATTTTTGATATTTCGTAGGAAACACTTGAATAAATCATTCTTTTCTAAGCATACAATCCCACTTATTGGCATGATAATCAAAGTGCCTTCTCAAAAAAAAAAAATCCTAGGGGTAAACTCGCCTTTTCTTTGATTGAGTGTGAGAAAGCTAAAAAAATCTAAGGATGTCTGCTTACAATGTCTTTGGAGAAAGTACTCCCCTTTTGACTGCCTTCAAAGCCTTTCCAATAATTATTATCTGACTACTCAAATCATCCAAACTGCAGTCCTCCTTTTGGGTATAATTAAAGTGAAGCCAAAACTTTTATCAAAATTTAATTCCTACTTATATCTTCTTATGATCACAAAACCCTAATCTTCATAATTCTCACCATATGTGTGCACTTATGCAAAATTTAAAAAAATCTCTCGTTCTAGGAGGGTCTCATTATAATCAACCCTAACTTGTTACCCATTATCATTTGTTAAGGATTTTCATAGTAATCAAAGGAGATACCACCGGTGACACTTTAGATCATAAAGTGGAAAAGATTTCAGAAAACTCATGGTTGGGGAATATTAATACAAATAGTATGATTTGATAATTTCATGTAATGAAAATTGAGAATTCACTTATCATACCAATTAATTTAACTTTCTTTAGATGTAAATAGGCAATACTAGAATTAAAACCCAACAACAACAATAGCAACAAGCCTTTATCCCACTATGTGGGTCGACTACATGAATAATTTCTCTCCATTGTATCCTATTAAGTGTTAAATCCTCATTTAATTCTAATAAACTAAGATCATTTTTTTATACATCCTAACCAAGTCTTTTAGATTACCTCTACATTTCTTAATATAAGACTCATCTAATACATCTACTCTCCTAACGGATCATCGGCGACCAAAGCTTTATTGGGCCAAACTATCTAAGGCGACTCTCTCTAATATAATATATCATTATAGCTACTACAACCTTATCATGTATATATTCATTTCATTTTTTAGCTCAAAGAGTCAAGCCACTCATCCTACATGCGCATCCTCATCAGTGCAATACCTAACTTAATTTATGATTCTCTTTTATTGGCCAACATTATATACCGTAAATTATTGTAGGTCTTACCACCATTTTATAAAATTTTTCCTTAAGACTAAGCGGTGCTTTTCTATCACACAATAGGCCAGATGTTAGTCATCCAACTTGAATTTTACTTTAATCCCCATCTAATTCAACATCATTTTGAACAATAGACCTGAGATATTTGAAACATTCACTCTTTTTAATGACTTGATCACCTAATGTCACAACCTCACCATTAAATCTTTTATAACTAAAATTACACTCCATATAAACTAGAATTAAAACCCAAGAGATAGAAAAATAATAGAAATAAATTGAGAAATTCATGGAAGAATTATAAACACAAAATCAGTGAGCAAGGTGATTTTAATTTCCACAAATTAGATTTTAAATTAAAAGCACTAAACAAGCACTCAAAAGAATCACACATTCAACTTCAACTCATAAGATTGAAACTAGAAAGAGAAACTTCATTCAAGCCAAAAGTTCCTAATTACACGCTTCTAAACAATTATCAATAGAATCGGCATAATCAAGGCTTAAAGGATATGATTGGCATATAAGTCTAAGTTTCATCTAAGTTTAAATTAAAATCTCAAAATTCTCATATAAGAAGCCAATCACATTAAGCCCGTCAGCCAATCCTACCCAAAATCAAGAACCTCATAGAATTCTTAAAGGCATGCCCTTTCTAGCAAAACCAAATGCCAATACCACAAACTAAGAAAATAAAAAGATCCAAAATTATTGCATCCCCTAGTGTTCAAAACCAAAATGCAAGCATTGAGGTCAAGAAAAGGACTATACATATTTCCAATATGCAACTAACATAAAACATAAGAATCAAACACCACCACCCTTTACAATAGAAATTTCAAATTAAAGGACAAGAGGTAAATTCCAGCCCAACACCACAATAATTCCAATTAATCAAAATAATTATAAGAGGGTAAAGCCACCAAATTATAAGTAAACCACCCCTCCAAACTCCAACATAACCCCACATGAGGCTAGAAATGAGGCTCAAACTTGAGGTCAAGCTCAGCTGGTCGAAGTATTATGAGACTCAAGAGCACAATGAGCTCGTCAGCAGGAACAAGAGCTACAAAAATTTTGACAGAGAAATTGAAAAGGCGACAACAAGGGAGAAGTCGACGATTACAACAAGGTTATTTTCCTTCTTTTGAAAAAAAAAGAGCAATGATAAAGTAATTTCAAATAAAAAAGCCATCAGTCCATAAAAAACTTTCCTTTCTCCACACCAAACGAGAAAGATGAGAAGATAAGAAGAAAAAAAATTGTATATATATATATATATATGGGGGAATACAACTTTTTATATAAGGTTATGACTATTTTAAATACATATTTTTTATTAACGAGTCAACTCGATGAACTAATGAACCAAGTCATATCGAGCACATGACTTGATAAGCTCGTGAGCTCAATATCCGTTCAAAAGGCTCACTTACACCTCTATATGGGAATAAATACAAAGATTTCCACCAAGCCCTATCATTATGATATTGTCTCTAAACCAAAACTCTCTTCCATTTATTTGATTTTTATTTTTAGAAGTGATGTTTTTTTCTCTTCTTTACTTTTAATTTTTTTTTTTTTTATAAGATGAAAGTTTTATGATTGTTTGATTTCTAGATCCACCTTTGTTTATTTATTTATTCATTTATTTTTTGGAGAAGAAATTGATGTCAAGATTTTTTATATCTATTATTTCAAGGATGAAAATTGCTATCTTTGTTTCCTCTCAAATATCATGCTAAGATTTTTCAGGGCTAGCTTAGGGTTATACTATTTTAATGCAAAGTTAAAAAGAGGTAGATAATTCTAATATGGAAGATTTACATACATAGCACACAATTCTTATGTATTTACATATCATAGCTTAATGTTTGATATTCACAAATATAGCACTTTTCTAAGCATGAAAATGTGCATTTCATTTTAAAAAAGTTAATGATAATGATATTTTTTAATGTGATATTGAAGATTGAGGTGTTATGTAAATATTAAAGATTAGATGTACATATGCAAATGTATAAAATTGTGTGTGATATGTATGTAAATGCCCTTCTAATATTCATATCATATGATGCTAATATAAAGAGATTTTAAATAGGTCAATAACAAACAAAATGGGTCCTTTCCAAGTATAACGTTCCAGCTCCAATGCTGAAATTCAGAAGGTGCATTTTTAAACCAAAGGGCATTACGTTCCATTCGTAATGTCCGAAGGGCACCGTAAATGCTGTTTTATAGCGATCCGATTCTTTTATCTGGATCTGCCAATATCCTGATTTTAAATCAAATTTGGAAAATATTTTTGCAATCTATTTAATAAATCCATTTTATTAGAAATTAGATATCTGATTCATTTTAAAACTTTGTTTAACGGCTTGTAATTAATTACAAGTCGCGGTCTTCACTTTCCTTTTCTGTCGAATTCATAGCATAGAATGCGGTACAACACCAAGAGGAGTAGGATTGCTGAATTATTCCTTTCTTTAATAAATCAGCAATCTCTTCTTTGCATAAAGCAAGGTAGTGCTCATTCATCTGACAAGGATGAGCTTTAGTGAGAATGTCTCGTTCATTGAAATTAGGAGCTCTCAATTATGTAGCTGATTTCTATCAAAATCTTGCTAAAGATGCAGCCCCACTCTTTGACAGATTAAAAATAATCCCACCATGGTGATACTCATACCATGGCAAGAAGAAAATTAAAGAAAGGGTTCAAAACCTTCCTGCCTTAATCTGACCCTTAGTCAAGAACTCTGAAATGAGTTCCCCTTCAAAGAAGAAGACCTAAATAGATGGTCTCTTCCCAAAATTGATAAAGCTACTATTATTAAATAAAAAAGATACTTTGCTTAGAGGCTAAGCAAAGGTACAGAATATTATAAGATGACTACTTTTGGAAAGCAACAATTGTTTCTTTTGGTGGGACCCACTTTATGTAAAGTAGGTTCCTTGCTGGTTAAGATAAGCTGCTACTTTTGGAAAGTAGTAATTATTTCTCGGTGGTCCATGAATTTAAGTTTCTATGGATTCCACGACATCGCCGAAGACTCACAATCGTCATATAGATGGTGATTAAACACCTTGTGAGTTGATTGTAGATTTTTTGAGACGTTCCTTATGTTGAATCTCGGTCTCATGAGGATAACATCTTTTGATGCTTTGTAGTACCTCGTCTACTAATAACTCAAAATCTATAGTTTTTTGAGGGATCATTAATTCGTAATTTAATGGCTTTAATTTGCTTGAGCTTATCCTCAATGTTGATTGAATTCCATCATTTTAATAAAATTGTCTGGACCAACTGATTGAAGGGTCCTTTCCAAGTATACCCCAAATCCATGGGATTTATCATTCTGAAGAAATGAGCAAGATTTTGTCCTTGAATCATTTTTTGGGATTAATAGCCTCATTTTGGGCTTCCATCCAATCATTGAAGACCTTTTGATTGGATCAAGAAGAATATTTACGCTAAAATAGTTCACCATCTAAGAACCATGTAAGTTCTTTGTTGATGATATCCTTGTTCATTATGAACATCCATGAATGCCTTCGTTTATCATTGAGAAGGAAGAAGGCTGCCTTCATCATTACTTACACATAGCACCAATAATTTATGCCAATTTTGTACTATAAATTTGTGGAGGATAAGAATACATTTTTCTCTTGGAATGGAGTTAGACCCCATTCACTTTGATGGAAGATTTTTTGTATAATGCATTTTCTATACAAAATTATATGGTTCATCTGATCATGAACATGATTTATCTCAATACACTTTAATTGTATTAATATTTTTTCATAATTTTCTCTTGAGAGATTAGATTCAAATGGGAAAGGATTATTTCCCAAATATCTTTCAAATAATGCCCACAGATTATTTATTGAATAATCAAAGAGATTAATTTCAATAATATTCTATTTTATTTCCTTAGAGAAATAAACATGTTCAAATGACATCTTTCGTGGATGGTGTTGCTTTTAGAGGGTTCACCTTTTCAAGAAGTTGAAGAAAAAAGTACCATAAAGATAAGTTTGCAAATTGATCATGCCAATATTGAATTGACCGATCTTTGCCATTTGGAGGCCAACTGATTGCCAAAGAAAAGACTTCTTGTTAGAGTGGTCATTCTTCCATGCGGTGATCCACCGATGTCAAGAATTCGAAAAAATCGAAGAGAATTTTCATTACCTTTAATGAATTGATGCCAAAATCAAGACAGAGTCATGATTGCCATGATGCAAAAATTTATTTTGAAACTAAATTTTTGACATCTTGTTCAATGATGTATTTGACTAAGGAATAGTCAATACGAAGGAGAAAATGCTGATTAAGTAAATCATCTTGAAATTTTGAGATGCACTTAATCACAGAAAAGCATTTCTTTTTTGATAATGGAATACTTTTGCTGAGTAGGATTCCATTTACCGTAAACAAAGTGAATTCTTCTTTAGAATTCTTTTTTGCTTTAAGATACCTCCATACCAGATCGAGGCATCGCCAACAATTTTGAAATTGTAGGGTCCGCAAGATTAAGACAGGAAGGTTTTGAACCTTTCTTTAATTTTGACCGCATGGTATGAGTATTAGACCATGGTGGTTCTTTTAATCTCAATAATGTGATGCAAGATTTTGATAAATCCTACATAATTGAGAGCTCTAAGAACCATGGTTTTATCAAAATGATATTAGAAATTTGAGTAATAATTTCTATTAATTGGTATAATAGAAGCATTGTATATTATGGCTAAAAATCATTTCTTTGAAATAATTTGATTTTGGTAAATAACTAATTCTTATTTATAATTAATTTAATGGAAATATACCATTTCTATATTGCCTTTTGCATATTTTGTAAGAAACTGTTCTTGATTAGAATTCTATATTTTCAAATGAATTGGGCATCTTTGATTAATTTCAAGATCCATTAGACCATTCATTTGCTCTTGCCGACTTTAATTTGTCTTCAATTTTAGTTTCTTTAATTTAGCTTTTATAAAGAAGTCAATTAGAAGATGATGAACTTGCCTCAGATTTTTTCTTAAATACTTCTGATAAGGAGTATATAGGAGGCTTGTAATTAAAATTTTCTAATTTATCTTTCTTCTTGTCATTAAGAAGATCTATAATTTTATCATGAGTTGAATCATCTTCAACTTGTGCTAAAATTTTAATTAATTGGTCCTTTTGCTCGTGGGTGTGCATATACAGACCTGTCATATTTATTATATTTTATAATAATCTTCTATAGGATTTGCTTAAATTTATCGATTTATTAATCGATGAAGATGAAGATGAAATATGTTCTTTTTCTTCTTCTGATTCTCTTTCAAAATCAGAGGATGTAAGAAGAATTTTCATGAGGGTTTATTTTAACCATTCGTTAATCTGAAGTTCATTTAACTTCTTCTTGATGGTGCATCTATTTATGTAATGAGCACGGCCATTTGTAACATTTTATTTCTCTTATCTCTTTGGTTTTAGAACTGGACGAGTGTGTTTTGAATTTAATTTTTATGAAGTGCTTTTTCATGCTTAAGAAAAACAATTTTTTGAATTTTTCCCTTGTATTTGGAAGATAAAGGACGCACTGAGGATAGTTGAATTGTTCTAGAATTCGCTGCTTTTTCAAGTAGACATTCTCTTTCATTTGATCTTTTAATTTAAGATCGAAATTGCTAAACCAATTTTAATACATGAAATAAGGTTTCCATATGTAAGAGTTCCATATGGGATGGTTGATAGAGGCAGAAACCTTAACCTTTTCAGAAATAGATTGGGAAGGCCTTCAATGAATTTTGCTTCAAAGGAAGGCTATCATCATAAAGTGTCATGACGCTAGAAATATATATCCTTGTACCATCAAAAATGGGTTAAGGATGGACATCTTAATTTTGGAGTGAGTTTTTTTCTCCTTGATCTCTAATGGATCCAGGAAAATGATCTATAACTATTTGAAGAAGATTATAGATCGAATTTTCATTAGGTTTTTACTATTCTTTTGGAAGATCCTTAGTACTTAAATCAATTTTGCTAAGGAGGTCTTCCCTTTGAGGAACAGTGAGAAAATTATCCCACCATCCTTCCAGAGTTCCAGAGAATCCTGAAATGATGGCTCGAGACAATATGTGGTTTTCTTGATGTCTAGATTGAATCAAGAGCAAACATAAGCATTCGATCAAGGGTATGAATGATTTGATGTTCAAAAAGTCCATCAATATTCCATTCATATAAAGAATCTCCATCATAGGAATTTCTAAATGAGTATCTTCCTCAAATAATAAATCGAGGTGTTGGTTTTATAATAATATTTTTCCAAATTTTTCTTGGGATAAGAAAGTTTTTGGATATCAAAAGGAGGATGAGGATCTTGTAATTCTTGAAAAAGGTTTTGAACTTTTTCAATATTACTTGATTGATCAGTATGAGTTTCGGTTGAGGATTCATTTGAATCTTCATCCGACTGACTGATATCTTTAAGAGCTCCTACATACTTTTCACTTAAATTTAGAATCAAAAATGTCTTTAAAGACCCAACTTAAGAGCTATAGAGGTGGTTGGATAAAAGGTTTCACAAATGGGTTTATACTAGTAGAAGCTTTTTCTGAAGCTTTGCTAGTTTCGGGGCTAAAAACCTTTTGTTTAAGCATCTGATCGATTTTAGACTCTAGGCTAAAAAGATGATCAGATTATTTGAAGTATACTATAATTAAGTTGTTTAATTACAAGAATAAATTCTTTTAGAATTTGTGGATCAACTTATTTTCAAGGCGCTAATTCTAAAGGTTTATCATCCACCATTTTACAACCGATGGAGGATAAGATGCTTCAATTATTTTTCCTTGCTCATTTTTTCCATTTTTTGGTTAAAAGCAACGCAGATTGAGCATAACGAAAACCATGCAATGAAAGGAATAGTTGCCTTTGGCTTGACTATTTCTTTCTCTCATTTTCTCAAAATATAAATCATTTTTTTTCAAGACGTTGGTCTTGAGAAGTAAAACTTCAATACCAAGTATGAAAATTATCATACTTTGGTTGGAAGTATTCCTTCAGAACAACCTCTCTAGTCTTAGAACCTATCATTTAGCTCAAGACTAAAGTTCATTTCGGATGGAGTGGGAGATTGATTTTCTCTCGATGATATGATTTTATTTTTAAAGGGCCTAATCGATGGTTCGTGAGTGTGAACCATCCGATCTAGATTTGAGGTTTTAGGAAGGGATACAAACCCTGTGATGGATCGATGAGGGTTGAATCTGACTTCAACATCGCCATCAGCTATTTGAATTATCTGATCTACATCTTGATTAATGGAAGGTCTTTAACACGATGGTATAGTTCATGAGTCAGGAAATACCACCTCATTCCTTTTAATCACTTTATTAGTAGCAATAGGGGATGCTAATAGATTTGTTTCAATCAGAGTAGTTCATTCTGCTGGTTGAATAGCTTTTCGAACTCTAGGATTTAGAGTTTTTAAAATTTGAAAATGAATTCTAAAAAATTAGTAGTTAAACCCAAGGAAATCATAACCATAAAGTCAGAAATGTAATTTTAGAGCTTCAAAATATTTATATCAAAAAAGAGATAAACTCAGAAGGTGTTGAAATAAAGCTCGTGACATGCCCAACACTCATTAGGATTGAGCCCAATGAAGGCATCCGCCATCTCTTAGTTTGCTAAAATAGAAGCATTTAGACTTTAAGGGTTAAAGGTTTGAATGCTATCTATCATCCCTATATGAATATATTTAAAATCTTGCATATATTTAAGATCTTCAAACGTTAGTATAAATGGTTTTATCCATTTGATCTACAAGAATGGTTTGTTCTACAATTTTCAAAAGATTTTCCTTAAAATCAAAAGTTCCAAATTGAAAATGATAGTTTTATCAATTTTGGGAGAGACCATCTATTTAGGTCTTCTTCATTCAAGGGGAACTCGCCATTTCAGTTCTTATTAAATTATTATTTCTCTAATCGTTAGATTAGAAGTTACTTAAGAAGTAGCCATATATCCAAAAGGGGAAAAGGGAGAGAGGAAGATGATGCAGGAGAGTTTGGAATCACAAGGATAAACAAATTAAGTATAAACCATATAAACAAAATAGGACTTACAACCTTTCAAGTCATAAATTATTTCCATTGAAGAAATATAAACCTACCAGAATTTTACTCAACAAGAATATGACTTATAACCCTATCAAGCATGACAATAGGGATGGCCATTTGTGACAAGATGATAAAGCCAAGGAATGAACAAAGTTATTCATCAAATCAAATATGTAATAAAAATTAACATCCTTCCTAGATTTACCCCATCATGGCTCATCAACTTAAACTAGATATAAAACAACACTATTTATTAAAGCTTAAAAAATAACTTACAGGAGTGGTTTTATAATAATGCCAAATTTTCGATAAGAAAGTTTTGGATATCAAGAGGAGGATGAGGATCTGTAATTTTGAAAAAGGTTTAACTTTTCAATATTATTGACTCTGGTGAGGATTCATCACCATCTCTAATACTTAAAACGATATATAAAACACTTATTTATTAAAACTTAAAAAGAACTTACACGATGATAATGTGAAGCAGGAAGAACTAAGGAGAGTACAAGAGGAGAATAGAAGAGAAGAAGAGAAGGGAAAACCGAAAGAATCAACACCAATTAATAAAGACATAGCCTCCTTATATAGAAGTGGAGGGAAGGAGAAATTTTTCTTAGAAGCTAAGCAAAGGTAGAATTTTTTAATAGAAACTTTGCTGTTAAGAAAAGCTACTATTATTAAATAAAAAGATACTTTGCTTAGAGGCTAAGCAAAGGTACAGAATATTATAAGATGGCTACTTTGAAAGTAGCAATTATTTCATTGGTGGGACCCACTTATGTAAAGTAGGTTCTTGCTGAAGATAAGCTACTTTTGGAAAGTAGCAATTATTTCTTCCGTGGGTCGCTTATGAATTTAAGTTTCTCCGGATTCCACGCCCCAAGAAGTCTACAGCAGATATAGATAGGTGATTAAACACTCGAAGTTGATTTTGTAGATTTTTTTGAGACGCCCTTATGTTGAATCTCATCTCATGATAACGCCTTTGATGCTTTAGCTGCCTACGATAGCTCAAAATCTGTAGTTTTTTTAGGGATTGTTAATTTAGAATAAGCTTTAATAATGGCTTTAATTTGCTTGAGCTTATCCTCAATGTTGATTGAATTCCACCATTTTAAAAAAATTGTCTTTGAAGGACCAACTGATTGAATGGGTTCTTTCCTAGTATAACGTTCACCCAAATCCATGGGATTTGGCCTCGGAAGAAATGAGCAAGATTTTGTCCTTGAATCATTTTTTTGGGATTAATAGCTCATTTTGGGGCCCATCCATAAAGACCTCTTTGATTGGATCCGAAGAATATTTAATCGCCAAAAAATAGTTCCACCATCTCAAGAACCATCCGGAAGTTCTTTGTTGAATATCTTGTTCATTATGAACATCCATGAATGCCTTCGTTTGTCATTGAGAAGGAAGAAGGCCTTCATCATAGCTTGCACATAGCACCAATAATTTACACCAATTTTGTACTTAAATTAGTGAAGGATAAGTATACATTTTTCTCTTGGAATGGAGTTAGACCCCATTCGCTTTGATGAAAGATCTTTTGTATAACGCATTTGCTATACAAAATTGTATGGTTCATCTGATCACGAACATGATTAATCTCAATACACTTTAATTATATTAAGATTTTTCATAATTTTCTCTTGAGAGATTAGATTCAAATGGGAAAGGATTGTTTCCAAAATATCTTTCAAATAAGGCCCACGGATTATTTATTGAATAATCAGAGGGATTAATTTCAATAATATTCTATTTTATTTCTTTAGTAAAATAAATAGGTTCTTGTGCAATGACATCTTTTAGGAATGGTGTTGCAGCTTTTTTAGAGGGTTCACCCTTTTCAACCGTAGTTGAAGAGGAAGTATCATAAAGATAAGTTTGCAAATTGATCATGCCAATTGTTGAATTGACTGGATCTTTGCCATTAGAGCAACCATGGCCACGACCTCGACAAAAAGAAAGACATCCTCGGCTAGGAGTAGTCATTCTTCCATGCGGGGTGATCCACCCCGGATCATCCCTGCAAGAATTCACAGGTCAGAAAATTAGAAGAGAATTTTCATTACCTTAATGAATTTGATGTCCAAATCAAGATGAGAGTCATGATGCAAAAATTTATTTGAAACTAAATTTTGACATCTTGTTCAATGATGTATTTGAGAGGAACAAATGGGAGAAAATTCGATTAAGTAAATCATCTTGAATTTTGAGATGCACTTAATCACGTAGCATTTCTTTTTGATAATGGAATACTTTTGATAGGATTCCATTTACCAAACAAAGTAACTAATTCTTCTTTAGAATTCTTCACGCTTTAGATACCTCCATAACCTTATCAGGCATCTATTTCAACAATTTTGAAACTAGTAGGGTCCGTAAGATTAAGATAGGGAAGGTTTGAACCCTTTCTTTAATTTTATGCATACCATGGTATGAGTATCACCATGGTGGGGATTCTTTTTAATCACCAAAGAGTGGCATCTTTGGCAAGATTTTGATAGAAATCGCCTACATAATTGAGAGAGCTTTTTTTTTATCTAAAATGATATCGGAAATTTGTTAAAATTCAATACTTCTATTAATTGGTATAATAGAATTATTGGATATATTATGGCCTAAAAATCTTATTTCAGTTTGAAATAATTTGATTTTTCGCTCTGAAATAACTAATCCATTTTTTAAAATTAACCATTTAAATATTTTTAGATGTTTGAAGTGTTCGTTAATATTGTTTGAGAACACCAGAACATCATCAATTTAGACTAAAATATTTTTAAAATAATTTTTAAATATATTATTCATGAGGTGCATTTTTTAAACCAAAGGGCATGGTAATGTCCAAAGGGCACCGTAAATGCTATTTTATAAATATTCTTTTATCCTGATCTAATATCCCGATTTTAAATCAAATTTGGAAAATATTTTTGCATTATGCAATCTATTTAATAAATTTTATTAGAATTGGATATCTGATCCATTTTAAAACTTTGTTTAGCAGTTTGTAATTAATTACAAGACGCAGTCTCCCTCTTTCCTTTTCTGCCAAATTCATAATATAGAATGCGGTATAGCTCTATGGGGAGTAGGATTGTTGAATTATTTTTTTCTTTAATAAATCAATAATCTCTTCTTTGCATAAAGCAAGGTAGTGCTCGTTCATCTGACAAGGATGAGCCTTAGTGGGAATGTCTCGTTCATTGAAATTATCAATGTACGGGAGATCCACTACATGAGTCTTTCTTTCCCAGAAAGCAATTGGGTTGTCACCACACTCCTTTTGAATTTTGGTGGCAATTTTTTTAATTTTGGGGAAGAAATTTGTTGTTTAATAGTTAAACTAATAATTTATATGCATAGAATTTTTATTAAGCCTATTCATTTCATTTATGATAATTTCTTTAGGATTGGTGATAAAATGAAATGTGATTTCTTTATCCCAAAGAAAACATTGAATTCCCGTATCATCAATTCTAGTGATAGTCACTATTTTAAGAAGAAAAGGAGTTCCCAAAATAATGTGTTGTGTCAAATTTTGACTAAAATAAAAGGCATTTGAATACAAATATCATCTTGACACACCCATGATGATAATTTATACTTAATTTGTAAAGACTCACCATCGGCTGCCTTTAACTGCTGGATAGCTTTTTCAAAATATTTAGAAGGAATTATTCCTTCTTATATACAATTTAAATCTGCTCCACTATCAATTAGAGCAGTTAAATTTGGTAAAATAAATTATTTATTATTTATAATTAATTTAATAGAAATATACCATTTGGTATATTGCCTTGAATATTTTGTAAGAAACTTCTTGATTAGAATCGCTTCTATATTTTCAAATGAATTGGGCATTTCTGATTAATTTCAAGATCCATTACGACCATTCATTTGCTCTCTCGCCTTTAATTTTTGAACTTCTAATTTTAGTTTCTTTAATTTAGTTTTTAGCTCTGCTAAAGAAGCTAAATTAGAAGATGATGAACTTGCCTCTGATTTTTTCTTAAATACTTCTGATAAGGAGTATATATGAGGCTTGTAATTAAATTTTTCTAGTTTATCTTTCTTCTTATCATTAAGAAGATCGATAATTTTATCACGAGTTGAATCATCTTCAACTTGTGCTAAAAGTTTAATTAATTGGTCCTTTTGTGGGGTGAGATATGACACATATTTATTATATTTTTATAATAATCTATCTATGGTGATTTTGCAATAGTTAGATTTATCGATCGAATTTGATGAGGA
Organism: Cymbidium sinense; assembly: GCA_021442155.1. Classification (NCBI taxonomy): domain Eukaryota; kingdom Viridiplantae; phylum Streptophyta; class Magnoliopsida; order Asparagales; family Orchidaceae; genus Cymbidium; species Cymbidium sinense. The sequence goes on along the minus strand of CM038223.1, from coordinate 148,171,119 downwards.
TGAAGATGAAATATTTTCTTCTTCTTCCGATTCTCTTTCGTAATCGAGGATGTAATTTTCATCAGGGTTTGTTTTAACCCTTCGTCAATCTGAAGTTCATTTAACTTCTTCTTGATGGTGCATTTGTTTGTAATGACCTGTATGGCCACATTTGTAACATTTTATTTCTCTTGTCTCTTTGGTTTTAGAACCAGAGGGAAGAGTGCTTGTGTTTGTGCGTGAATTTGTCACATTTTTATGATGATTTTTCACGCTTAGGAAAAATAGTTTCTTTTTTCCCTATGTTTGAAGATAAAGGACGCACTGAGGATCACTTGAATTTCTGCATGCCAAGCTATTGTGCTCAAGTAGACATTCTCTTTTCATTTGATCTTTTAATTTAAGATCAGAGCAAATTGCTAGACCGATTTTAATACATGCAAAATTTCCATATGTTAGGTTTCATATGGGATGGTTCCATCAGAGCAAGAGAAACCTTAACCTTTTCAAATAGATTGGGAAGGCCTTCAATGAATTTTGCTTCCTGAAGGCTATCGGCATCATAAAGTGTCATGACGCTAGAAATATATCCTTGTACCATCAAAAATGGGTTAAGGATGGACATCTTAATTTTGGAGTAAGGAGCAGTTTTTCTCCTTGATCTCCAATGGATCCAAAGAAATGATCTATAATTGTTTGGAGAAGATTATAGACAATTTTCATTAGTTTTGTTGTTCTTTTGGAAGATCCTTAATACTTAAGTCAATTTCTCTAAGGAGGTCTTCCTTTGAGGAACAAAGTGAGAAAATTATCCCACCATCCTTTCGAGTTCCAGAATCAAAATGATGGGGACAAATGAGGTTTTGCTTGATGTCTAGATTGAACAAGAGCAAAACATAAGCATTCGATGAAGGGTATGAATGATTTGATGTTCAAAAGTCCATCAATATTCCATTCATATAAAGAATCTCCATCATAGAATTTCCTAGAAATGAGTATCTTCTCAAATAATAAATCAGGAGGTGTTGGTTTTTTATAATAATATTTTTCCAAATTTTTTTGGGGATAAGAAAGTTTTTGGATATCAAAAGGAGGATGAGGATCTTGTAATTCTTAAAAAAGGTTTTGAACTTTTTCAATATTACTTGATTGATCAGTATCGGTTTCGATTGAGGATTCAATTGAATCTTCATCCCATTGACCGATACAAGAGCTCTACATACTTTTCACTTAAATTTAGAATCAAATTCAAATGTCTTGAAGAGGGTCTAACTTAAGAGCTAGTTTAGGAGGAGGTTGAATAAGGTTTCACAAATGGGTTTATACTAGTAGAAGCTTTCCGCTTTGCTAGTTTCAGGGCTAGAAACCTTTTGTTTAAGCAGCTGATCAATTTTAGATTCTAGGCTAAAAAGATGATTAGTGATTATTTGAAGTATACTATTAGTATAATTAAGTTTTCTAATTACAATAAAATTCCTTTAGAATTTGTGGATCACTTTTATTTTTTCAAAGCTAATTCAGGTTTATCATCCATCATTTTTTTGATGGAGGATAAGATCAATTATTTTTCCTTTCTATGTTTGCCATTTTGGTAGTTAAAATAGCAAATTGAATCATAATAATTGCAAAACCATGCTGAAAGAAATAGTTGCCTTGCTTGACTATTTCTTTTCTCATTTTCTCAAAATATAAATCATTTATTTGAGACATTGGTTTTGAGAAGTAAAACTTCTATACCAAGTCAAAGTTATCATACTTTGGTTGAAGTATTCCTTGAAACAACCTCAGTCTTAGAACCTATTGTAGCTCATTAAGACTAAAGTTCATTTTAGATGGAGTGGGAGATTGATTTTCTCTCTGATAATATGATTTTTTATTTAGAAGGGCCTTCGATGGTTGAGAAGTGTGAACCATTCGATCTGACTTCTCAGGTTTGAAGGGATAGAAACCCTAGGAAGTGTGATGGATTGATGAGGGTTGAATCGACTTCAACATATCATTGTTTGAATTATCACATCTTGATTAATGGAAGGTCTTGATGCGAATAGATGGTATAGTCCATGAGTAGATACCACCTCATTCCATTTAATCACTTTAGTAGCAATATGGATCTTGTGATTTGTTTCAATCGAGTAGTTAGTTATTTGGTTGAATAGCTTTTCAAACTCTAGGATTTAGAGTATTTAAAACTTGAAAATGAATTCTGAAGATTAAAGCAATAGTTTCAGAACCTGGGTGAAAGTCATAACCATAAAGCTGTAAATGTAATTTTAAAGCTTCAAAAGATTTATATCGAGAAGAGATAAACTTCAGTTAGAAAGGTGTTGAAATAAATGTGACATAGGTCTCTACACTCATAGGATTGAGCTCGGTGAGGGCCATCTCTTAGGCTTGCTAAAATAGAAGCATTTAAACCTTTAAGGGTTAAAGGTTTGAATGCTATCATATCATCCTATATGAATATATTTTAAATCTTACATATATTTATCAGATCTTCATTAGTAGATAAATGGTTTTATCCATTTGATACAATATTAGTTTGTCTACGTTTTCAGAAGATTTTCCTTAAAATCAAAGTTCAAATTGATAAATGATAGTTTTATTAATCTTGGGGAGAGACCATCTATTTAGGTCTTCTCATTCAAGGGAACTGCCATTTTGAGTTCTTGATTAATTATTTCTAATGTTAGATTAGAAGTTACTTAGAAGTAGAAGCCATATAACCAAGGGGAAAAAGGGAGAGGGAAGATGATGGGGAGAATTTGAAACAAATTACACATAAGGATAAAAAAAAGAAACAAAGTATAAACCTCCATTAGAGAATTATCTTCCCAGACATCAACAAAATAGGACTTACAACCCTTTCAAGCCTCAAGCATGGATTTGACCATTTTTGAAGGAGAATATAAACCTCTACCAGAAAATTATCCTAGACAGTCAACAATAAACAAGACTTATCACCCTATCAAGCATCACGCAACAGGGATGGCCATTTGCACCGAAGACGGGATAAAGCCATGGGAGGAATGAACAAAGTACTGGTTCATCCAAAGCATGGTGATATGTAACAAAAAACATCCTTCCCCTCAGGATTTACCCATCATGGCTCGATCAGACTTAAACCGGGATGGATAAAAACACTTATTTATAAAACTTAAAAATAACTTAGATGGCGGTGAAGAGCAGGAAGAACTACTTAGGAGAATAGAAGAGAGAAGAGAAGGGAAAGCAACTGAACATAATATGAGCCTCTTATATGGAGAGGCATAGGAGACTTTTAAAAGGTACAATTATTAAACAAGAGAAAGCGTTGCTTAGAAGTTAAGCAAGTATAATTATTAAATAAACTTTCTTTGTAAGCAAAATACTATTATTAAATAAAAAAGATACTTTGCTAGAGGCTAAGCAAAGGTATAGATTATTATAAGATGACTACTTTTGGAAAGTAGTAATTATTTCTTTTGGTGGGACCCATTTTATGTAAAGTAGGGTCCTTGTTGGTGAAGATAAGCAGCTGCTTTTGGAAAGTAGCAATTATTTCTTCTGGTGGGTCCGCTTTATGAATTTAAGTTTCTCCAGTGGATTCCACATCGAAGAAGAAGACTACTATGTGAGATATAGATAGGGTGATTAAACAGCTTGGTGAGTTGATTTTCATAGATTTTTTTGAGACATTCCTTATGTTGAATCTCAGTCTCATGAGGATAACATCTTTTGATGCTTTGTAGTACTTCATCTACTGATAGCTCAAAATCTATAGTTTTTTGAGGGATCATTAATTCAGAATAACCTTTAATAATGGCTATAATTTGCTTGAGCTTATCCCCAATGTTGACTGAATTCCATAATTTTAGTAAAAATTATCTTTGAAGGATTCGAAAGGGTCCTTTCCAAGTATAATGTTCCGATTCTAAATCCATGGGATTTGGCAAAGAAATGAGCAAGATTTTGTCCTTGAATCATTTTAAATTAATAGACCTCATTTTGGGGCGCTTCCATCTCATTGAAGACCTCTTTGATTGGATGCGGAAGAATATTTAATTACTCAAATAGTTCCACCATCGAAGAACCATCTTTGGAAGTTCTTTGTTGATGATATCTTATTCATTATGAACATCCATGAATGCCTTTTTCATTGAGAAGGAAGAAGGCCTTCATTTGCACATAGCAATAATTTATGCCAATTTGTATGTAAATTAGTGGAGGATAAGATACATTTTTCTCTTGGAATGAGTTAGACCCCATTCACTTTGATGAAAGATTTTTTGTATAACGCATTTGCTATACAAAATTGTATGGTTCATCGATCAACATGATTAATCTCAATACACTTTAATTGTATTAAGATTTTTCATAATTTTCTCTTGAGATTAGATTCAAATGAAAGGAAGGTTTCCCAAATATCTTTCAAATAAGGCCCGATTATTTATTGAATAATCGGAGGATTAATTTCAATAATATTCTATTTTATTTCTTTAGAGAAATAAATAGGTTCTTGTGCATCTTTTAGGGATGGTGTTGCGAAGGTTCACCCTTTTCAAATAGTTGAAGAGGAAGTACCATAAAGATAAGTTTTGAAATCAATCAGGCCAATTGTTGAATTGACGGATCTTTGCCATTAGTGCGGCCATGGCCGTGACCTCCATGAAAAAGGACTTCCTCGGTTAGGAGTGGTCATTCTTCCATGTGGGGTGATCCACCCCTGATCTTCCCTACAAGAATTCACGGGTCAGAAAATCAGGAAGAGAATTTTCATTACCTTTAATGAATTCGATGTTGAAATCAAAAATGAGAGCTGCGATTGCCATGATGCAAAAATTTATTTTGAAACTAAATTTTTGACATCTTGTTCAATGATGTATTTGACTGAGGAATAGTCAATACGAAGGAGAAAATACTGATTAAGTAAATCATCTTGGAATTTTGAGATGCTTAATCATGAAAGCATTTCTTTTGATAATGGAATACTTTTGCTGAGTAGGATTCCATTTACCAGAAATAAAGTGAACTAATTCTTCTTTAGAATTCTTTCGCTGCTTTAGGATACCTCCATAGCCCTTATCAGAGGCATCTATTTCAATAATTTTGAAACTAGTAGGGTCCGCAAGATTAAGACAGGGAAGGTTTTGAACCCTTTCTTTAATTTTGCGCACTGCCATGGTATGAGTATCAGACCATGGTGGGGATTCTTTTAATCCAAGAGTGGGGCATCTTTGGCAAGATTTTGATAGAAATCATACATAATTGAGAGCTCTAAGAACCTTGTAGGTTTTATCTAAAATGATATCGAGAAATTTGTTAGCAAATTCAATACTTATTAATTGGTATAATAGAAGCATTGGATATATTATGGCTAAAATCTTATTTGTTTGAAATAATTTGATTTTTGGCTCTGAAATAACTAATCCATTTTTAAAATTAACCATTTAAATATATTTAGATGGTTGAAGTGTTCGTCAATAGTATTTGAGAACACGAACATCATCAATATAGACTAAAATATATTTAAAATAATCTTTAAATATATTATTCATGATATGCTGAAATTCAGAAGGTGCATTTTTTAAACCAAAGGGCACCGTAAATGCTATTTTATAGCGATCCGATTCTTTTATCTGGATCTGCCAATATCCTGATTTTAAATCAAATTTGGAAAATATTTTTTTGCATTATGCAATCTATTTAATAAATCCTTTTATTAGGAATTGGATATCTGATCCATTTTAAAACTTTGTTTAGCGCTTGTAATTACAATTAGTAGTTCTCTTTCCTTTTCTTGAATTCATAACATAGAAGCTGAGTGCGACTCAAGAGTAGGATTATTGATTATTCCTTTCTTTAATAAATCGGCAATCTCTTCTTTGCATAAAAGCAAGGTAGTGCTGTTCATCGACAAGGATGAGCCTTGAGTAGAATGTCGTTCATTGAAATTACAATGAGATCCACTACATGAGTCTTTCTTTCCAAAGTAATGTTGTCACCACTTTGGAATTCTGGCAATTTTGAATTTTGCTTTTAATTTTGGGGAAGAAATTTGTTTTTTGATACTTAAACTAGCAATTTCTTCTTGTAAATAATTTATATGCATAGACTTATTATTAAGCCTATTCATTTCATTTATGATAATTTTTTTAGGATTGGTGATAAAACAGAATGTGATTTCTTTATCCCAAAGAAAACACTGAATTCCAGTATCATCAATTCTGGTGATAGCATTATTTTAAGAAGAAAAGGAGTTCCCAAAATAATGTGGTGTCAAATTTTTGACTAAAATAAAAGACATTTGAATACAAATATCATCTTGACACAGGGCGAGAGATGATAATTTATACTTAATTTGTAAAGATTCACCGTCGGCTGCTTTTAACCACTGGCTAGTTTTTTTCAAAATATTTAGAAGGAATTATTCCTTCTTGTATGCAATTTAAATTTGCTCATCAACTAGGTTAAATTTGGTAAAATAAATTCTTTATTTATAATTAATTTAATGGAAATATATTTGGTATATTGCCTTGCATATTTTATAAGAAACCCGGTTCTGATTAGATCGTTATATTTTCAAATGAATTGCATCTTCGATTAATTTCAAGATCCATTGATGACCATTCATTTCTGCTCGCCTTTAATTTGAACTTCTAATTTTAGTTTCTTTAATTCAGCTTTTAGCTCAAAGAAGTCAAATTAGAAGATGATGAACTTGCCTGATTTTTCTTAAATACTTCATATGAGTATATATGAGGCTTGTAATTAAATTTTCTAATTTATCTTTCTTCTTATCATTAAGAAGATCGATAATTTTATCATGAGTTGAATCATCTTCAACTAAAAAGTTTAATTAATTGGTCCTTTGGGTGAGCGATACACCAAATATTTATTATATTTTTATAATAATCTATCTAAGGATAGACTTGCAAAGTTAGATTTATCGATTATCAAGATGAGGATGAAGATGAAATATGTTCTTCTTCATCTTCTTCTATTTCAATCGAGATGTAAGTAGAATTTTCAAGGTTTGTTTTAACCCTTCACAATCTAAAGTTCATTTAACTTGTGCATTTATTTCATAATGACCAGACGCCACATTTGTAACATTTTATTTCTCTTCTCTTTGGTTTTAAAACCGAGGACAAGAGTGTTTGTATTTGTAGGAATTTATCACATTTTTGATTTTTTTCACGCTTGGAAAAACACTTTCATGTTTTTCCCTATTTTTGGAAAATAAAGGATGTACGAGGATCACTGAATTGTTCATAATTCAAGCGCTGCTCAAGTAGATGTTCTCTTTCATTTGATCTTTAATTTAAGATCGAGCAAATAGCTAATCATTTTAATACATGAAATAAGGTTTCCATGTTAGTTTCATATTTCCATCAGAGTAAGAGAAACCTTAACCTTTCAAATAGAATGGGAAGGCCTTCAATGAATTTTTTCTATCATCATAAAGTGTCATGACGTGTTAGAAATATATCCTTGTACCATCAAAAAATGGGTTAAGGATGGACATCTTAATTTTGGAGCGAGTTTTTTCCTTGATCTCCAATGGATCCATCAAAATGATCTATAATTGTTTGGAGAAGATTATAGACTGAATTTTCATTAGGTTTTGATGTTCTTTTGGAAGATCCTTCTAAGTCAATTTCAAGGAGGTCTTCCCTTGAGGAACAAAGGAGAAAATTATCCCACCATCCTTGAGTTCTAGAGAATCTCAAATGATGGCTCAATAATATGTGGTTTTGCTTGATGTCTAGATTGAAAGAGAAACATAAGAATTGATGAAGGGTATGAATGATTTGATGTTAAAGTCCATCAATATTCCATTCATATAAAGAATCTCCATCATGGAATTTCCTATAAAATGAGTATCTTCCTCAAATAATAAATCAGTGGATTGGGTTTTATAATAATATTTTTCCAAATTTTTCTTTGATAAGAATTTTGGATATCAAGAGAGGAGGATGAGATCTTGTAATTCTTGAAAGGTTTTGAACTTTTTCAATATTACTTGATTGATCAAGATTTTTTGAGATTCATTTGAATCTTCATCCGATTGACCGATATCTTCAAGAGCTCCTACATACTTTCACTTAAATTTAGAATCAAATGAATGTCTTCGTAAGAGGTCCTAACTTAAGAGCCAATTTAGAGGTGGTTGATAAAGGTTTACAAATTTATACTAAGAAGCTTTTAAGCTATTATAAAACCTTTGTAAGCATCCTGATTTTAGACTCAAAAAAGGTGATATTGATTATTTGAAGTATACTATTACTATAATTAAGTTGTTTAATTACTGTAATAAATTCTTTTAGAATTTGTGGATTGGAACTTATTTTGGGGCTTTTAAAGGTTTATCATCCACCATTTTAAAATGGGATAAGATGATTCAATTATTTTTCTTCTCCGCCATTTTTTTGATAGTTAAAATAGAACTTGAGTAGATTGAGAAGAATCAAAAAACCATGCTAAAAGGAATAGTTGCTTTGGCGACTATTTCTTTTCTCTCTCTCATTTTCTCAAATATAAATCATTATTTGAGATGTTATTCTTGTGAAGTAAAACTTCTAAACCATGAAAAATTATTGTACTTTGGTTGGAAGTATTCTTCGAACAATTTAGTCAGAACCTATTATGTGTAGCTCATTAAGACTAAAGTTCATTATGGAGTGGAGATTGATTTTCCCTCATTGATGATAGATATGATTTTTATTTATGAAGATACCGATGGTTCAGAGTGTGTGAACCATATCTAGACTCTAAGGTTTCGAAGGGATAGAAACCCTAGGAAGTGTAATGGATCATGAGGTTGAATCAAACTTCAACATCACCATCAGCTATAGTTCCAAATTGATAAATGATAGTTTTATCAATTTTGGGGAGAGACCATCTATTTAGGTCTTCAAGGGGAACTCTACCATTCAGAGTTCTTAATTAACTTATTATTTCTCCTAATCGTTAGATTAGAAGTTACTTCAAAGAAGAAGCCATATTACAAAAAACGGGGAAAAAGGGAGAGGAAGATGATGCAGGAGAATTTGAAACAAATCACATAAGGATAAAACAAACTAAGTATAAACTCCATTAGAGAATTATCTTCCTGCATCAACAAAATAGACTTACAACTTTCAAGCCTCACAATGGGATTTATGGCCATTTATGAAGATGAATATAAACCTTTACAGAATTATCCGCATTTCAATAATAAATAGGACTTATCACCCTATCAAGCATCACACAACAGGGATGGCCATTTGCGATGAAGATGGGATAAAGCCATGGGAGGAATGAACAAAGTATTGATTTATCCAAAGCATGGTGAAATACAACAAAAAATCTCTAACATCCTTCCCCTCCATAGGGATTTATCCCATGATGGCTGATAATTAAACTAGATATATAAACACTATTTATTAAACTTAAAAAAGAACTTATCTGATGTGTGAAGCATGAAGAACTAAGAGAGTACAAGGAGAATAAGAAGAAGAGAAGGAAAATGAAGATAACAATAATAAAATACAGCATGAGCCTCCTTATATGAGGTGGAAGATAGAGAGATTTGCTTAAACAAAGGTACAATTAAACAAGAAAAAAAGAAAGGACACAATTTTAAAAAGAGAAAGCTAATTAACTATAATTATTAAATAGAAACTTGCAAAAGATATATTATTATTAAATAAAAGATACTGCTTAGTGGCTACAAAGAATTAAAATAATATAAGAAATTATTTTATGGGACTTTATGTAAAGTAGGTTCCTCTGAAGAAAGCTAGTTTGGAAAGTAGAATTATTTCTTCGGTCTACTTTATAAATTTAAGTTTCTAGTGGATTCCACGCCGAATCAAGACTCACTATCAAAATATAGATAGGGTGATTAAACACCTGAAGTTGATTTTAGATTTTTTTGAGACGTCCTTATGAATCTCGGCCTCAAGGATAACATCTTTTGATGCTTGTACATAAATTTCAAAATTCATAGTTAGGAGATCTTTAATTAAATAAGCTTTTTCTTTAATTTGCTTGAGCTTATCCTCAATGTTGATTGAATTCCACCATTTTAGTAAAATTATTTTGAAGGACCAATATTGAAGGGTCCTTTCCAAGTATAATGTCCAGCCCAAATCCATGGGATTTGGCAAATTGAAGAAATGAGCATTTTTGTCCTTTTGGGATTAATAGCCCTCATTTTGGGATTCCATCATTATTGAAGACTTCTTTGATTGGATTAAGAATATTTAATTACTCCAAAATAGTTCCACCATCAAGAACCATGGAAGTTCTTTGTAATATCTTTGTTCATTATGAACATTTTATCATTGAGAAGGAAGAAGGCCTTCATCATTTGACATAGCACCAATAATTTATGCCAATTTTGTAAAATTAGTGGAGGATAAGAATATTTTTCTCTGAATGAGTTCATTCATTTGATGAAAGATCTTTGTAACAATTTGCTATACAAAATTGTATGCCATCTGATCAAATGATTAATCTCAATACACTTTAATTGTATAAGATTTTTCATAATTTTCTCGAGAGATTAGATTCAAATGGGAAAGGATTGTTTCCCAAATATCTTTCAAATAAGGCCCAGGATTATTTATTGAATAACGAGGGATTAATTTTAATAATATTCTATTTTATTTTTTTAGAGAAATAAATAGTTCTTGTGCAATGACATCTTTTAGGATGGTGTTGCATTTTTTTTTAGAGGGTTCACCCTTTTCAAGTAGAGGAAGTACCATAAAAGATAAGTTTGAAATTGATCATGCCAATTGTCAATTAATGATCTTTTCCATTAGCCATGGTGACCTCCAAAAAAGAAAGACATCTCGTTAGAGTAGTCATTCTTCCATGGGTGATCCACCCATGATCGCCCTCGCAAGAATTCATCAAAAATAGAAGAGAATTTTCATTACCTTTAATAAATTGATGTAAATCAAGACAGAGTCGCGATTGCCATGATGTAAAAAATTTTTTTGAAACTAAATTTTGACATCTTGTTCAATGATGTATTTGAGGAATAATAATACAAGGAGAAAATGCGATTAAGTAAATCATCTTGAATTTTGAGATGCACTTAATCACATAAAGCATTTCTTTTGATAATGGAATACTTTTGCTGAGTAGGATTCCATTTACTAGAAATAAAGAACTAATTCTTCTTAGAATTCTTTCTCTTTAAGATACCTCCATATTATCGAGGCATCTCCAACAATTTTGACCGCAAGATTAAGACAGGAAGGTTTTGAACCCTTTCTTTAATTTATGCATCACATGGTATGAGTATCGACCATGGGATTCTTTTTTTAATCTGCCAAAGAGTGGGTTTCCAAGATTTTGATAAAATGAACATAATTGAGAGCTCCTAAGAACTGCTGTAGCTGGTTTTTATCTAAAATGATATCAAGAAATTTATTAGCAAATTCAATACTTCTATTAATTGGTATAATAAAAGCATTAGATATATTATGGCTAAAAATCTTATTTCAGCTTTGAAATAATTTGATTTTGGCTGAAATAACTAATTTTTTAAAATTAACCATTTAAATATTTTAGATGGTTGAAGTGTTCATCAATATTATTGAGAACACAGAACATCATCAATATAGACTAAAATATATTTAAAATAATCTTTAAATATATTATTCATGATATCAAATTAAGGTGCATTTTTTAAACCAAAGGGCATTACGCTCCATTCGAATGTCCAACATCAAATGCTATTTTATATGATCCATTCTTTTATCCGGATCTGCCAATATCGATTTTAAATCAAATTTGGAAAATATTTTGCAAAATCTATTTAATAAATCCCTTTATTAGAATTGATATCTAATCCATTTTAAAACTTTGTTTAATTGAATTAATTACAGTCCTGTCTTCCTCTTTCCTTGAATTCATAACATAGAATGCGATACCCCAAGAGAGTAGATTGAATTATTCTTTCTTTAATAAATCAAGAATCTCTCTTTGCATAAAGCAAGGTAGTGCTCATTCATCGACAAGGAAGAGCTTATTGGGAATGTCCCTCATTGAAATTATCAATGAGATCTTACATGAGTCTTTCTTTCCCGTAAAAGTAGTTGTCACCACAAACTTCCTTTGGAATTTTGGTGGCAATTTTGAATTTTTTCTTTAATTTTGGGGAAGAAATTTGTTGTTTAAAAGTTAAACTAGCAATTTCTTCTTGTAAATAATTTATATATGCATAGACTTATTATTAAGCCTATTCATTTCATGATAATTTCTTTAGATTGGTGATAAAAGAATGTGATTTCTTTATCCCAAAGAAAACAATTCCGATCATCAATTCTAGTGATAGCATTATTTTAAGAAGAAAAGGAGTTCCCAAAATAATGTGTCAAATTTTGACTAAAATAAAAGGCATTTGAAAACAAATATCATCTTGACACCCAATTAAGATTTATAATTTATATTTAATTTGTAAAGACTAATGTTGTGCCTTTAACAAGGCTATTTTTTTTTTCAAAATATTTAGAAGGAATTATTCCTTCTTGTATATAAATTTAAATAACCCTATCAACTATCTTAAATTTGGTAAAAATAAATTCTTTATTTATCTCATTAATGGAAATATACCATTTAAATATTACCTTTATATTTTGTAAGAAACATTCTGATTAGAATCTTTTCTATATTTTCAAATGAATTCGTAATTAATTTCAAGATCCATTAGATGAGAATTCATTCATCTTTTAATTTTATCAACTTTTAATTTTTAGTTTCTTTAATGCTTAGCTCGTAAAGAATCAATTAGAAGATGATGAACTTACCTCAGATTTTTTATTAAATACTTTCAATAAGGAGTATATAGGATATAAGAGGAATTTTCATCAGGGTTTGTTTTAACCCTTCATCAATCTAAAGTTCATTTAACTTCTTCTTGATGGTGCATTTGTTCGTGTAATGACCTGTATGGCCACATTTGTAATATTTTATTTCTCTTATCTCTTTGGTTTTAGAACCAGAGGGATGAGAGTGCTTGTGTTTGTGCGTGAATTTGTCACATTTTTATGACGTGATTTTTCATGCTAGAAAATAGTTTCATGTTTTCCCTTGGAAGATAAAGGACACTTGAGATCACAGAATTGATCATGAATTCACCAAGATTTGCTCAAGTAGCGCTTCTCTTTTCATTTGATCTTTAATTTAAGATCGAGCAATTTTAAACCGCTTTAGAAATAAGGTTTCCATATGTAAGGGTTTCATATGGGATGGTTCCATCAAAGATGAAGAGAAACCTTAACCTTTTCAAATAGATTGGGAAGGCCTTCAATGAATTTTGCTTCCAAAGAAGGCTATTGGCATCATAAAGTGTCATGACGTGCTAGAAATATATCCTTGTACTAAAATGGGTTAAGGATGGACATCTTAATTTTGGAGTAAGGAGAGTTTTTCTCCTTGATCTCCAATGGATCCAAAGAAAATGATCTATAATTATTTGAAGAAGATTATAGATAATTTTCATTAGTTTTTTTCTTGGAAGATCCTTTTACTAAGTCAATTTTGCTAAGGAGGTCTTCCCTTTGAGGAATAAGTGAAATTATCCCACCATCCTTTCAGAGTTCCAGAATCTTGAAATGATGGCTCGAGCGATAATATGTGGTTTTGCTTGATGTCTTGATTGAAAGAGTAGAAACATAAGCGATGAAGGGTATGAATGATTTGATGTTCGAAAGTCCATCAATATTCCATTCATATAAAGAATCTCCATCATAGAATTTCCTAAAATGAGTATCTTCCTCAAATAATAAATCGAGGAGTGGGTTTTTATAATAATGTTTTTCCAAATTTTTTTTTGGATAAGAAAGTTTTTGGATATCAAGAGGATGATGAGGATCTTGTAATTCTAAAAAAAGGTTTTGAACTTTTTCAATATTACTTGATTGATCAAGACGCTTTTGGTTGAGGATTCATTTGAATCTTCATCCCATTGACTGATATCTTCAAGAGCTCTACATACTTTTCACTTAAATTTAGAATCAAATTCAATGTCTTCGTAAGAGGGTCTAACTTAAGAGCCGAGAGGTGGTTGGATAAAAGGTTTTACAAATGGGTTTATACTTGTAGAAGATTTTTCCAAGCTTCTAGTTTCGGCAAGAAACCTTTGTTTAAGCATTTGATTGATTTTAGACTCTAGGCTAAAAAAGATGATCGTGATTATTTGAAGTATACTATTACTATAATTAAGTTGTTTAATTACGAATAAATTCTTTTAGAATTTGTGGATCTAACTTATTTTTCAAGGTCGCTAATTCTAAAGGTTTATCATCCACCATTTTACATGAGGATAAGATGCTTCAATTATTTTTTCCTTGCTCTCTTTGCCATTTTTTGGTAGTTAAAATAGCAACTTGAGTAGAAGCATAAGAACGAAAACCATGCTACAAAGGAATAATTGTTTGACTATTTCTTTCTCTCATTTTCTCGAAATATAAATCATTTATTTCGAGACGTTGGTCTTGAGAAGTAAAACTTCTATACCAAGTACAAAAATTATCATACTTTGGTTGGAAGTATTCCTTCAGAACAACCTCTAGTCTTAGAACCTATTGTGTAGCTCATTAAGACTAAAGTTCATTTCAAATGGAGGAGATTGATTTTCTCTCAGGATGATAGATATGATTTTTATTTAGAAGGGCCTCAATCGATATGGTTCGAGTGTGTGAACCATCCGATCTAGACTTCTCTCGAGGTTTCAAGGGATAGAAACCCTAGGAAGTGTAATACGATGAGGTTGAATCAACTTCAACATCGCCATCAGCTGTAGTTCCAAATTGATAAATGATAGTTTTATCAATTTTGGGGAGAGACCATCTATTTAGGTCTTCTTCTTTCAAGGGAACTCTGCCATTTTAGAGTTCTTGATTAAATTATTATTTCTCCTAATCGTTAGATTAGAAGTTACTCAAAAGAAGTAGCCATATACCAAAAAGGGGAAAAGGAGAGAGGAAGATGATGCGAGAATTTGAAACAAATCACCACATAAGGATAAAACAAACTAAGTATAAACCTCCATTAGAGAATTATCTTCCTGCATACAATAAAAAAAAAATAGGACTTACAACCTTTCAAGCCTCAAATGAGATTTACATGATGATGAAGACGGAATATAAACCTCTACTGAGAATTATCCCAACAATAAAGGACTTATCACCCTATCATCACACAATAGTGGATGGCCATTTGCACTAAAGATGGATAAAGCCATGGGAGGAATGAACAAAGTACCGGTTCATCCAAAGCATGGTGAAATGTAACAAAAAATTCTAACATCCTTCCTCCCTGGATTTACCCCATCATGGCTCATACTGTGACTTGCATCTGATATAAAAAACAACACTTATTTATTAAAGCTTAAAAATAACTTACATGATGACAAGAGTGTGAAGGTGGAAGAACTAAGGAGAGTACAAGAGGAGAATAGAAGAGAAGGGAAAGAAAACCGAAAGCACAAGCACACATATATAATGAGCCTCCTTATAGAGGTGGAGGGAGAGACTTTGCTTAGAAGCAAAGGTACAATTATTAAACAAAGAGAAACGCTGGTTAAGATATAATTATTAAATAGAACTTTGTTAAGCAAAGCTACTATTATTAAATAAAAAGATACTTTGCTTAGAGGTTAAGAAAAGGTACATTAAAAATATTATTGAAATTAATTATTTCATTTGGTGGGACCCACTTTATGTAAAGTAGGTTCCTTCGGTGAAGATAAGTGCCTACTTTTGGAAAGTAAAGCAATTATTTCTTCTGGGTCTACTTTATGAATTTAAGTCCGGATTCCACGACGCCAAGAAGACTCACGCCAGATATATAGGGTGATTAAACACCTGAAGTTGATTTTGTAGATTTTTTGAGATGTTCCTTATGTTGAATCTCTGCCTCATGAGGATAACGTCTTTGATGTTTGTAGTACCTCATCTACGATAGCTCAAAATCCATAGTTTTTTGAGGGATCTTAATCGTAATAAGCTTTAATAATGGCTTTAATTTGCTTGAGCTTATCCTCAATGTTGATTGAATTCCACCATTTTAGTAAAATTTCAAGGACCAACGATTGAAGGGTCCTTTGTATAATCCCACCCAAATCCATGGGATTTACCGTGAAGAAATGAGCAAGATTTTGGGATTAATCATTCTCATTTTGGGGCCATCCATATCAAGACCTTTGATCGGATCCGAAGAATATTTAATTTACTCCAAAATAGTTCCACCATCTCAAGAACTAAAAAGTTCTTGTTGATAATATCTTTGTTCATTATGAACATCCATGAATGCCTTTTGTCATTGAGAAGGAAGAAGGCCTTCATCATAGCTTGCACATAGCACCAATAATTTATGCCAATTTTGTACTGTAAATCAGTGGAGGATAAGAATACATTTTTCTCTTAGAATGGATTTAAACCCCATTTGCATTGATGAAAGATCTTTTGTATAACGCATTTGCTATATAGAATTTTATGGTTCATCTGATCACGAACATGATTAATCTCAATACACTTTAATTGTATTAAGATTTTTTCAAAATTTTCTCTTGAGAGATTAGATTCAAATGGGAAAGAAATATATTTTTTTATTTCAGAGAAATATGTTCTTGTGCAACGACATCTTTAGGATGGTGTTGCACCTTTTGAGGGTTCACCCTTTTCAACCAAGGGAAGAGGAAGTATCATAAAGATATGTCTTTAAATTGATCATTACAATTATTGAATTGACGATCTTTGTTATTAGAGCTACCACACCTCCAAAAAAAAAGAAAGACTTGTTAGTCATTATTCTATGGTGATCCACCCCATCTCCTACAAGAATTCTGTCGAAAATGAAGAGAATTTTCATTACCTTTAATGAATTTGATGTCAAATTGAAGGCGAGAGCATACATGACGCAAAAATTTGTTTTGAAACTCAATTTTTTGACATCTTGTTCGATGTATTTGACTATAATACAATAATAAAGAGAAAATGATTAAGTAAAACATCTTAGAATTTTGAGGTGCACTTAATCATAGAAAAGATTTCTTTAATTTTACGCATCACAAAGAGTTGCAGCAAGTGGATTTTGATAGAAATCAGCTACATAAATGAGAGCTCCTAAGAACCAATGTAGCTTATTTTTATCTAAAATTATATCAGGAAATTTGTTGGCAAATTTAATACTTCTATTAATTGGTATAATAGAAGAATTGATATATTATCAAAAATCTTATTTCTTTGAAATAATTTGATTTTTGGCTCTGAAATAACTAATCCATTTTTTAAAATTAAGCATTTAAATGTTTTTAGGTGGTTGAAGTGTTCGTCGATATTGTTTGAGAACACCAGAAGATCATCAATATAGACTAAAATATATGTAAAATAAACTTTAAATATATTAATCATGATATGCTGAAATTCAGAAGGTGCATTTTTTAAACCAAAGGGCATTACGTTCCATTTGTAATGTCCAAAGGGCATCAGAAATGCTATTTACGATCCATTCTTTTATCCGATGCAAATATCATTTTAAATCAAATTTGAAAAATATTTTTCATTATGCAATCTATTTAATAAATCTCTTATAGAATTGATATCGATTTATTTTAAAACTTTGTTTAACGCTTGTAATAATTACAAGTCGCGATCTCCCTCTTCCTTTTCTACAAATTCATAACATAATGATTAAGGGGAGTAGGATTAATTATTCCTTTCTTTCTAATAAATTAGCAATCTCTTCTTGCATAAAGCAAGGTAGTGCTCATTCATCCGACAAGGATGAGCCTTAGTGGAATGTCTCGCTCATTGAAATTATCAATTGTATATCCATTACATGAGTCTTTCTTTCCAGAAAGTAAATTGTTGTCACCACACTTCTTTTAAATTCTTGGCAATTTTGAATTTTGCTTTTAATTTTGGGGAAGAAATTTGTTGTTTAATAGTTAAACTAGCGATTTCTTCTTGTAAATAATTTATATGCATAGACTTATTATTAAGCATATTCATTTCATTTATGATAATTTCTTTAGGATTGGTGATAAAAGGGAATGTGATTTGTTTATCCCAAAAAAAAACACTGAATTCCAGTATCATCAACTCTAGTGATTGGTATTATTTTAAGAAGAAAAGGAGTTCCCAAAATAATGTGTTGTGTCAAATTTTTGACTAAAATAAAAGGCATTTGAATACAAATATCATCTTGACACACGTCCACAGATCACAGATGATAATTTATACTTAATTTGTAAAGACTCACCGTTACGGCTGCCTTTAACCGCTAGTTTTTTCAAAATATTTAGAAGGAATTATTCCTTCTTGTATACAATTTAAATCTACTCCACTATCAACTAGAGCAGTTAAATTTGGTAAAATAAATTATTTATTTATAATTAATTTGATGAAAATATACCATTTCTGGTATATTGCCCTTTGAATTTTTGATTAGAAACTTAGTTCTTGATTAGAATCAGCTTCTATATTTTCAAATGAATTAGGCATCTTCTGATTAATTTTAAGATCCATTAGATGACCATTCATTTGCTCTTGCTTAGCTTTAATTTAAAAAACTTCTAATTTTAGTTTAATTCGCTTTAGCTCTAAAGAAGCTAAATTAGAAGATGATGTACTTCTGCATTTTTTTATTAAATACTCGATAAGGAGTATATAGGAGGCTTGTAATTAAACTTTTCTAGTTTATCTTTCTTCTTTATTAAGAAGATCGATAATTTTATCATGAGTTGAATCATCTTCAACTTGTGCTAAAAGTTTAATTAATTGGTCCTTTGCTGTGGTTTATACTTGTCAAATTTATTATATTTTTATAATAATCTATCTTTAATAGGACCAAAAAGATTTATATTTATCAATCTGAGGATGAAGATGAAATATGTTCTTCTTCATCTTCTTCATTCTTTCGTAGAGGATGTAGAATTTTCATCGGTTTGTTTTAACCCTTCAATCAAATTCATTTAACTTCTTCTTGATAGTGCATTTATTTGCGTAATGACCTGTACAGCCACATTTGTAATATTTTATTTCTCTTGTCTCTTTGGTTTTAGAACCAGAGGGACGAGAGTGCTTGTGTTTATGTGTGAATTTATCACATTTTTTATGACGTGATTTTTCATGTTTAGGAAAAAAATTTTCGTTTTCCCCATTTTGGAAAATAAAGGACTCTGGATCACAGCTTGAATTGTTCACAATTCACCAAGTCATTTCGATCAAATAGACGTCTCTCTTTCATTTGATCTTTTAATTTAAGATCATAAGAAACCAATTTTAATACATGCAAAAATAAAGTTTCCATATGTTAGGTTTCATATGGGATGGTTCCATCAGCTGAAACCTTAACCTTTCAAATAGAGATTGGAAAGGCCTTCAATGAATTTTTGCTTCCGGTGAAGGCTATCGCATCATAAAGTGTCATGACACTGCTAGAAATATATCCTTATCAAAATGGGTTAAGGATGGACATCTTAATTTTGAGTAAGGAGCAGTTTTTCTCCTTGATCTCCATCCAAAGAAATGATCTATAATTGTTTGAAGAAGATTATAGACAATTTTCATTAGTCGTCTTTGGAAGATCTTGAGTACTTAAATAATTTTTTAAGGAGGTCTTCCTTTGAGAAAGAGTAAGAGAAAATTATCCCACCATCCTTTAAAGTTCCAAAGATCAAATGATGGCTCGGCACAATATGAGGTTTTGCTTGATGTCTTGATTGAACAACAGTAGAAAACATAAGCATTCGATGAAGGGTATGAATGATTTGATGTTCAGAAAGTCCATCAATATTCCATTCATATAAAGAATCTCCATCATAAGAATTTCCTACAAAAAGAGTATCTTCCTCAAATAAAAATCGAGGTGTTGGTTTTTATAAGTTTTTCCAAATTTTTTGGGATAAGAAAGTTTTGGATATCAAAAGGAGGATGAGGATCTTGTAATTTTAAAAAAGGTTTTGAACTTTTTCAATATTACTTGATTGATCAGTATCAGTTTTGATTGAGGATTCAAATGAGGATTCAAATGAATCTTCATCCGATTGACTGATATCTTCAAGACCTCCTACATACTTTTCACTTAAGTTTAGAATCAAATTCTGAATGTCTTTAGAAGAGAGTCCTAACTTAAGAGAGAGGTGGTTGAATAAAAGGTTTCACAAATGGGTTTATACTAGTAGAAGCTTTTTCCTTTTTGGTTTTAGAAATATTTTGTTTATCCATTGATTTTAGACTCTAGCAAAAAGATGATCGATTATTTGAAGTATACTATTACTATAATTAAGTTGTTTAATTACAAATTTTTTTTTAATTTGTGGATTTGAACTTATTTTTTTGAAGGTCGCTAATTCTAAAGGTTTATCATCTACCATTTTTACAATTGATGGAGGATAAGATGCTTCAATTATTTTTTCTTGCTCTGTTTGCCATTTTTTGGAAGTTAAAACAACAACTTGAGCAGATTGAGCATAGTAACTGTAAAACCATGCGACGAAAGGAATAGTTGCCTTGGCTTGACTATTTATTTCTCTCATTTTCTCAAAATATAAATCATTTATTTCGAGACGTTGGTCTTGAGAAGTAAAACTTTTATACCAAGTATGAAAATTATCATACTTTGGTTGGAAGTATTCCTTCAGAACAACCTCTCTAGTCTTAGAACCTATTGTGTAGCTCATTAAGACTAAACTTCATTTCAAATGGAGTGGGAGATTGATTTTCTCACCTGATGATAGATTTTATTTAGTGAAATCTATGGTTCAGCCATGATGGGGTAAATCGGGAGGGAAGAGAGATTTTATTATATTTTACCATGCTTTGGATAAACCAGTACTTTATTCATCCCTCCCATGGCTTTATCCTATCTTTGTCGCAAATGGCCATCCCTATTGCGTGATGCTTGATAGGGTGATAAGTCCTATTTTTGTTGACTGTCTGGGAAGATAATTCTCTAATGGAGGTTTATACATAGTTTATTTTATCCTTATGTGGTAATTTGTTTCAAATTCTCCCTACATCATCTTCCTCTCTCTTTTTTTCCCCTTTTGGTTATATGGCTTCTACTTCTTCTGAAGTAACTTCTAATCTAATGATTAGGAGAAATAATAATTTAATTAAGAACTCTGAAATGAAGACCTAAATAGATGGTCTCTCCCCAAGATTGATAAAACTATCATTTATCTTTTTTGGAACTTTGATTTTAAGGAAAATCTTCGTGAAAAGTGTAGAATAAACCATTATAGATCAAATGGATAAAACCATTTATCTACTAATTGAAGATTTGCATAAATATATGCAAGATTTTAAATATATTCATATAGGATGATACAGATAGCATTCAAATCTTTAACCCTTAAAGGTCTTAATGTTTCTATTTTAGCAAGCAAGAGATGGTGATGCCTTCACGGGCTCAATCCTAATGAGGTTGTAGAGACTAGCCTATGTCATGGCCTTTATTTCAACACCTTTTCTAATATGAGTTTATCTCTTCCTGATATAAATCTTTTTGAAGCTCTAAAATTATATTTTTCAGCTTTATGGTTATGATTTTTTCCCTGGTTCTGAAACTATTGCTTTAGTTTTCAGAATTCATTTTTGAGTTTTAAATACTCTAAATCTTAGAGTTCGGAAAGCTGTTCAACTAGCCGAACAAACTACTCAGATAGAAAACAAATCAGTTAGCATCCCATATTTCTACTAACAGAGTGATTAATTGGAATAAAGTGGTATTTATAGAATCATGGACTATACCATCTGCGGTCGCACCAAGACCTTCCACTAATCAAGATGTAGATCAGATAATTCAAACAAATGTCGATGTGTTGATTCAACCCTCGCATCCATCACTTCCTAGATTTCTATCCCTTTGAAACCTCGAGAAGTCAGATTGGATGGTTCACACTCAACCATCTATTTCCAAACAAAAATCATATCTATCATCCAGTGAGAGAAAATTAATCTCCCACTCCATATGAAATGAACTTTAGTCTTAATGAGCTACACAATAGATTCTAAGACTAGAGAGGTGGTTCTAAAAGAATACTTCCAACCAAAGTATGATAATTTTGTACATAGAAGTTTTACTTCAAGACCAACATCTCAAAATAAATGATTTATATTTCAAGAAAATGAAAGAAATAGTCAAGCGCAAACTATTCTTTCGTAACATGGTTTTGCGCATATGCTCAATCAAATTGCTATTTTAACTACAAAAAAAATGGCAAACAGCAAGGAAAATAATCAAAGCATCTTATCCTCCATGTAAAATGGTGGATGATAAACCTTAGAATTAGTGGCCAAAAAATAAGTTCGATCCACAAATTCTAAAGGATTTTATTACAGTAATTAAACAACTTATAAGAATAAGATACTTCAAATAATCACTCATCATCTTTTTAGCCTAGAGTCTAAAATCGATTAGATGCTTAAATAAAAGGTTTCTAACCCCGAAACTAGCAAAGCTTCAGAAGAAGCATTTACTACTATAGAGCCATTTGTGAAACCTTTTATTCAACCACTTCCTAAACTGGCTCTTAAGTTAGGACTCTCTTCAAGACATTTTAATTCTAAACTTAAGTAAAAGTGGAGCTCTTGAAGATATCAATCGATGAAGATTCAATTGAATCCTCAATCAAAACATGATCAATCATATATTGTTCAAAACCTTTTCAAGAATTAAGATCCTCATCCTCCTTTTGATATCCAAAAACTTTCTTATCCCAAGAAAAGTTGGAAAAATATTATTATAAAACCAACACCTCCATTTATTATTTGAGGAAGATACTCATTTCGTAAATTCTATGATGGAGATTCTTTATATGAATGGAATATTGATGGACTTTCAACATCAAATCATTCATACCCTTCATAATGCTTATGTTGCTACTGCTCAATCTGACATCAAGGAAAACCTCATATCCATGAGCCATCATTTCGATTCTCTGAACTCAAAGGATGGTGGGAATTTTCTCACTTCTCAAAGGGAAGACCTCCTTAGCAAAATTGAATTAAGTACTAAGTATCTTCCAAAAGAATAGCAAAAACCTAATGAAAATTTGGTCTATAATATTCTCCAAACAATTATAGATTAATTTGCTGGATCCATTGGAGATCAAGGAGAAAAAACTCGCTCCTTACTCCAGAAATTAAGATGTCCATCCTTAACCCATTTTCGATGGTACAAGGATATATTTTTAATG
Organism: Cymbidium sinense; assembly: GCA_021442155.1. Lineage (NCBI taxonomy): Eukaryota > Viridiplantae > Streptophyta > Magnoliopsida > Asparagales > Orchidaceae > Cymbidium > Cymbidium sinense. The sequence goes on along the minus strand of CM038223.1, from coordinate 148,147,955 downwards.
CATGACACTTTATGATGCCAATAGCCTTCACCGGAAGCAAAATTCATTGAAGGCCTTCCCAATCTATTTCTGAAAAGGTTAAAGTTTCTCACACTGGAACCATCCCATATGAAACCCTAACATATGGAAACCATATTGCATGTATTAAAACCGATATATGCTGATCTTTAAAAGATCAAATGAAAAGAGAACGCTACTTGAGAAAGACAAGATAATTCTGAAACAATTCAACCTAACCTGTGTACTTATCTTCCAAACACAAGGGAAAATATGAAAGATTATTTTTCGTAAGCATGAAAAGTCACGTCATAAAAAATGTGACAAATTCAGACAACATAAAATTCTTGTCCCTCGTTCTAAAACCAAAGAGACAAGAGAAATAAAATGTTACAAATGTAAAATGTGTCATTACGCAATAAATGAATCAAGAAGAAGTTAAATGAACTTCTTGATGGTTAAAACAAACCCCGATAAAATTTACTTACATCATTCAATTGATGAAGAAGAACATATTTCATCTTCATCCTCATATTCGATAAATCTGATAAATCAAAGTCCGTAATAAATAGATTATTGTAAAATATAATAAATAACAAAGGTCAGATACGCCACCCACAGCAAAAGGACCAATTAATTAAACTTTTAGCACAAGTTGAAGATGATTCAACTGGTGATAAAATTATCGATCTTCTTAATGATAAGAAGAAAGATAAATTAGAAAATTTAATTACAAGCCTCCTATATTCCTTATCAAAAGTATTTAAAAAAAATTTGAGGCAAGTTCATCTTCATCTCTTTTTTAGAGCTAAAACCAATTAAAGAAACTAAAATTAGAAGTTCAACAAATTAAAGCTAAGCAAGAACAAATGAATGGTCGTCTAATGGATCTTGAAATTAATCAGAAGATGCCCAATTCATTTGAAAATATAGAAGCCGATTCTAATCAAGAACCAAGTTTCTTATAAAATATGCAAAAGGCAATATACCAAAAATGGTATATTTCCATTAAATTAATTATCCCATCTTCATCACAAATGGCCATCCCTGTTGTGTGATGCTTGATAGGGTGATAAGTCCTGTTGTTGATTGAATTCCATCAATTTAGTAAAAATTATCTTTGAAGGACCAGCTGATTAAATGGATCCTTCCTGAGAGCCATGATGGGGGTAAATCCCTAGGGAAGTGAAGGATGTTAGAGATTTTTTGTTGTACTTCACCATGCTTTGGATAAACCAGCACTTTGTTCATTCCTCCCATGGCTTTATCCGTCACAAATGTAAATGCTATGCGAGGCTTGAAAGGGTTGTCCTATTTTGTTGACTCAAAGATAATTCAATGGATGTTTATACTTAGTTTGTTTTATCCTTATGGTGATTTATCAAATTCTCCGCATCATCTTCCTCTCTCTCTTCCTTTTGTATGGCTTCTACTTCTTCTAAAGTAACTTCTAATCTAATGATTAGAGAAATAATTTAATAAAACTCAAATGGTAGAGTTCCCTTCAATGAAGAAGACCTAAATAGATGGTTCTCCCAAAGATTGATAAAACTATCATTTATCAATTTGGAACTTTGATTTTAAGAAAATCTTCAAGTGAAAATAGAGAACAAACCATTATCAGAGATCAAATGGATAAAACCATTTATCTACTAATGTTAAAGATCGCATAAATATATGCAAGATTTTAAATATATTCATATGGATGATAAGATAGCATTCAAACCTTTAACCCTTAAAGTTCTAAATTCTATTCTAGCAAGCCTAAGAGATGGCTATGCCTTCACTGCTCAATCTCTGTGAGTGTAGAGACTAATGTCATGCAATTTATTTCAACACCTTTCCCAATTTGAGTTTATCTCTTTCCGATATAAATCTTTTTGAATCTTTAAAATTATATTTACAACTTTATGGTTATGATTTACTCGCTCAAACTATTGCTTTAATCTTCAATTCATTTTGAGTTTTAAATACTCTAAATTAGAGTTCTTACCGCTCAACCATAATGAACTAGATTGAAACAAATCTACATCCCATATTGCTACTAACATAGTGATTAAATGGAATAAGGTGGTATTTCCTGACTTATGGACTATACCATCTACGGTCACACCAAGACCTTCCATTAATCAAGATGTAGATCAGATAATTCAAATAGCTGATGTTGAAGTCAGATTCAACCTCATGATCCATCACACATCCTAGATTTCTATCCCTTCAAACCTCGAGAAGTACAGATGATGGCACACTCAACCATCGAGGCCCTTCTCCTAAATAAAAATCATATCTATCATCCAGTGAGAGAAAATCAATCTCCCACTCCATCTGAATTGAACTTTAGTCTTAATGAGCTACACAATAGGTTCTAAGACTATGGAGGTTATTCTGAAGGAATACTTCCAACCAAAGTATGATAATTTTTGTACTTGGTATAGAAGTTTTACTTCTTAAGACCAACATCTCGAAATAAATGATTTATATTTTGAGAAAATGAGAGAAAGAAATAGTCAAAAGCAAATATTCCTTTCGTAATAGGTTTTGCGCTACTAAAATCCGCTCAAGTTGCTATTTTAACTACAAAAATGGCAAACAGAAAGGAAAATAATTGAAGCATCTTATCCTCCATCAAAAATGGTGGATGATAAACCTTAGAATTAGCGAAAAAAATAAGTTCTGATCCACAAATTCTAAAGGAATTTATTACTATAATTAAACAACTTAATTATTGTAATAGTATACTTCAAATAATCACTGATCATCTTTTTAGCCTAGAGTATAAAATCAATCAGATGCTTAAACAAAAGATTTCTAGGCCCAAAACTAGCAAAGCTTCAGAAAAAGCTTCTATTAGTATAAACCCATTTATGAAACCTTTTATTCAACCACCTCCTAAAGCTCTAAGGACTCTCTTGAAGATATTTAGAATTTGATTCTAAGTGAAAAGTAAGGAGCTTTGAAGATATCAATCTGAAGATTCAATGAATCCTCAATCAAATCGACATCGATCAATCATAATATTGAAAAGTTCAAAACCTTTTCAAGAATTACAAGATCCTCATCTTCCTTTTGATATCCAAAACTTTCTTATCCCAAGAAAATTTGGAAAAACATTATTATAAAACCAACTCCCGATTATTTGAGGATATTTCATAGAAATTCCTATGTGGAGATTCTTTGTATGAATGGAATATTGATGGACGAACATCAAGTCATTCATACCCTTCATCAATGCTTATGTTGAATGCTCAAATACATCAAGCAAAACCTCATAGCCATCATTTCGATTCTGAACTCAAAGGATGGTGGGATAATTTTCTCACTGTTCATCAAAGGGAAGACCTCCTTAGTGAAATTGACTTAAGTACTAAGGATCTTCTAAAAGAACAACAAAAACCTAATAAAAATTCGGTCTATAATCTTCTCCAAATAATTATAGATCATTTTGCTGGATCCATAAGAGATCAAGAAGAAAAATGCCTTACCCGTAAATTAAGATGTCATCTCAACATTTTGATGGTACAAGATATATTTCTGACGCCATGATACTTTATGATGCCAATAGCCTTCACCGAAGAAAAAATTCATTGAGGCCTTCCTAATCTATTTGCTAAAAGTTTAAGGTTTCTCTGCAATGGAACCATCCCATATGAAACCCTTACATATGGAAATCTTATTTCGCATGTATTAAACTGGTTTAGAATCACGATCTTAAATTAAAAGATCAAATGAAAAGAGAACGCCTACTTGAGTGCAAATTTGGCAAATTTGAGCAATTCAATGATCGTGCACGCCCTTTATCTTATAAACAAGGGAAAACACAAAACTATTTTTCCAAACGTGAAAAATCACCATAAAACGCGTGACAAATTCATGACAACACAAGCACTCTCATCCCTCCGGTTTTAAAACCAAAGAGACAAGAGAAATAAAATGTTACAAATGTCGCATCATGTAATGATGCACCAAGAAGAAGTTAAATGAACTTCGATTGAAGGGTTAAATAAACCCCGATGAAAATTGCTTACATCCTCGATGAAAGAATCAAGAAGAAGAACATATTTCATCTTCATTCTCATCGATTTTGATAAATCGATAAATCTAATCTGCAACTCCTATCAATATAGATTATTATAAATATAATAAATATGACAAAGCATACCCAAGCAAAAGGACTACTAATTAAACAGCACAAGTTGAAGATGATTCAACTCAAAAAATATTTATTAAATTGATTGCAAATTAAATATTAAAATATTGGAAGATCCATAAAAGAACCTATAAAAACATATGTCTTAGACATTACAAATTAATGCCCTTTGGTTTAAAAAAATGCACCTTCAATTTCAAAGATATCAAATAATATATTTAAAGATTATTTTAAATATATTTTAGTCATATTGATGATTCTTATTTTCTCAAATTAATTAACATTTCAACCATCTAAAACATTTAAATGGTTAATTTTAAAAAATGTATTATTAAAAATCAAATTATTTCAAATCAAATAAGATTTTAGATAATATATCCAATTCTTCTATTATACCAATTAATATAATTTGCTAATAAATTTCCGATATCATGGATAAAACCACATTCTTAGAGCTCTCAATTATGTGATTTCTATCAAAATCTTGCCAAAGATGCACCCACTTTTGATAGATTAAAAAAGAATTCCCACATGGTCTGATACTCATATATGTAGAGAAAATTAAAGAAAGGGTTCAAAACCTTCCTGCCTTAATCTTGGACCCTACTAGTAAAAATTGTTGAATTGATGCCTCGATAAGGGGCTATGGAGGTATCTTAAAGCAGTAAAAGGATTCTAAAGAAGAATTAGTCTACTTTGTTTCTAGTAAATGGAATCCTACTCAACAAAAGTATTCCATTATCAAAAAAAATGATTAAGTGCATCTCAAAATTCCAAGATTTACTTAATGATTTTCTCCTTCATTATTATTCCAAATACATCATTGAACAAGATGTCAAAATTTATTTTCAAAATAAATTTTGCATTGCATCGCAGTCATTCAATTTCAACATCAAATTCAAAGGTAATGAAAATTCAATTTTTCAACGAGAATTCTCAGACAATCGGTGGATCTCCTCGCATGGAAGAATGACCACTCCTAATTGAGGAAGTCTTTCTTTTCACAGAGGTCACGGTCGTGGCCGCTCTAATGGTAAAGATCCGGTCAATTCAACAATTAACATGATCGATTTAAAGGCATATCTTTATGGTACTTCCTCTTGAACTACGGTTGAAAAGGGTGAACCCTCTAAAAAAGCTTCAACATCATCTTATTTCTCTAAAGAAATAAAACAGAATATTATTGAAATTAATCCCTTTGATTATTCAATAAATAATCCGTGGGCTTTATTCCAAAGCATGGTAAAATACAACAAAAAATTTCTAACATCCGTGCTCATTAATGTGCTCGCTTTTCCCTTCTCCTCTTCTCTCTATTCTATACTCTTTAGTTCTTCATACTTCCTGCCTACTACCATCGTGTAAGTTTTTTTAAGTTTTAATAAATAAGTGTTTTATATATCCTGGTTTGGGAAATAATCCTTTCCCATTTGAATCTAATCTCTTAAGAGAAAATTATGAAAAAATCTTAATACAATTAAAGTGCATTGAGATTAATCATGTTTGTGATTAGACGAACTATACAATTTTGTATAGCAAATGTGTTATACAAGAGATCTTTCATCAAAGCGAATGGGGTCTAACTCCATTCCAAGAAAAAAATGTATTCTTATCCTCCACTAATTTATAAAATACAAAATTGGCATAATTATTTGCTCAATTTTCCCTTCTCTACTTCTCTTCTATTCTCCTCTTGCACTCTCCTTAGTTCTTCCTGCTTCTTGCCTTATCCCAGACAGTCAATAATAAATAGGACTTATCACCCTATCAAGCATCACGAATAGGGATGATCATTAAGACGGATCGATTTCTTGAGAAATAAATAAGTTCTTCAATGACATCTTTTAGGGATGGTGTTGAAGGTTCACCCTTTTCAACCGTAGTTGAAGAGGAAGTACCATAAAGATAAGTTTGCAAATTGATCATGCCTATTGTTGAATTGATCGGATCTTTTCCATTAGAGCGGCCATGGCCGTGACCTCCATGAAAAGAAAGACATCCTCGGTTAGGAGTAGTCATTCTTCCATGTGGGGTGATTCACCCCTGATCGTCCCTGTTTACTTCAAAAGAAGTAGAAGCCATATTACCAAAAATGGGGAAAAAGGGAGAGAGGAAGATGATGTAGGGAGAATTTGAAACAAATCACCACATAAGGATAAAATAAACTAAGTATAAACCTCCATTAGAGAATTATCTTCCCATACAGTCAACAAAAATAGGACTTACAACCCTTTCAAGCCTCACACAACAGGGATTTACGGCCATTTGTGATGAAGACGGGAATATAAACCTCTACCAGAGAATTATCCCAGAAAGTCGATAATAAACAAGACTTATCACACTATCAAGCATCACGCAATAGGGATGGCCATTTACGATGAAGATGGGATAAAGCAGGAATGAACAAAGTATTGGTTTATCCAAAGCATGGTGAAATACAACAAAAAATCTCTAACATCCTTCCCCTCCCCAGGGATTTACCCCATCATGGCTCTGATACCAGACTTAAACCAAGATATATAAAAACACTTATTTATTAAAACTTAAAAAAACTTACGATGGTGGTAGGTAGGAAGCGGGAAGAACTAAGAGGTACAGAGGAGAATAGAAGAAAGAGAAGGAAAATTGAAAGAACGAAGAAAGCACACATAATACATAGATAGAGCCTCCTTATATAGAGGTGGAGGCACAGGAGATACTTTGCTTAGAAGCAAACCTACAATTATTAAACAAAAGAGAAATGTTGCTTAGAATCTTAGCAATAATATAATTATTAAATAGAAACTTTGTTGTTAAGCAAAGCTACTATTATTAAATAAAAAAGACACTTTGTTTAGAGGTTAAGTAAAGGTACAGAATATTATAAGGGCCAATTATTTTATTTGGTGGGACCCACTTTATGTAAAGTAGGTTCCTTGCTGGTGAAGATAAGTGGCTACTTTTGAAAAGTAGAAATTATTTTCCGGTGGGTCTATTTGAATTTAAGTTTCTAGTGGATTCCACGTCGATGTCGAAGACGCCACCATCACAGATATATAGTGATTAAACACCGGCAAGTTAATTTTCAGACATTTTTTGAGACGCTCCTTATGTTGAATCTGTCTCATGAGGATAACTTTTGATGCTTTGTAGTACCTCATCTACTAATACAAAATCTATAATTTTTGAGAGATCATTCGAATAAGCTTTAATAATGGCTTTAATTTGCTTGAGCTTATCCTCAATGTTGATTGAATTTCACCATTTTAGTAAAATTAAGGACCAACCGATTGAATTTTCCAAATCCATGGATTAAAATCCATGCGGAAGAAATGAAAGAGTCCTTGAATTATTTTTTGGATTAATAGCCCTCATTTTGCTTTCCATCCATTGAAGACTTCTTTGATTGGATCTAGAAGAATATTTAATTTTGCTCCAAAATAATTCCACCATCTGAAGAACCACGCAGGAAGTTCTTTGTTGATAATATCTTTGTTTATTATGAACATCCATGAATGCCTTCATTGAGAGGAAGGAAGGCCTTCATCATTTTAAATAATTAATACGCTTTTAAATTAGTGGAGGATAAGCATTTTTCTCTGGAATGGAGACCCATTCGCTTTGATGAAAGATCTCTTGTATAACACATTTGCTATAGAAAATTATATTGTTTGTTTGATCACAAACATGATTAATCTCAATACACTTTAATTGTATTAAGATTTTTTCATAATTTTCTCTTGAGAGATTAGATTCAAATGGGAAAGGATTGTTTCCCAAATATCTTTCAAATAAGGCCCATAGATTATTTATTGAATAATCAAAGGGATTAATTTCAATAATATTCTATTTTATTTCTTTAGAAATAAATAGTTCTTGTGCAAATGACATCTTTAGGGATGGTGTTTTTTTTAGGGTTCACCCTTTTCAACCGTAGTTGAAGAGGAAGTACCATAAAGATAAGTTTGTAAATTAATCATGCCAATTGTTGAATTGATCTATTGCCAGAGCATGGTGACCTCCATGAAAAGAAAGAAGTCCTTAGAGTAGTCATTCTTCCATGGTGATCCACCCTGACGCCCTCAAGAATTCAGTCAAAATTAGAAGAGAATTTTCATTACCTTTAATGAATTTGATGTCAAAATCGAGAAAAGGCGATTTTTATGATGCAAAATTTGTTTTGAGACTTTTGACATCTTGTTCAATGATGTATTTGAGAGGAACAATAAGGGAGAAAATGCTGATTAAGTTATCTTGGAATTTTGAGATGCACTTAATCACGTAAAGCATTTCTTTTTGATAAAGGAATACTTTTGTAGATTCCATTTACCAAACAAAGAACTAATTCTTCTTTAGAATTCTTTCGTTTTAGATACCTCCATAGCCCTTATCAGAGGCATCCCTTTCAACAATTTTGAAACTAGTAGGGTCCGCAAGATTAAGATAGGGAAGGTTTTGAACCCTTTCTTTAATTTTCCGCACTATCATGGTATGAGTATCAGACCATTATGGGGGATTGTTTTTTAATCTGTCAAAGAGTAGGGCTGTATCTTTGGCAAGATTTTGATAAACGCCTACAGCTCCTAAGAACCATTTTTATCTAAAATGATATCGTGAAATTTGTAATTCAATACTTATTAATTGGTATATTGGATATATTATGGCCTAAAAATATTATTTCAATTTGAAATAATTTGATTTTTGGCTCAAATGACTAATCCATTTTTAAAATTAACCATTTAAATGTTTTAGAAGTGTTCATCAATATTGTTTGAGAACACTAGAATATCATCATATAGATTAAAATATATTTAAAATAATCTTTAAATATATCATTCATGATATCAAATTCAAAAGGTGCTTTTTTTAAACCAAAGGGCATTACGCTATTCGTAATGTCAAGACCAATGATTTGAAAAGTCCATCAATATTCCATTCATATAAAGAATCTCCATCATAAGCCAATGATTTTTCCTAAAGTATCTTCCTCAAATCACGAGGTGTTGGTTTTCATAATAATGTTTTTCCAAATTTTTCTTGGGATATGAAAGTTTTTGGATATCAAAAGGAGAATGAGGATCTTGTAATTCTTGAAAAAGGTTTTGAACTTTTTCAATATTACTGATTAATGATTTTTGATTGAGGATTCAATTGAATCTTCATCCCATTGACATATCTTCAAGAGCTCCTACATACTTTTCACTTAAATTTAGAATCAAATTTCAATGTCTGTAAGAGGGTCCCACCGGGAGGTGGTTGAATAAAGAAGATGGGTTTATGTTCTTCTTCTTCTTCTAATTCTCTTTTAGAATTAGAGCAAGCAAATTTTCTGGTTTGTTTAACCTTCACAATCAAGTTCATTTAACTTCTTCTTGACGGTCCATTTGTTCACGTAATGACCTATATGACCACATTTGTAACATTTTATTTCTCTTGTCTCTTTGGTTTTAGAACCAGAGGGACGAGTGTGCTTGTGTTTGTGCGTGAATTTGTCATGTTTTTTATGACGTGATTTTTCATGTTTAGGAAAAATAGTATTTCATGCTTTCCCTTATGTTTAAAAGATAAAGGACGTACCTGAGGGTCACAGTTGAATTGCTCACAGAATTTGCCAAGCTGTTTGCACTGAAGTAGACATTCTCTTTTCATTTGATCTTTTAATTTAAGATCAGAGCAGATTGCTAGAATAGTTTTAATACATGCAAAAATAAGCTTTCCATATGCTGAAATTTAGAAGGTGTATTTTTTAAATCAAAAAGCATTACATTCCATTGGTAATGTCCAAAGGGTACCGTAAATACTGTTTTATAGCCGCTTATCTTCACCAGCAAGGAACCTACTTTACATAAAGTGGGTCCCACCAAAAGAAATATACTTTCCAAAAATAGCCATCTTATAATATTCAGTACCTTTGTTAGCCTCTAAGCAAAAATTTTTTTTATTTAATAATAGTTTTGCTTAACAAAGTTTCTATTTAATAATTATCTTGTTTAACTTCTAAGTAATGTTTCTCTTTAATAATTGTACCTTTCAATGCAAAGTCTCTCTGCCTCCACCTCTATATAAGGAGGTTCTCACATTATGTGTGCTGCTCGCTTTTCCCTTCTCCTCTCTCTATTCACCTCAGTGATCTCCTTAGTTCTTCCCCGCTTCCCGCCATCGTAAGTTATTTTAAGTTTTAATAAATAAGTGTTTTATATATCCTAGTTTAAGTCCATGAGCCATGATAAATCTGGGAGGGGGAAGGAGAGATTTTGTTGTATTTCACCATGCTTTGGATAAACCAAGACTTTGTTCATTCCTCCCATGCTTTTATCCATCTTTCACAAATGGCCATCCCTCAAGGATGCTTGATAGGTGATAAGTCCGCTTATTGTTTCTGCCAAGGATTATCTGGTAGAGGTTTATATTCTCTTCATCAAATGGCCATAAATCCCTCATATGAGGCTTGAAAGGTTGTAAGTCCCATTTTTGTTGACTATCTGAAGATAATTCTCTAATGGAGGTTTATACTTAGTTTATTTATCCTTATGTGGTGATTTGTTTCAAATTCTCCGCATCATCTTCTCTCTCCTTTTCCCCATTTTGGTAATATGGCTTCTACTTCTTTTGAAGTAACTTCTAATCTAACGATTAGAAATAATAATTTAATCAAGAACTCGAAATGTGAGTTCCCCTTGAAGAAGAAGACCTAAATAGATGGTCTTCCCCAAAATTGATAAACTACTATCATTTATCAATACAAATGATGGCATGTTGAAGTTCGACCAACCGTTTAATCCATTACACTTCCTGTGGTTTCAATCCCAAAACCTCAGAATCTTGATGGTTCACTCGAATCTGAGGCCTTCCTAAATAAAAATCATATCTATCATCCTGAGAAAATCAATCTTATCTAACTTTAGTCTTAATGAGATACACAATAGGTTCTAAAGAGTCATTCGAAGGAATACTTTCAAAGTATGATTCATGAACAATTCAGTAATCCTCAGTCGTCATTTATTTTCCAAAAATAGGGGAAAAAGACTATTTTTCCTAAGCGTGAAAAATCATATCATAAAAATGTGAAAAATTCACAAACACAAGCACTCTTCCTCGGTTAAAACCAAAGAGATAAGAGAAATAAAATACAAATGTGGCATGATAATGCATGTCGAAGAAGTTAAATGAACTTGATTGTGAAGGTTAAAACAAACCTTGATGAAAATTCTTCTTACATCCTCTGATTCTGAAATAGAATCAGAAGATGAAGAAGAACATATGTCATCTTCATCATCGATTATCAAATAAATCTAAGCAGTCCACATATAATTATTATAAAATATAATAAATATGGCGGTCTTTCTCCTCACCCATGAAAATGGACCATTAATTAAACTTTTAGCACAAGTTGAAGATGATTCAACTCATGATAAAAAAATTATAATCTTAATAAGAAGAAAGATAAATTAGAAAAATCTAATTACAAGCCTTCTATATATAGGAGTATTTAAGAAAAAAAATCAAGTTCATCTTCTAATTGACTTCTTTAGCTAAAGAATTAAAGAAACTAAAATTAGAAGTTCAAATAAATTAAAGAGCAAATGAATGGTCGTCAATGGATCTTGAAATTCGAAGACACCCAATTGATTTAAAAATATAGAAGCTGATTCTAATCAAGAACCAGGTTTCTTACAAAATATGTAAAAGGCAATATACCAGAGATGGTACATTTCCATTAAATTAATTATAAATAAAGTGTTTATTTTATCAAATTTAACTACTCTAGTTGATAGCGGAGCAGATTTAAATTGTATACAAGAAGGAATAATTCCTTCTAAATATTTTGAAAAAAAACGCGGTTAAAATTGGTGAATCTTTACAAATTAAGTATAAATTATCATCTATGGTCGTGTGCCAAGATGATATTTGTCTTCAAATGCCTCTAATTTTAGTTAAAAATTTGACACAACACAATATTTTGTGAACTCCTTTTCTTCTTAAAATAATGCCTATCACTAGAATTAATGATACTGGGATTCAATATTTTCTTTGGGATAAAGAAATCACATTCCATTTTATCACCAATCCTAAAGAAATTATCATAAATGAAATGAATATGCTTAATAATAAGTCTATGCATATAAATTATTTACAAGAAGAAATTGCTAGTTTAACTATTAAACACAAATTTCTTCCCCAAAATTAAAAGCAAAATTCAAAATTACCAAAGAATTCCAAAAGGAAGTTGGTGACAATTGCTTATCGGGAAAGACTCATGTAGTGGATCTTACATCATTGATAATTTCAATGAGACATTCCCCTAAGGCTCATCCTTGTCGGATGAGCGAGCACTACCTTGCTTTATCAAGAAGAATTCTTTTTAAAGAAAGGAAAATTCAGCAATCCTACTCCTTGATCAGATCTATGTTATGAATTTAAAAGGAAAGGAAGAGACCATGACTAATTAATTACAAGCCTAAATAAAGTTTTAAAATGGATCGATATCAATTCTAATAAAGGATTTATTAAATAGATTGCAAAATGCAAAAATATTTTCCAAATTTTTATTTAAAATCGAGGATATTGGCATCGAGAAAAGAATGGATCTATAAAATAGCATTTATGCCCTTTGGACATTACGAATGGAAGCATGCCCTTTGGTTTAAATACACCTTACAATTTTGATCACATGAATAATATATTTAAAGATTATTTTAAATATATTTTAGTCTATATTGATGATGTGCTCAAACAATATTGACAAACACTTGAACCATAAAACATTTAAATGATTAATTTTAAAAATGGATTAGTTATTTGAGCCAAAATCAAATTATTTCAAAATAAGATTTTTGAGCCATAATATATCAATGCTTCTATTATACCAATTAAAATTGAATTTGCTAACAAATTTCACGATATCATTTTAGATAAAAACCATTCTGGTTCTTAGCTCTCAATTATGTACGATTTCTATCAAAACCCACCTAAGATCCCACTCAATGATTAAAGAATCCCCACCATGGTTTGATACTCATACCATGGCAATAAAATAATTAAAGAAAGGGTTCAAAACCTTTTCTTATCTTTGACCCTACTAGTTTCAAAATTGTTGAAATAGATGCCTCATAAAATTTAGGTATCTAAAGCGTGAAAGAATTCTAAAGAAGAATTAGTTCACTTTGTTTACGGTAAATGGAATCTACTCGAAAGTATTCCAAAAAGAAATGCTTTCTGTGATTAAGTGCATCTCAAAATTCCAAGATGATTTACTTAATTAGCATTTTCTCCTTGATTGTGTTCCTCGGTCAAATACATTGAACAAGATGTCAAAAATTAGTTTCAAAACAAATTTTGCATCATGGCAATCAGTCTTTGTCTTGATTTTAACATCAAATTCATTAAAGGTAATGAAAATTCTTCTTAATTTTTTGTTGAATTCTTAGATGATCTATCACCATGGAATGATCACTAACCAAGACATCTTTCTTTGGCGAGGTCATCTATAATGGCAAAGATCAACATTCAATAATTGGCATGATCAATTTGCAAACTTATCTTTATGGTACTTTTTACTATTTGAAAAGTGAACCCTCAAAAAGTCATCACGATAGATGTCAAGAATTTATTTCTCTCAAAATAGAATATTATTAAATTAATCCCTCATTATATAAATAATAAATTTGAAAGATATTTGAAACAATAAGAATCTCTGAGAAAATTATGAAAAATCTTAATATAAGTGTTATTAAATTATTGTATAGCAATATTATCAAAGATCTTTCATCAAAGCAAATAAATTAACTACATTCCAAATATATTCTTATCCTCCACTAATTTTACAAATTGGCAAATTGGACTCCTAATGATTGGTCCTTTAAATACAATTTTACTAAAATGGTGGAATTCAATCAACATTGAGGATAATCAAGCAAATTAAATCCATTATTAAAATTTTGCGATCTCAACAATGGATTTGATGAGGTACTACAAAGCATCAAAAGGCGTTATCCTCATGAGATCGAGATTCAACATCTGAAAATCTCAAAATCCTGAGGTGTTTAATCTTCCTCTAAATGGTAGTCTTCACGTGGACAATCATGGAATCTTAAACTTAAATTCATAAAAAATAATATGCTGCTTTCTAAAGTACATCTTCACCGAGGAACCTACTTTACATAAAGTGGGTCCCACCAAATGAAATAATTGGCCTTATAATATTCTATGCTTTTAACCTCTAAGCAAAGTATCTTTATTTAATAATGTGCTTAACAAAGTTTCTATTTAATAATTTCTTAGCTTCTAAACATTTCTCTTTGTTTAATAATTGTACATTTGTTTCTAGCAAAGTCTCTCTTGTGCCTCCATCATATAAGGAAGGCTATGTATTATGTGTGCTCGTTATCAATTTTTCCTTCTCTCTTCTATTCTCCTCTTGTCTCTCAGTTTAAGTTTTAATAAATAAGTGTTTTCTATATCATTTTAAGTCAGTATCGAGCCATGATAAATCCATAGGAAGGATGTTAGAGATTTTTGTTACATATCACCATCTTATGGATGAAGATTCTTTTTCATTCCACCCATGGCTTTATCCCATCTTGTTTGGCCATCCCACATTGCGTGATGCTTGATAGGTGATAAGTTCTATTTTGTTGATGGGATAATTCTCACGGTAGAGGTTTATATTTGTCTTCATCAATGGTAAATCCATTGTGAGGCTTGAAAGGTTGTAAGTCCTTTGTTGATGCGGAAGATAATTCTCTAATGGAGGTTTATATTTAGTTTGTTTTATCCTTATGTGGTTATTTGTTTCAAATTCTCCTGCATCTCCTCTCTCCCTTTTTCCCCATTTTTGGTAATATGGCTTCTACTTCTTTTGAAGTAACTTCTAATCTAACGATTAGGATAAATAATTATTTAATCAAGAACTCTGAAATGACAAAGTTCAATTCAACCCTCATCGATCCATTACACTTCCTAGGGTTTCTATCCCTTCTGAAACCTCAGAAAAGTCTAGATCGGATGGTTCACACACTCATGAAAAACCATGGGCCTGCCTAAATAAAAATCATATCTTTCATCCAGTGAGAGAAAATCAATCTCCCACTCCATCTGAAATGAACTTTAATCTTAATGAGCTACTCAATAGTTTTTAAGGCTAGAGAGGTTGTTCTGGAGGAATACTTCCAACCAAAGTACGATAATGTTCAACTCGTGATAAAATTATCAATCTTCTTAATGATAAGAAGAAAGATAAACTAGAAAATTTTAATTACAAGCCTTCTATATACTCCTTATCCGAGGTATTAAAGAAAAATGCGAAGTTCATGATCTTCTAATTCAACTTCTTTTGAGCTAAAATCGAATTAAAGAAATTATTAGAATTAAAAGAAATTTCAGAGCAAATGATGATGGTAATGGATCTTGAAATTAATAGATGCCCAATTCATTTGAAATATAGGATTAATGAACCGGGTTTTTTATATAAGGAAATATACCAAAATGGTATATTTCCATTAAATTAATTATAAATAAAGAAATTATTTTACCAAATTTGCTCTAGTTGAGGATTTAAATTATACAAGAAGGAATAATTCCTTCTAAATATTTTGAAAAAATAAGCCAGTGGTTAAAGGCAGCCGACGGTAAATCTTTACAAATTAAGTATAAATTATCATCTATGGCCATGTGTCAAGATGATATTTGTATTCAAATGCCTTTTATTTTAGTCAAAAATTTGACACAACAGATTCCTTTCTTCTTAAAATAATACCTATCACTATAATTGATGATACTAGAATTTAGTGTTTTCTTTGGGATAAAGAAATCACATTCTATTTTATCACCAATCCTAAAGAAATTATCATAAATGAAATGAATATGCTTAATAATTAGTCTATGCATATGAATTATTTACAAGAAGAAATTGCTAGTTTAACTATTAAACAACAAATTTCTTCAAAATTAAAGGAAAATTCAAAATTACCACCAAGAATTCCAAAGGAAGTCGTGGTGACAAGATTACTTTGGGAAAGACTCATGTAGTGGATCTCCCGTACATTGATAATTTCAATGAAAAATGTATTCTTATCCTCCACTAATTTACAGTACAAAATTGGCGTAAATTATTGGTGCTATGTGCAAGCTATGATAAGGGCTATGGAGGTATCCTAAAGTAGCAAAAGAATTCTAAAGAAGAATTAGTTCGCTTAAAATCTTCAGTTAAATACAATAAAAAATCTCTAACATCTATTATGAAGATGGTGTTCTTTTTTAGAGGTTCTCCTTTCAACCATAGTTGAAAGTACTACTTTGGAGCAAATTAAATATTCTTCGGATCAATCTTAAGTTTAGAATCAAATTCAATGTCTTGAGAGAGTCCTAACTTAAGAGCTTTAAGAGGTGGTTGAATAAAGGTTTTACAAATGGGTTTATACCATGGAAGCTTTTTTCAAGCTTTCTAGTTTAGTCTAGAAACTTTGTTTAAGCATCTGATCGATTTTAGACTCTAGGCTAAAAAGATGATCAGTGATTATTTGAAGTATGGAGTAGAATTAAATATTCTTCTAGATCCAATCAAAGAGGTCTTCAATGACTGGATTTACCCCATGATGGCTCTGATACCAATATCATGGCAGTACAGAAAATTAAAGAAAGGGTTCAAAACCTTCCCTGTGTAGGGGAAGGATGTTAGAGATTTTTTATTACATATCACAATGCTATGGATGAACCAGTGCTTCGTTAATTCCTCCCATGGCTTTATCCCATCTTACCTGACCATCCATGCTGGAAGCTTGAAAGGGTGATAAGTCTATTTTGTTACTATGCGGGATAATTCTATGGTAGAGATTTATATCCCATCTTCAACGTAAATGGCCGTAAATCCCTATTGTGTGAGGCTTGAAAGGGTTGTAAGTCCTATTTTTATTGACTGTCTGGGAAGATAATTCTCTAATGGAGGTTTATACTTAGTTTATTTTATCCTTATGTGGTAATTTGTTTCAAATTCTCCCTGCATCATCTTCCTCTCTCCCTTTTTCCCCTTTTGGTTATATGGCTTTTCTTCTTGAGTAACTTCTAATGATTAGAAGAAATAATAATTTAATCAAGAACAGAAATGGCGAGTT
This sequence comes from Cymbidium sinense, assembly GCA_021442155.1. NCBI lineage: Eukaryota > Viridiplantae > Streptophyta > Magnoliopsida > Asparagales > Orchidaceae > Cymbidium > Cymbidium sinense. The sequence continues at coordinate 148,130,723 of CM038223.1, read as the reverse complement.
CCCCTTGAATGAAGAAGACCTAAATAGATGGTCTCTCCCCCAAAATTGATAAAACTATCATTTATCAATTTGGAACTTTGATTTTAAGGGAAAATCTTGATCTGTAGAATAAACCATTCTTGTAGATCAAATGGATAAAACCATTTATCTACTAATGTTTGAAGATCTCATAAATATATGCAAGATTTTAAATATATTCATATAGGGATGACAGATAACATTCAAACCTTTAACCCTTAAAAGGTCTAAATGCTTCTATTGCTTAGATGGGGATGCCTTCACTGGGCTCAATCCCTAATGAGTGTTGTAGAGACTAGCCTATGTCACGGGCCAATTTATTTCAACACCTTTCCTAATCTAAGTTTATCTCTTCCTGATATAAATCTTTTATAAGCTCTAAAATTGCATTTACAGCTTTATGGTTATGATTTCCTTCTGGGTCTAAAACTATTGCACTAATTTTCAAAATTCATTTTCGAGTTTTAAATACTCTAAATCCTAGAGTTTGCAAAGGCTTTCAAACGACGAACTACTCTGATCAAAACAAATTCATTAGCATCCCATATTGCTACTAACAGAGTGGTTAAATGGAATGAGGTGGTATTTCCTGACTCATGGACTATACCATCTATAGTCGCACCAAGACCTTCCATTAATCAAGATGTAGATCAGATAATTCAAACAGCTAATGGTGATGTTGAAGTTAGATTCAACCCTCGTCGATCCATCACACTTCCTAGGGATTCTATCCCTTCTGAAACCTCAGAGAAGGCTAGATCGGATGGTTCACACACTCTTGAACCATCTGCCCCTAAATAAAAATCATATCTATCATTGGTGAGAAAATCAATCTCCCACTCCATAAATGAACTTTTTTCTTAATGAGCTACACAGGTTCTAAGACTAGAGAGGTTGTTACGAAGGAATACTTTCAAAAAATGATAATTTTTTAACTTGGTATATAAGTTTTACTTCAGACTAAAAAATAAATGATTTATATTTTGAAAATGAGAGAAAATAAATTAAGCCAAAACTATTCCTTTTGTCACATGGTTTTCTGATTATTATCAATCTCAAGTTGTTGTTTTAACTACCAAAAATGGCAAAAGCAAGAAAAATAATTGAAGCATCTTATCCTCCATTAGTTGTAAAAATGGTGGATGATAAACCTTTAAAATTAGCGACCTTGAAAAATAAGTTCTGATCCACAAATTCTAAAAGAATTTATTACTATAATTAAACAACAATTATAGTAATATATACTTCAAATAATCGATCATCTTTTTTTAGAGTCTAAAATCGATGGATGCTTAAACAAAGGTTCTAGCGAAACTAGCAAAGCTTGAAAAGCTTCTACTAGTATAAACCCATTTGTGAAACATTTATTACCTCTAAAAGCTCATAGTTAGGACCCTCTTCTAAAGACATTCAGAATTTGATTCTAAATTTAAGTGAAAAGTATGTAGGAGCTCTTGAAGATATCAGTCAATCGGATGAAGATTCAAATGAATCCTCATCCGGCGATTGATCAATCAAGTGAAAAAGTTCAAAACCTTTTTCAAAATTACAAGATCCTCATCCTCCTCTTGATATCCAAAACTTTCTTATCAAAGAAAATTTGGAAAAACATTATTATAAAAACCACTCCTCACATTTATGATTTGAGAAGACATTTAGTGAAATTCTTATGATGGAGATTCTTTATATGAATGGAATATTGATGGACTTTCGACATCAAATTATTCATACCCTTCGCAGTGGTTATGTTTTGCTTTGTTCAATCTAGACATCAAGAAAACCACATATTCGCTGAGCCATCATTTCAAGATTCTCGGAACTCGAAAGGATGGTGGGATAATTTTCTCTTTCCTCAAAGGGAAGACCTCCTTGGCGAAATTGACTTAAGGATCTTCCAAGAATACAAAACCTAATGAAAATTCTATAATCTTCTTCAAAAATTATAGATCATTTTGCTAGATCCATTAGAGATGAAGGAGAAAAAGCTCTCACTCCAAAATTAAGATGTCCATCCTTAACCCATTTTGATGGTACAAGGATATATTTCTAGCATCATGGCCTTTATGATGCCAATAGCCTTCACTATAAGAAAAAATTCATTGAAGGCCTTCCTAATCTATTTGCTGAAAAGGTTAAGGTTTCTCTTCGTCTTTATGATGGAACCATCCCATATGAAACTCTTACATATGGAAACCTTATTTCTGCATGTATTAAAACTGGTTTAGCAATTTTCTCTGATCTTAAATTAAAAGATCAAATGAAAGAGAACTTGGCGAAACGGTGAATTCTATGAACAATTCAACTATGATCCTCAGGTACGTCCTTTATTTTCCAAAAATAGGGAAAAAACATGAAAGACTATTTTTCCTAAATGTGAAAAATCACGTCATAAAAAATTTGATAAATTCACGCACAAATACAAGCACTCTCGTCCTCGGTTCTAAAAGACAAGAGAAGTAAAATATTACAAATGTGGCCGTCTGGTCATACGAACAAATGCAGCCGTCGAAAAGTTAAATGAACTTCAGATTAATGAAGGGTTAAAACAAACCACGATGAAATTACTTACATCCTCGATTAAAAAGAAAATGAAGAAGAAGAACATATATTTTATCTTCATCCTCATCATTAAATAAATCGATAAATTTAACTATGTAAATCGTCAATAGATAGATTATTATAAAAATATAATAAATATGAACAGGTCTATATGCTCACCCACGAGCAAAAGGACCAATTAATTAAAATTTTAGCACAAGTTGAAGATGATTCAACTTGATAAAATATGATCTTCTTAATGATAAGAAGAAAGTTAAACTAGAAAATTTAATTACAAGCCTCCTATATACTCCTTATGGGAAGTATTTAAGAAAAAAATCTGAGGCAAGTTCATCATCTTCTAAATCAGCTTCTTTAGCAGAGCTAAAAACTGAATTAAAGAAATAAAATTAGAAGTTCAACAAATAAGAGCTGAGCAAGAGAAAATGAATGGCTATATACCAGAAATGGTATATTTCCATTAAATTAATTATAAATAAAGAATTTATTTTACCAAATTTAACTGCTCTAGTTGATAGCGGAGCGATTTAAATTATATACAAGAAGGAATAATTCCTTCTAAATATTTTTAAAAAAATAAAGTTAAAGTGATGGTGAATCTTTACAAATTAAGTATAAATTATCATCTATGGCCGTGTGTCAAGATGATATTTGTATTCAAATACCTTTTATTTTAGACAAAATTTGACACACATTATTTTGGGAACTCCTTTTCTTCTTAAAATAATGCCTATCACTAGAATTGATGATCGGAATTGTGTTTTCTTTGGGTTAAAAAAATCACATTCCATTTTATCACCAATCCTAAAGAAATTATCATAAATAAAATGAATAGGCTTAATAATAAGTCTATGCATATAAATTATTTATAAGAAAAATTGCTAGTTTAACTATTAAACAACAAATTTCTTCCCCAAAATTAAATGCAAAAATTCAAAATTGCCACCAATTCCAAAAGTGCATGGTGACAACAATTGCTTTAAGGAAGAAAGACTCATGTAGTGGATCTCCCGTACATTGATAATTTCAATGAATAAGACATTCCCACTAAGGCTCGTCCTTGTCAGATCAATGAGCACTACCTTGCTTTATGCAAAGAAGAGATTGCTAATTTATTAAAGAAAGGAATAATTCGGCCATCCTACTCCCATTGGAGGCATCGCATTCTATGTTATGAATTTGAGAAAGAAAGAGACCGACTTGTAATTATTTACAAGCCCTAAACAAAGTTTTAAAATGGATGGATCACATATCAATTCTAATAAAGGGATTTATTAAATATATTGCATAATGCAAAAATATTTTCCAAATTTGATTTAAAATCAAGATATTGGTAGATCCCATAAAATGGATCACTATAAAAAAGCATTCTTGCCCTTTGGACATTACATGGAGCGTAATGCCCTTTGGTTTAAAAAATGCACCTTTTGAATTTGACATATCATGAATAATATATTTAAAGATTATTTTAAAATAATTTTAGTCTATATTGATGATGTTTGTTATTCAAACAATATTAATGAACACTTTAACCATCTAAAATATTTAAATGGTTAATTTTAAATGATTAGTTATTTTGAGCCAAAAATCAAATTATTTTAAACTTAAATAAGATTTTTAGGCCATAATATATCCAATGCTTCTATTATACCAATTAATAGAAGTATTGAATTTAACAAATTTCTTGATATCATTTTAGATAAAACCACTCGAGTTCTTAGGAGCTCTATTATGTAGGCGATTTCTATCAAAATTTTGCCAAGATATTTACTCTTTGACAGTTAAAAGAATCCCCACCATGGTGATACTGCCATGGCGGCATAAAATTAAAGAAAGGGTTCAAAACCTTCCGTCTTAATCTTGTGGACCCACTAGTTTCAAAATTGTTGAAATAGATGCCTCGATAAGTATAGGTATCTAGCGTGAAAGAATTCTAAAGAATTAGTTGCTTTGTTTCTAGTAAATGGAATCCTACTCGACAAGTATTCCATTATCAAAAAGAAATGCTTTCTGATTAAGTGCATCTCAAAATTCCAAGATGATTTACTTAATCAACATTTTCTTTTGTATTGTTCCTCTCAATACATCATTGAACAAGATGTCAAAAATTTAGTTTCAAAACAAATTTTTGCATCATGGCAATCGTAGCTCTCTATCTTCGATTTTGACATCGAATTCATTAAAGGTAATGAAAATTCTCTTCCTGATTTTTTGACCCGTGAATTCTTGCAGGGACGATCAGGGGTGAATCACCCTGCATAGAAGAATGATTATTCCTAACCAAGGACATCTTTCTTTTCGTGGAGGTCAATGGCCAAAGCAAGATCTCAATTCAATTGGCATGATTTGAAAACCTATCTTTATGGTACTTCCTCTTCAACTACGGTTGAAAAGGGTGAACCCTATAAAAAAGCTGCAACACCATCCCTGAAAGATGTCATTGCACTAGAGCCTGTTTATTTCTCTAAAAAAATAAAACAGAATATTCTTGAAATTAATCCCTCTGATTATTCAATAAATAATCCATGGGCCTTATTTGAAAGATATTTGGGAAACAATCCTTTCCCATTTGAATCTAATCTCTCTCGAGAGAATTATGAAAAAATATTAATATAATTAAAGTGTATTGAGATTAACCATGTTCATGATCAGACGAACCATACTATTTTGTATAGCAAATGCATTATACAAAAAATCTTTCATCAAAGTGAATGGGGTCTCACTCCATTCTAAGAAATAAATGTATTTTTATCCTCCACTAATTTACAGTACAAAATTGGCATAAATTATTGGTGTTATGTGGAAGCTATGATGAAAGCCTTCTTCCTTCTCAACAAAAAGTGAGGGCAGTCATGGATGTTCATAATGAACAAAGATATTATCAAGAATTTAAATGGTTCTTGATGGTGGAACTATTTTGGAGCAGAATTAAATATTCTTCTAGATCCAATCAAAGAAGTCTTCAATGAATGGATGAAAGCTGCCCCCAAAATGAGAGCTATTAATCCCAGAAAAATGATTCAAGGATAAAATCTTGCTCATTTCTTCATTTTGCTAAATCCCATGGATTTGAGGTGTTATACTTGGAAAGGACCCTTAGGTTGGTCCTTTAAAGACAATTTTTACTAAAATGATGGAATTCAATCAACATTGAGGATAAGCTCAAGCAAATTAAAGTCATTATTAAAGCTTATTACGTCGATTCAAAACTATGAATTTTGAGCTCGAAGATGAGAACAAATCAAAAGGCGTTATCTTCATGAGACCAAGATTCAACATAAGGAGCGTCTCAAAAAAATCTCTCAACTGCAAGTGTTTAATCACCTTTCTATATCTCTGACGGTGGCGTCTTCCGATGTTGATGAATCCAGAGAAACTTAAATTCATAAATAAGACCCACGGAAGAAATAATTGCTACTTTTTAAAAGCGCTTATCTTCACCAGAAGGAACCTACTTTTTGCATAAAGTGGGTCCCACTAAAAGATAATTGCTACTTTCCAAAAGTAGCCATCTTATAATATTTTTACCATTTAGCCTCTAAGTAAAGTATCTTTTTTTTTTTAATAGTAGCTTTGTAATAGAGTTCTATTTTAATTATAATGTTGCTTAATAAATAGCGTTTCTCTTTGTTTAATAATTGTACCTTTGCTTAAGCAGTCTCTCTTGCCTCTCTATATAAGAAGGCTCTCATGTATTATGTGTGCTCGATTCTTTCAGTTTTCCCTTCTCCTCTTCTCTTATTCTCTCTTGTACTCTTAATTCTTCTTTCACCATCTACCATGTAAGTTATTTTTAAGTTTTAATAAATAAGTGTTTTATATATCCTAGTTTAAGTTATTTGATGGGTAAATCCGGGAGAGGATGTTAGAGATTTTGTTGTATTTCACCATGCTTTGGATAAAGTACTTTGTTCATTCCTCCCATGGCTTTATCCATCTTAAAAAATGGCCATCATTGCGTGATGCTTGATAAATTATAAGTCTGTTTATTGTTTGAGGGATAATTCTCTCCTTGTTCTCAAGGGAAGACCTCCTTAGCGAAATTGACTTAAGTACTAAGGATCTTCCAAAAGAATAGCAAATCTCATCTTCATCGCAAATGGCCATCCCTGTTGCGTGATGCTTGATAGGGTGATAAGTCCTGCTTATTGTTGACTATCTGGGATAATTCTCTGGTAGAAGTTTATATTCCCCCCTTCATCACAAATGGCCGTAGAATATTATAAGATGGCTACTTTTGAAAAGCAGCAATTATTTCTTTTGGTGGGACCCACTTTATGTAAAGTAGGTTCCTTTTTGAAGATAAATTATTACTTTGGAAAGTAGCAATTATTTCTTGGTGGGTGCTTTATGAATTTAAGTTTCTCTGGATTCCATCGGCCGTAGACTTTTGTCCTTAGATATAGATAGGGTGATTTCTTGGCTGATTTTCATGATTTTTTTTGATGTTCCTTATGTTGAATCCTCTCATGAGGATAACGTCTTTTGATGCTTTGTAGTACCATCTCTGTAGCTCAAAATCATTTTTTTGAGGATCTATTAAGAATAAGCTTTAATAATGGCTTTAATTTGCTTGAGCTTATCCTCAATGTTGATTGAATTCCACCATTTTAGTAAAATTGTCTTTGAAGGACCAACCTTGAAGGGTCCTTTCCAAGTATAACGACTCTAAATCCATGATTTGGTAGTCGTGAAGAAATGAGATTTTGTCCTTGAATCATTTTTTTGGGATTAATAGCCCTCATTTTGGGGGTAGGTTCCATCCAGTCATTGAAGAATTCTTTGATTGGATCTGGAAGAATATTTAATTCTGCTCCAAAATTATTTCACCATCTGAAGAACCAAGTTGGAAGTTTTTTGTTGATATTATCTTTGTTCATTATGAGCATCCATGAATGCCTTCATTTATCATTGAGAAAGAAGAAGACCTTCATCATAGCTTGCACATAGCACCAATAATTTATGCTAATTTTGTACTGTAAACTAGTGGAGGATAAGAATATATTTTTCTCTTGGAAGGGAGTTAGGTCCCATTTGCTTTGATGAAAGATCTTTTGTATAATGCATTTGCTATACAAAATTGTATAGTTCATCTGATCATGAACATGATTAATCTCAATACCCTTTAATTGTATTAAGAATTTTTCATAACTTTCTCTTGAGAGATTAGATTCAAATGGGAAAGGATTGTTTTCCAAATATCTTTCAAATATGGCCCACGGATTTTTTATTGAATAATCAGAGGAATTAATTTCAATAATATTCTATTATATTTCTTTAGAGAAATAAATAGGTTCTTGTGAACGACATCTTTTAGGGAAGGTGTTCTAGCTTTTTTAGAGGGTTCACCCTTTTCAACCGTAGTTGAAGAGGAAGTACCATAAAGATAAGTTTGCAAATTGATCATGCCAATTGTTGAATTGACCGGATCTATGCAATTAGAGCGGCCATGGCCGCGATCTCCATGAAAAGAAAGACATCCTCGGTTAGGAGTAGTCATTCTTCCATGCTGATCCACGATCTGCAAGAATTCCGTAGAAAATCGAAGAGAATTTTCATTACCTTTAATGAATTGATGTTGAAATCGATATGATGCATTGGATGCAAAATTTATTTTGAAACAAAATTTTTGACATCTTGTTCAATGATGTATTTGATTGAGGAACAATCAATACAAAGGAGAAAATGCTGATTAAGTAAATCATCTTAGAATTTTGAGATGCACTTAATCACGAGCATTCTTTTTGATAATGAAATACTTTTTTCTTGAGTATGATTCCATTTACCGAAAGTGAACTAATTCTTCTTTAGAATTCTTCGTTGCTTTGGATACCTCGATCCTTATCATAGGCATCTTCAACAATTTTAAAACTAAGATTAAGCAGAAGGTTTTGAACCCTTTCCTTAATTTTTGCCATGGTATAGACTACCATGGTGGTGGATTCTTTAATCTATCAAAGTGGGTTCTTTTAGATTTTTTAATGAAATGCATTTGAGCTCTAGAACAGTGATTTTTATCTAAAATAATATCATATTAGAATTCAATACTTCATTAATTGGTATAATAGAAGCATTGATATATATGGCCTAAAATCTTATTTCAATTTGAAATAATTTGATTTTGGCTCAAAATAACTAATCCATTTTTTAAAATTAACCATTTAAATGTTTTAGATGGTTGAAGTGTTCATCAATATTATTTGAGAACACTAGAACATCATCAATATAGACTAAAATATATTTAAAATAATATTTAAATATATCATTCATGATATCTGAAATAAGGTATTTTTAAACCCAAGGGCATTCGTCCATTGTAATTCAAAGTAAATGCTATTTTATAGTGATAATTCTTTTATGATCGCATATCTAATTTTAAATCAAATTTGGAAAATATTTGCATTATGCAATCTATTTAATAAATTCCTTTTATTAGAATTGGATCTATTCATTTTAAAACTTTGTTTAATGGCAGAATTAATTACAAGTCGGTCTTCCTCTTTCCTAATTCATCAGAATCGGTAACTCAAAGGAGTAGGATTGCCTTTATTTTCTTTAATAAAGCACAATCTGTCTTTGCATAAAACGTGAGTGCTCGTTCATCGACATGAGCTTTTGAATATCCCATTCATTGAAATTATCAATGTATGATCTACTACATGAGTCTTTCTTCCTAGAAAGTAATTGGGTTGTCACCACAAACTTCCTTTTAGAATGTTTGGTGGCAATTTTAAATTTTTGCTTTTAATTTTGGGGAAGAAATTTGTTGTTTAATAGTTAATCTAGCAATTTCTTCTTGTAAATAATTTATATGCATACACTTAGTATTAAGCCTATTCATTTCATTTATGATAATTTTTTTAGGATTGGTTATAAAATAGAATGTGGTTTCTTTATCCTAAAGAAAACGAATTCAAATATCAATGTGATAGGCATTATTTTAAGAAGAAAAGAGTTCCCAAAATAATGAGTTGTGTCAAATTTTTCACTAAAATAAAGGCATTTGAATAAAATATCATCTTGACACATTAGATGATAATTTATACTTAATTTGAGACTCATCAGCCACTTCGGCTATTTTTCAAAATTTTAGAAATTACTATGTATAAGTTAAATTTTTCTTTATTTATAATTTATAGGTTCCTTGGTGAAGATAAGTGGCTACTTTTAGAATTTCGCTATGAATTTAAGTTTCTCGTGGATTCCACATCGAGTAAGACTTCTTTCAAATATAGATAGGGTGATTAAACACCTTGGTGCATTGATTTTCATAGATTTTTTTTGAGATGTTCCTTATGTTGAATGTCGGTCTCATGAGGATAACGTCTTTTGATGCTTTGTAGTACCTCATCTACTGCTAGCTCAAAATTTGTAGTTTTTTGAGGGATCGTTAATTCAGAATAAGCTTTAATAATGGCTTTAATTTGCTTGAGATCTCAATGTTGATTGAATTCCACCATTTTATTAAAAATTATCTTTGAAGGCCCAACTGATTGAAGGGGTCCTTTCCAAGTATAACGTTCCAGCTCCAAATCCATGAGATTTGGTAGTCCGTGAAGAAATGAGCAAGATTTTGTCCTTGAATCATTTTTTTGGGATTAATAGCCCTCACTTTAGGGGTAGCTTCCATCCAGTCATTGAAGACTTCTTTGATTGGATCTGGAAGAATATTTAATTTTCCTCCAAAATTGTTCCACCATCTGAAGAACCAAGTTGGAAGTTCTTTATTGATATTATCTTTGTTCATTATGAGCATCCATGAATGCCTTCATTTATCATTGAGAAAGAAGAAGGCCTTCATCATAGCTTGCACATAGCACCAATAATTTACGCCAATTTTGTACTGTAAATTAGTGGAGGATAAGAATACTTTTTTCTCTTGGAATGGAGTTAGGCCCCATTTTCTTTGATGAAAGATCTTTTGTATAATGCATTTTCTATACAAAATTGTATGGTTCATCGATCATGATGATTAATCTCAATACACTTTAATTGTATTAAGATTTTTTAATTTTCTCTTGAGAGATTAGATTCAAATGGGAAAGGATTGTTTCAAATATCTTTCAAATAAGGCCACAGTTATTTATTGAATAATCAGAGGGATTAATTTCAATAATATTCTATTTTATTTCTTTAGAGAAATAAACAGGTTCTTATGCAATGACATCTTTTAGGGATGGTGTTGCAGCTTTTTTAGAGGGTTTACCCTTTTCCACCGTAGTTAAAGAGGAAGTACCATAAAGATAAGTTTGCAAATTGATCATGCCAATTATTGAATTGATTGGATCTTTGCCATTAGAGTGGCCATGGCTGCGACCTCCACAAAAAGAAAGACCTCCTTGGTTAGGAGTAGTCATTCTTTCTTGTGGGGATCCACCATCGTCCTGAATTCACAAAATTAGGAAGAGAATTTTCATTACCTTTATTGAATTGATGTTTGAAGACAGAGAGAGGATTGCCATGCAAAAATTTGTTTTGAAACTAAATTTTTGACATCTTGTTCATGTATGTGAGAACAGTCAATATGAGAAAATCTTGATTAAGTAAATCATCTTGGAATTTTTAAGATGCACTTAATCACAAGCATTTCTTTTTTGATAATGACTTTTTCTTTGGTAATTCCATTTACGATACAAAGCGAACTAATTCTTCTTTAGAATTCTTTTTGCTTTAGATACCTCCATAGCCTTATCGAGGCATCTGTTTCAACAATTTTGAAACTAGTAGGGTCCTAAAGATTAAGACAGGGAAGGTTTTGAACCCTTTCTTTAATTTTGCGCACTACCATGGTATGAGTATCAGACCATGGTGGATTCTTAATCATCAAGAGTTGCATCTTTGACAAGATTTTGATAGAAATTATACATAATTGAGAGCTCAGAACCGATGGTTTTATCTAAAATGATATCGAAATTTGTTAGCAAATTCAATACTTCTATTAATTGGTATAATAGAAGCATTGATATTATGGAAAATCTTATTTCAGTTTGAAATAATTTGATTTTTCAAATAACTAATCAATTTTTTAAAATTAACCATTTAAATATTTTTAGATGGTTGAAGTGTTCGTTAATATTGTTTGAGAATACCAGAACATCATCAATATAGACTAAAATATATTTAAAATAATCTTTAAATATATTATTCATGATATGCTGAAATTCAGAAGGTGCATTTTTTAAACCAAAGGGCATTACGTTCCATTCATAATGTCCAAATGGAACCGTAAATGCTGTTTTATAACGATCCGATTCTTTTATCTGGATTTGCCAATATCTTGATTTTAAATCAAATTTGGAAAATATTTTTGCATTATGCAATCTATTTAATAAATTTCTTTTATTAGGAATTGGATATCGATTCATTTTAAAACTTTGTTTTTAAAAGTAATTGCGGTCTTCTCTTTCCTTTTCTCAATTCATAGCGTAGAATACAACTCCAAGAGGAGGATTATTCTTTCTTTAATGAATCTCATCTTTGCATAAAGCAAGGTAGTGCTCGTTCATCTAACAAGGACGAGCTTTAGTGGGAATGTCTCATTCATTGAAATTATCAATGTATGGGAGGTCTACTACATGAGTCTTTCTTCCCAGAAAGTAATTGGGTTGTCACCACAAACTTCCTTTTGGAATGTTTGGTGGCAATTTTAAATATTTGCTTTTAATTTCGGGGAAGAAATTTGTTGTTTAATAGTTAAACTAGCAATTTCTTCTTGTAAATAATTTATATGCATACATTTAGTATTAAGCCTATTCATTTCATTTATGATAATTTTTTTAGGATTGGTGATGAAATAGAATGTCGTTTCTTTATCCTAAAGAAAATACTGAATTCTAGTATTATCAATTCTAGTGATAGGCATTATTTTAAGAAGAAAAAGAGTTCCCAAAATAATGTGTTGTGTCAAATTTTTGACTAAAATAAAAGGAATTTGAATACAAATATCATCTTGACACACGACCAGATGATAATTTATACTTAATTTGTAAAGACTCACCATCGGCTGCCTTTAACCACTGGCTAGTTTTTTCAAAATATTTAGAAGGAATTATTCCTTCTTGTATACAATTTAAATCTACTCCACTATCAACTAGAGCAGTTAAATTTGGTAAAATAAATTCTTTATTTATAATTAATTTGATGGAAATATACCATTTCTAGTATATTATCCTTTGAATATTTTGTAAGAAACCTGGTTCTTGATTAGAATTGGTTTCTATATTTTCAAATTAATTGGGCATCTTCTGATTAATTTCAAGATCCATTAGACGTCCATTCATTTTCTCTTGCTCAGCTTTAATTTGTTGAACTTCTAATTTTAGTTTCTTTAATTCAGTTTTTAGCTCTGCTAAAGAAGCTAAATTAGAAGATGATGTACTTGCCTTAGATTTTTTCTTAAATACTTCAGATAAGGAGTATTTATGAGGCTAGTAATTAAATTTTTCTAGTTTATCTTTCTTCTTATCATTAAGAAGATTGATAATTTTATCACGAGTTGAATCATCTTCAACTTGTGCTAAGAGTTTAATTAATTGGTCCTTTTGCTTATGGGTGAGTGTATACAGACCTGTCATATTTATTATATTTTTATAATAATCTATCTTTGGCGAGGTTTTGCTTGATTCGATTTATCGATTTCAGAATCATGAGGATGAAGATGAAATATGTTTTTCTTCTTCTTGATTCTCTTTAATGATGTAAGAATTTTCATCAGGGTTTGTTTTAACCCTTCATCAATCTGAAGTTCATTTAACTTCTTTTTGATGGTCCATTTGTTCTTGTAATGACCTGTACCACCACATTTGTAACATTTTATTTTCCTTGTCTCTTTGGTTTTAGAACCAGAGGGACGAGAGTGCTTGTGTTTGTGTGTGAATTTTTCATGTTTTTTATGACATGATTTTTCACGTTTATGAAAAATAGTATTTCGTGCTTTTCCCTTATGTTTAGAAGATAAAGGACGTAGTCCGATTGAATTGCTCAGATTGCTATTTAGCTCAAGTAGATGTTCTCTTTTCATTTGATCTTTTAATTTATGATTAAAGCAGATTGCTAGATCAGATTTAATACATGCAGAAATAAGGTTTTCATATGTTAGGGTTTCATATGGGATGGTCCCATCATTATAGAAACCTTAACCTTTTGAAATAGATTGGGAAGGCCTTCAATGAATTTTTGCTTCTAGTGAAGGCTATCGGCATAAATAAGTGTCATGACGCATGCTAGAAATATATCCTTGTACCATCGAAAATGGGTTAAGGATGGACATCTTAATTTTTGGAGTAAGGAGCGAGTTTTTTCTCCTTGATCTCCAATGGATCTAGCAAAATGATCTACAATTGTTTGGAGAAGATTGTAGACCAAATTTTCATTAGGTTTTTGTTGTTCTTTTGGAAGATCCTTAGTACTTAAGTCAATTTCGCTAAGGAGGTCTTCCTTTGAGAGAGAAAAATTATCCCACCATCCTTTAGAGTTCCGAGAATCACGATGGCTCGGCGATAATATGTGATTTTTTGCTTGATGTCTAGATTGAACAGAGCAAAACATAAGCATTTGATGAAGGGTATGAATGATTTGATGTTTGAAGTCCATTAATATTCCATTCATATAAAGAATCTCCATCAGAATTTTCTATGAAATGAGTATCTTCCTCAAATAATAAATCGAGAGAGTAGGTTTTTTTTGTAATAATGTTTTTCCAAATTTTTCTTTGGATAAGAAAGTTTTGGATATCAAGAGGAGGATGAGGATCTTGTAATTCTTGAAAAAGTTTTGAACTTTTCAATATTACTTGATTGATCGATATCGATTTGGTTGAGGATTCATTTGAATCTTCATACGATTGGTGATATCTTCAAGAGCTCCTACATACTTTTCACTTAAATTTAGAATCAAATTCAATGTCTCTTAAGAGGGTCCTAACTTAAGAGCCAATTTAGGAGGTGGTTGGATAAAAGGTTTTATAAATGGGTTTATACTAGTAGAAGCTTTTTCTGAAGCTTTGCTAGTTTCGGGGCTAGAAACCTTTTGTTTAAACATCTAATAGATTTTAGACTCTAGGATAAAAAGATGATCAGTGATTATTTGAAGTATACTATTACTATAATTAAGTTGTTTAATTACAGTAATAAATTCTTTTAGAATTTGTGGATCGAAACTTATTGTTTTGAAGGCCGCTAATTCTAAAGGTTTATCATCCACCATTTTTTTGATGGAGGATAAGATGCTTCAATTATTTTTCCTTGCTCTTTGCTATTTTTTGGTAGTTAAAATAGCAACTTGAGCGAATTGAGCATAATGCGCAAAACCATGCTACGAAAGGAATAGTTGCGTTGGCTTGACTCTTTCTCTCATTTTCTCAAAATATAAATCATTTATTTCAAGGCGTTGGTCTTGAAGTAAAACTTCTACCAAGTACCAAAATTATCATACTTTGGTTGGAAGATTCCTTAGAATAGCCTCTAGTCTTAGAACCTATTGTAGCTCATTAAGACTAAAGTTCATTTGGAGTGGGAGATTGATTTTCTCTCTTGGATGATAGATATAATTTTATTTAGTGAAGGGCCTGATGGTTCTGTGGAACCATTCGATCTCGACTTCTCTAAGATTTTAGAAGGGATAGAAACCCTAGGAAGTGTAATGGATCGACGAGGGTTGAATCGAACTTCAATATAATTATAGTTAAATTGATAAATGATAGTTTTATCAATTTTGGGAGAGACCATCTGTTTAGGTCTTCTTCATTCAAGGGGAACTCTCCATTTGAGTTCTTGATTAAATTATTATTTCTCTAATGATTAGAAGTTACTTCAAGAAGTAGAAGCCATAACCAATGGGGAAAAAAAGAGAGGAAGATGATGTAGGGAGAATTTGAAACAAATCACCACATAAGGATAAAATAAACTAAGTATAAACTTCCATTAGAGAATTATCTTCCTAGATAGTCAACAAAAATAGGACTTATAACCCTTTCAAGCCTCATGCAATAGGGATTTATGGCCATTTGCGATGAAGAGATATAACCTCTGAGAATTATCTAGCATCACAATAAGCGACTTATCAATATCAGCATCCGCATGATGGCCATTTGCGATGAAGATGGGATAAAGCCATGGGAGGAATGAACAAAGTATTGGTTTATCCAAAGCATGGTGAAATACAACAAAAAATCTCTAACATCCTTAATTTAATGGAAATATACCATTTCTGGTATATTGCCTTTTGCATATTTTGTAAGAAGGCATGGGAGGAATGAAAAAAGTACTGGTTTATCCAAAGCATGGTTAAATAAAATACTTCCGATAAGGAGTATATAGGAGGCTTGTAATTCCTTCAGAACAACCTCTCTAGTCTTAGAACCTATTGTGTAGCTCATTAAGACTAAAGTTCATTTCAGATGGAGTGGGAGAATATTCTGCTAGCACAATACAGGAGAGCCTCCTTATAGATAAATGAGAGACTTTGCTTAGAGGTTAAGCAAAGGTATAATTATTAAACAAAAAAAATGTAGAAATTTAAGCACAATATAATTATTGACAATGAAATAATTGCTACTTTCCAAAATGGCACTTATCTTCCAAGGAACTTACTTTCTTCAATGGAATGCTGACCGATGGTATAGTCCATGATTAAATACCACCTCATTGTGTATCTTGAGCCTTCTTCCTTCTCAAGTGAAGGCATTCATGGATGTTCATAATGAACAAAGATATTATCAACAAAAGAACTGACCCTAGTCTCTCACACTCTGATAGTAATATTCTTCAAATAATCATTGATCATCTTTTTTAGCGAGTCTAAAATCGATCATATGCTTAAAACAAAAGGTTTCTAGCCGAAACTAGCAAGCAAAAAGATTCTACTAGTATAAACCCATTTGTAAAACAATCCAACCTCTAAGCACTTAAGTTAGGACTCTACTCTAAAACATTAATTTGATTCTAAATTTAAGTGAAAAATATGTAGAGTCTTGAAGATATGTCAATGGATGAAAATTCAAATGAATCCTCATCTTGATCAATCAAGTGATATTGAAAAAGTTCAAAACCTTTTCAATTAAAAGATCCTCATCCTCCTTTTGATATCCAAAAACTTTCTTATCTCAAGAAAAATTTGGAAATATTATTATAAAACCAACACCTCGATTTATTTGGAAAGATACTCATTTCATAAGATTCCTGATGGAGATTCTTTATATGAATGAAATATTGATGAACTTTCAACATCAAATCATTCATACCCTTCATTGAATGCTTATGTTTGCCTAATTCAATATAGACATCAAAAACCACATATGCAGCCATCATTTGATTCGAAAGGATGGTGGGATAATTCTCACTATTCCTCAAAGGGAGACCTCCTTATTTAAATTACAAGGATCTTCCAAAAAGCAAAAAACCTAATGAAAATTTGGTATATAATCTTCTTAAACAATTATAGATCATTTCTTGGATCCATTAGAGATCAAGGAGAAAAATTCATCCTTAGTAAAATTAAGATGTCCATCCTTAACCCATTTGGATTCAGGATATATTTCTAGCGTGCCATGATACTTTATGATGTGATAGCCTTCTTTGGAAGCAAAAATTTGAAGGCCTTCCCAATCTATTTCTTGAGAAGGTTAAGGTTTCTCTTCATCTCGATGGACCATCCCAATCTTACATATGAAATCTTATTTTAGCATGTATTAAAGCGGTTTAGCAATTTGCTCGATCTTAAATTAAAAGAACAAATGAAAGAGGCGATACTTGAGCACAACACAATTCAAACAATCCAAATGCGATAATCATCCTTTTCTTCCAAATACAAAGGAAAAACACAAAAACTATTTTTCCTAAGCATGAAAAAACATCGTAAAATGTGATAAATTCACATATCTCTATTGTTCTACCAAAGAGACAAGAGAAATAAAATGTTACAAATGATGTACAAGTCATTTGTTTGCCGTCAAGAAGAAGTTAAATGAACTTCTTACGAAGGGTTAAACAAACCACGATGAAAATTCTTATATCCTCCTTGAAGAGAATCAAAGAAGAAGAAGAACATATTTCTTTTCATCTTCATGATTTTGATAAATCATAAATCTAACTTTCAAATCTGTCAGAAGATTATTATAAAAATATAATAAATGATAGGCTGTATCAATCAAAAAGGACCATTAATTAAATTTTTACAAGTTGAAGATGATTCAATGATAAAATTCGATCTTAGTGAGAAGAAGATAAATTAGAAAATTTTAATTTACAAGCCTCCTATATACTCTTAAGTATTTAAGAAAAATCAAAGAGTTCCTTACTTCTAATTCTTCTTTTCTAAGCGAATTAAAGAAACTAAAATTAGAAGTTCAACAAATTAAAGGCAAGATGAAATATGGTCACAGATCTTGAATTCGAGGACAATTCATTTGAAATATAGAAGCGATTCTAATCAGAACCATTTCTTACAAAATGCAAAAGGCAATATACGAAATGGTATATTTCCATTAAATAGTTATAAATAAAGAATTTTCCAAATTTAACGCTCTAGTTGATCAAGCAGATTTAATGTATACAAGAAGGAATAATTTCTTCTAAATATTTTAAAACAACCCGATTTAAATGTGAATCTTAAATCAATAAATTATCATCGTCATTCAGATGATATTTGTATTCAAATACCTTTTTATTTAGTCATTTGACACAATGCATTATTTTGAACTCTTTTTCTTAAAATAATGCTATCACTAAATTTAATCTTGAAATTATCTCTTTAAGATACCTCCATAGCCCTTATGGCATTTTATAATTTAAACTTAGTCCTATTTTTGTTGGTAGGAAGATAATTCTCTAATGGTGGTTTATACTTAGTTTGTTTTATCCTTATGTGATTTGTTCCAAACTCTCACATCATCTTCTTTCTCTCCCTTTTTGGATATATCTCTTCTTCAATCTAAAATAGGAGAAATAATAATTTAATCTGAGAACTCTAAAATGGCGAGTTCCCTTGAAGAAGACTAAATAGATGGTCTCTCAAAATTGATAAAACTATCATTTATCAATTTGGAAAGGAAAATCTTTGAAAACTATACAAACCATTATTATATCAAATGGATAAAACCATTTATCTACTAATGTTTTGATCCTTATAAATATATGCAAGATTTTAAATATATCCATATATGTCTGATTGCATACCTTTAATAAGGTCTAAATGCTTAGTTCTTTTGTCATTAAAATTATTTTTAAGTTTTAATAAATAAGTGTTTTATATATCATAAGTCTATGAGCCATGATGGGGTAAATCCACGAAGGATGTTAGAGATTTTTTATATTTCACCATGCTTTGGATAAACCGGTACTGTTCATTCCTCCCATGGCTTTATCCGTCTTATGGCCATCCATGTTTGTGATGATAGGGTGATAAGTCATTTATTGTTGAATCTGGGATAATTCTCTCGGTAGAGGTTTATATTCTGTCTTTGTCATAATGTAGAAATCTATTATGAGGCTTGAAAGGGTTATAAGTCCTATTTTTTTTGATTGTTTGGGAAGATAATTCTCTAATGGAGGTTTATACTTAGTTTGTTTTATCCTTTGGTTATTTATTTCAAATTCTCTGCATCATCTTCTCTCTCCCTTTTCCCCATTTTTTTTAATGGCTTCTACTAATTTTGAAGTAACTTCTAATCTATTAAGAAAAAAATTTAATCAAGAACTCGAAATAGAGTTTCCCTTGAAATAAAGACTAAATAGATGGTCTCTCCCAAAATTGATAAAACTATCATTTATCAATTTGGAACTATAAATTATGATGTTGAACCGATTCAACCTCGCGATCCATTACACTTCTTGGGGTTTCTATCCCTTCAAACCTCAGAAGTCTAGATCGGATGGTTCATAAACTCCACGAACCATTGGGGCCGCCTAAATAAAATCATATCTATCATCCGGTGAGAAAATCAATCTCCACTCCATGAAATGAACTTTAGTCTTTTTAAGAGGCTAGAGGTTATCCTAAAAGAATACTTCCAACCAAAGTATGATAATTTTTATACTTGGTATAGAAGTTTTACATCTCAAGACCAACATCTTGAAATAAATGATTTATATTTTGAGAAAATGAGAAATAAATAAAGCCAAAGCAACTATTCCTTGCATGGTTTTGATTACTATATCAATCTGCTCAATTTGTTATTTTAACTACCAAAAATGGCAAACAAAGCAAGGAAAAGTAATTGAAACATCTTATACTCCATCAGTTGTAAAAATGGTGGATGATAAACTTTTAGAATTAGCGGCCTTCTAAAAAATAAGTTCCAATCCACAAATTCTAAAAGAATTTATTACTGTAATTAAACAACTTAATTATAGTAATAGTATACTTCAAATAATCAGATCATCTTTTTTCCTTAGTTTAAAAGTCAATGATGTTAAACAAAAGGTTTCTAGCCCAAACTAGCAAAGCAAAAAGCTTCTACTAGTATAAACCCATTTGTAAAACCTTTTATCCACCACCTCTAAATTAGCTCTTAAGTTGGGACCCTCTTCAAGACATTCAATTTGATTCTAAATTTAAGTGAAAAGTATGTAGGAGCTCTTGAAGATATCGGTCAATGATGAAGATTCAAATGAATCCTCAACCAAAAGCGTCGATCAATCAAATAATATTGAAAAGTTTAAAATCTTTTCAAGAATTACAAGATCCTCATCCTCCTTTTGATATCCAAGATTTCTTATCCAAGAAAAATTTGAAAAACATTATTATAAAAACCACTCCTCGATTTATTATTTGAGGAAGATACTCATTTCATAGGAAATTCCTATGATGGATATTCTTTATATGAATGGAATATTGATGGACTTTTTGAACATCAAATCATTCATACCCTTCATCGAATGCTTATGTTTGCTACTATTGTTCAATCTAGATATCAAGCAAAATCACATATTATCGCTCAAGCCATCATTTAAGGATTCTATGGAACTCTGAAAGGATGGTGGGATAGTTTTCTCATTGTTCCTCAAAGGGAAGACCTCCTTAGCCTAATTGACTTAAGTACTAAGGATCTTCCAAAAGAACAACAAAAACCTAATGAAAATTCGTCTATAATCTTCTCCCAATTATAGATCATTTGGATCCATTGGAGATCAGGAGAAAAACTCTCCTTACTCCAAAATTAAGATGTCCATCCTTAACCCATTTTCAAGGATATATTTCTAGCATCATGATCTGCAAATAGCCTCTTGGTAAATTCATTGAAGGCCTTCCCAATCTATTTGCTGAAAAGGTTAAGGTTTATCTTCGTCTTTACGATGGAACCATCTCATATGAAACTCTTACATATGGAAACCTTATTTCTGCATGTATTAAAATAGGTTTAGGAATTTGCTCTAATCTTAAATTAAAAGATCAAATGAAAAGAGAGTGTCTACTTGAGCGAAAATAGCTTGGCATTCTGCGAATAATTCAACTGTGACCCTCAGGTACATCCTTTATCTTCAAAACACAAGGAAAGCAAAATATTTTTCCTTCTGAAAAAAAAATCATAAAAAAACTAAATTCACTCAAACACTCTCATCCCTCGGTTCTAAAATAAAAGACAAGAGAAATAAAATGTTATATAAATGTGGTCGTATAAGTCATTATAAATGATGCACAATCATGAAGAAGTTAAATGAACTTCAGATTGTCGAAGGGTTAAAACAAACCCTGATGAAAATTCTGCTTACATCCTCTGATTCTGAAAGAGAATCAGAAGAAGAAGAAGAACATATTTCATCTTCATCAGATTCTGATAAATCTGATAAATCTAACTATTGCAAATCCTATCAACAGATAGATTATTATAAAAATATAATAAATATGACAGGTCTGTATACGCTTACCCACGAGCAAAAGGACTAATTAATTAAACTTTTAGCACAAGTTGAAGATGATTCAACTCGTGATAAAATTATCGATCTTCTTAATGATAAGAAGAAAGATAAACTAGAAAATTTAATTACAAGCCTCCTATATACTCATCTCGTATTTAAGAAAAATGAGGCAAGTTCATCATCTTCTAATTGACTTCTTTCGAGCTAAAATTGAATTAAAGAAACTAAAATTAGAAGTTTAGCAAATTAAGGCGAGAGCAAATGAATGGTCGTCTAATGGATCTTGAAATTAATCAGAAGATGCCCAATTCATTTGAAAATATAGAAGCAGATTCTAATCAACAACCAGGTTTCTTACAAAATATGCAAAAGGCAATATACCAGAAATGGTATAATTTCATTAAATTAATTATAAATAAAGAATTTATTTTACCAAATTTAATTACTCTAGTTGATATAGCGGGCATTTAAATTGTATATAAGAATAATTCCTTCTAAATATTTTGAAAAAAATAAGCCGGTTAAAGGCACCGTGAATCTTTACAAATTAAGTATAAATTATCATCTGGTTGTCAAGATGATATTTGTATTCAAATGCCTTTTATTTTAGTCAAACACAACACATTATTTTGGGAACTCCTTCTTAAAATAATACCTATCACTAGAATTGATGATACTGGAATTCAATGTTTTCTTTGGGATAAAGAAATCACATTCCGTTTTATCACCAATCCTAAAGAAATTATCATAAATGAAATGAATAGGCTTAATAATAAGTCTATGCATATAAATTATTTACAAGAAGAAATTGCTAGTTTAACTATTAAACAATAAATTTCTTCCCCAAAATTAAAAGCAAAAATTCAAAATTGCCACCAAGAATTCCAAATGGAAGTCTGTGGTGACAACCCAATTGCTTTCTGGGAAAGAAAGACTCATGTAGTGGATCTCCCGTACATTGATAATTTCAATGAACGAGATATTCCCACTAAGGCTCATCCTTGTCAAATGAACGAGCACTACATTTCTTTATGCAAAGAAGAGATTGTTGATTTATTAAAGAAAGGAATAATTCGATAATCCTACTCCCCTTGGAGCTGTACCGCATTCTATGTTATGAATTCGACAGAAAAGGAAAGAGGGAGACCGCGACTTGTAATTAATTACAAGCCACAAAATAAAGTTTTAAAATGGATCAGATATGCAATTTCTAATAAAAGGGATTTATTAAATAGATTGTATAATGCAAAAATATTTTCCAAATTTGATTTAAAATCAAGATATTGGATCGGATAAAAGAATCGGATCATATAAAAGCATTTACGGTGCCCTTTGGACATTACAATGGAAGCGTAATGCCCTTTGGTTTAAAATACATACTAATTTTAGCATATCATGAATAATATATTTAAAGATTATTTTAAATATATTTTAGTCTATATTGATGATAGTGTTCTCAAACAATATTGATGAACACATTCAACCATCTAAATATTTAAATGGTTAATTTTAAAAAATGGATTAGTTATTTGAGCAAAAATCAAATTATTTCTGAAATAAGATTTTTTGGCCATAATATATCGCTATTATACCAATTAATAGAAGTATTGAATTTGCTAATAAATTTCGATATCATTTTAGATAAAACCACTGTTCTTAGGAGCTCTCAATTATGTAGTGATTTTATCAAAATCTTGCCAAAGATCGCCCACTCTTTGAATTAAAAGAATCCCCCATTGATACTACCATGGCGCATAAAATTAAAGAAAGGGTTCAAAACCTTCCCTGTCTTAATCTTGCGACCCTATTAGTTTCAAAATTGTTGAAACAGATGCCTCTGATAAGGGCTATGGAGGTATCCTAAAGCAGCGAAAGAATTCTAAAGAAGAATTAGTTCACTTTGTTTATGGTAAATGGAATACTACTCAGCAAAAGTATTCTATTATCAAAAAGAAATGCTTTCTGTGATTAAGTGCATCTCAAAATTCCAAGATGATTTACTTAATCAGCATTTTCTCCTTCGTATTGACTATTCCTCAGTCAAATACATCATTGAACAAGATGTCAAAAATTTAGTTTCAAAATAACCTTTTGCATCATGGCAATTGCAGCTCTCTGTCTTCGATTTTTACATCGAATTCATTAAAGGTAATGAAAATTCTCTTCCTGATTTTCTGACACGTGAATTCTTGTAGGGATGATCAGGGTTGGATCACCCCACATGGAAGAATGACTACTTTTATCCGAGGACATCTTTCTTTTCATGGAGGTCGTGGCCATGGCCGCTCTAATGGCAAAGATCCGGTCAATTCAACAATTGGCATGATCAATTTGCTAACTTATCTTTATGGTACTTTCTCTTCAACTACAGTTGAAAAGGGTGAACCCTCTAAAAGAGCTGCAACACCATCCCTAAAAGATGTCATTGCACAAAAACCTATTTATTTCTATAAAGAAATAAAACCAAATATTATTGAAATTAATCCCTCTGATTATTCAATAAATAATCTGTGGGCCTTATTTGAAAGATATTTGGGAAACAATCCTTTCCCATTTGAATCTAATCTCACAAGAGAAAATTATGAAAAAAATCTTAACACAATTAAAGTGTATTGAGCTTAATCATGTTCGTGATCAGATGAATGATACAATTTTGTATAGCAAATGCGTTATACAAAAGATCTTTTGTCAAAGCAAATGGGGTCTAACTCCGTTCCAAGAGAAAAATGTATACTTATCCTCCACTAATTTACAGTACAAAATTGGTATAAATTATTTGTATGTATGATGAAGGCCTTCTTCCTTCTCAATGACAAATGAAGGCATTCATGGATGTTCATAATGAACAAAGATATTATCAATAAAGAACTTCCAGTATGGTTCTTCAGATGGTGGAACTATTTTTTTCGAGAATTAAATATTCTTCGATCCAATCAAAGAAGTCTTCAATATGGATGGCCAAAATGAGGGCTATTAATCCCAGAAAAATGATTCAAGGACAAAATCTTGCTCAATTCTTCACGGACTGCCAAATCCCATGGATTTGGAGCTAAAACGTTATACTTGGAAAGGACCCCTTCAATCAGTTGGTCCTTCAAAGACAATGTTTACTAAAATGGTGGAATTCAATCAACATTGAGGATAAGCTCAAGAAAACTAAAGCCATTATTAAAGCTTATTACGATTGATCCTAAAAAACTATAGATTTTGAGTTATGTAGATGAGGTAAACAAAGCATCAAAAGATGTTATCCTCATGAGACCAAGATTCAACAAAGCGTCTCAAAAAAAATCTATCCTTGAGGTGTTTAATCCTATCTGCGTGATGTCAAGTCTTCTGACGGCTTGAAAGGGTTATAAGTCCTATTTTTGTTGACTGTCTAGGAAGATAATTCTCTAATGGAGGTTTATACTTAGTTTGTTTTATCCTTATGTGGTAATTTGTTTCAAATTCTCTGCATCATCTTCCTCTCCCCCATTTTGGTAATATATACTTCTTTTGAAGTAACTTCTAACCTAACGATTAGGAGAAATAATAATTTAATCAAGAACTCTGAAATGGCAGAGTTCCGCTTGAATGAAAAAGACCTAAATAGATGGTGTCTCCCAAAAATTGATAAAATTATCATTTATCAATTTGGAACTACAGCTGATGGAGATGTTGAAGTTCGATTCAACCCTCATCGATCCATTACACTTCCTAGGGTTTCTATCCCTTCTGAAACCTCTGAGAAGTCTAGATCGGATGGTTCACAAACTCACGAACCATGATTAGGCCCTTTGCCTAAATAAAATCATATTTATCATCCGGTGAGAAAATCAATCTCCCACTCCATCTGAAATGAACTTTAGTTTTAATGAGCTACACAATAGGTTCTAAGACTAGAGAGGTTATTCTGAAGAAATACTTTTAACCAAAGTACGATAATTTTCATACTTGGTATAGAAGTTTTACTTCTCAGGACCAACATCTCGAAATAAATGATTTATATTTTGAGAAAATGAGAGAAAGAAATAGTCAAGCCAACTATTCCTTTCATAGCATGGTTTTGATTCTTTATATCAATCTGCACAAGTTACTATGTTAACTACCAAAAAATGGCAAACAGAGCAAGGAAAAATAATTGAAGCATCTTATACTCCTTTAGTTGTAAAAATGGTGGATGATAAACCTTTAGAATTAGCGGCCTTCAGAAAAATAAGTTTCGATCCACAAATTCAAAAAGAATTTATTACGTAATTAAACAATTATAGTAATATACTTTTAATCATCTTGATCATCTTTTAGCCTAGAATCAAATCATCGGATGCTTAAACAAAAGGTTTCTAGCCCTAGCAAAGCTTGAAAACTACTAGTATAAACCCATTTGTGAAACCTTTTATCCAAGCACCTCCTAAAATGGCTCTTAAGTTAGGACCCTCTTCTGAAGACATTCAGAATTTGATTCTAAATTTAAGTAAAAAGTATGTAGGAGCTCTTGAAGATATCAATCAATCCGATGAAGATTCAAATGAATCCTCAACCGTAGATGATACTGATCAATCAAGTAATATTGAAAAAGTTCAAAACCTTTTTCAAGAATTACAAGATCCTCATCCTCCTTTTGATATCCAAAAACTTTCTTATCCCAAGAAAAATTTGGAAAAACATTATTTTAAAAAACCAGCCCCTCCTGATTTATTATTTGAGGAAGATACTCATTTCGTAGGAAATTCCTATGATGGAGATTCTTTTTATGAATGGAATATTGATGGACTTTCTGAACATCAAATCATTCATACCCTTCATCGAATGCTTATGTTTGCTACTGCTGTTCAATCTAGGCATCAAGCAAAACCACATATTATCGCTCAAGCAATCATTTCAGGTTAAGGTTTCTCTTCGCCTCTATGATGGAACCATCCCATATGAAACTCTTACATATGAAAACCTTATTTCTGCATGTATTAAAACTGGTTTAGCAATTTTCTCTGATCTTAAATTAAAAGATAAAATAAAAAGAGAACATCTACTTGAGCGCAAACAGCTTGGCAAATTCTACGAACAATTCAACTGTGATCCTCAGGTACGTCCTTTATCTTCCAAATATAAGAGAAAAACATGAAAACTATTTTTCCTAAGCATGAAAAAGCACGTCATAAAAACATGATAAATTCCAAATCTGACTTCATCCCTCACGGTTCTAAAACCAAAGAGACAAGAGAAATAAAATATTATAAATGTGGTCATTACATTGCATGCCTTGTCAGAAGAAGTTAAATGAACTTTAGATTGACAAAGGGTTAAAATAAACCACGATCATCTTACATCCTCGATTCTAAGAATCGAACAAGAAGAACATATTTCATCTTCATCTTCATTAGATTACGATAAATCGATAAATCTAGCACAAATCTATCAGAAGATAATTATAAAAATATAATAAATATGACAGGTCTGTATACGCTCACCCACGAGCAAAAGGACCAATTAATTAAAATTTTAGCACAAGTTGAAGATGATTCAACTCATGATAAAAGGGATTTATTAAATAGATTGCATAATGCAAAAATATTTTCTAAATTTGATTTAAAATCAGGATATTGGCAGATCCAGATAAAAGAATCGGATCGCTATAAAACAGCATTTACGGTGCCCTTTGGACATTAATGGAGCGTAATTCCCTTTGGTTTAAAAATGCACCTTAATTTCATATCATGAATAATATATTTAAAATTATTTTAAATATATTTTTTGTCTATATTGATGATGTTCTTATGTTCTCAAATACTATTGTGAATATTTCAACCATCTAAAATATTTAAATAGTTAATTTTAAAAAAAAATGGGTTAGTTATTTGAGCCAAAATCAAATTATTTAAAGCGAAATAAGATTTTTTAGGCCATAATATATCAATGCTTCTATTATACCAATTAATAGAAGTATTGAATTCTAACAAATTTCACGATATCATTTTTTAGATAAAATTCTGGCGGTTCTTAGGAGCTCTCAATTATGTACACGATTTCTATCAAAATCTTGCCAAAGATGCAACTCTTTGTGATTAAAAATAATCCCCACCATGTGCGATACTCATACCATGGCTAAATTAAAGTGCAGTATGAGCCATGATGGGGTAAATCCACGGGAGGGAAGGATGTTAAAGATTTTTTGTTACATATCACCATGCTATGGAATGAATACTTTGTTCATTCCTCCTTTATCCCATCTTTGCACAAATGGCCATCCACATTTATGCTTGATAGGGTGATAAGTCCTATTTTTGTTGGTATGCAGGGTAATTCTCGGTAGAGGTTTATATTCTCATCTTTGTCGCCACAGTAAATCCACATGAGGCTTGAAAGGTTGTAAGTCCTATTTTGTTGTTGCAGGAAGATAATTCTCTAATGGAGGTTTATACTTAGTTTGTTTTATCCTTATGTGGTGATTTGTTTCAAATTCTCCCTACATCTTCTCTCTCCCTTTTCCCCTTTTGGTTATATTCTATTTCTTACGAGTAACTTCTAATCTAACGATTAGGAGAAATAATAATTTAATCAAGAACTCTGAAATGGCAGAGTTTCCCTTGAATGAAGAAGGCCTAAATAGATGGTCTCTCCCCAAGATTGATAAAACTATCATTTATCAATTTGAAACTTTTGATTTTAAGGGAAAATCTTCAGTGAAAGTTGTAGAACAAATCATTATTGTAGATCAAATGAATAAAACCATTTATCTACTAACGTTTGAAGATCTGCATAAATATATGCAAGATTTTAAATATATTCATATAGGGATGATACAGATAGCATTCAAACCTTTTACCCTTAAAGGTCTAAATACTTCTATTTTAGCAAGCCTAAGAGATGGCAGATGCCTTCATTGGGCTCATTCCCTAACGAGTGTTGTAGAGACTAGCCTATGTCACGGGCCAACCTATTTCAACACCTTTCCCAATCTAAGTTTATCTCTTTCTGATATAAATCTTTTTGAAGCTCTAAAATTTTATTTACAGCTTTATGGTTATGATTTTCTTAGGGTATTCCTCTAATTTTCGATTCATTTTTAGTTTTAAGAAGAAAATGAGTTCAAAATAATGTGTTGTGTCAAATTTTACTAAAATAAAAAGCATTTGAATACAAATATCATCTTGACACATACATATGATAATTTATACTTAATTTGTAAAGATTCACCAAGCCTTTACTTTCTTATTTTTCAAAATATTTAGAAGGAATTATTCCTTCTTGTATACAATTTAAATCTACTTATCAACTAGAGAATTAAATTTGGTAAAATAAATTCTTTATTTATAATTAATTTAATGGAAATATATCATTTCGTATATTGCCTTTTGCATATTTTGTAAGAAACACGGTTTTTTGATTAGAAACTTCTAAATTTTGAAATGAATTGGGCATCTTGATTAATTTCAAGATCCATTACGACCAATCATTTTCTCTTGCCACTTTAATTTCTTTGAACTTCTAATTTTAGTTTCTTTAATTTAGTTTTAGCCTTTAAAAAGATAGAAGATGATGAATTTTCCTCATTTTTCTTAAATACTTGATAGTATATAGGAGGCTTGTAATTAAAATTTTCTAGTTTATCTTTCTTCTTATCATTAAGAAGATCGATAATTTTATCATGAGTTGAATCATCTTCAACTTGTGCTAAAGTTTAATTAATTGGTCCTTTTCTTATGGGTGGCGTATAGACTGTCATATTTATTATATTTTTATAATAATCTATCTATTGGCTTGTAGTTAGATTTATCATTTATCGAAATGAGGATGAAATATGATCTTCTTCTTCTTCATTCTTTTAATCGAGGATGTGTAATTTTCATGGTTTGTTTTAACCCTTGTCAATAAAGTTCATTTAACTTCTTCTTGTGATTGCATTTAGCATAATGACACAGACATTTGTAACATTTTATTTTCTTGTCTCTTTGGTTTTAGAACCAGAGGGACGAGAGTGCTTGAGTTTGTACGTGAATTTTTCATATTTTTTATGACGTGATTTTTCATGTTTAGGAAAAATAGTATGTCATGCTTTTCCCTTATGTTTTGAAGATAAAGGATACGAGGGTCACGTTGAATTCTGAGAATTTGCCTTTGTTTGCTCAAGTAGACATTCTCTTTTCATTTGATCTTTTAATTTAAGATCAGAGCAGATTGCTAGACTAGTTTTAATACATGCAAAAATAAGGTTTCCATATGTTAGGGTTTCATATGGGATGGTTCCATTGTAGAGGTGAAGAGAAACCTTAACCTTTTCAGTAAATAGATTGGGAAGGCCTTCAATGAATTTTTGCTCCCAGTGAAGGCTATTGGCATCATAAATCATGATGTAGAAATATATCCTTGTACCATCAAAATGGGTTAAGGATGGACATCTTAGTTTTTGTAAGGCAGTTTTCTCCTTGATCTCCAATGGATCCAGCAAAATGATCTATAATTGTTTGGAGAAGATTCTAGACCGAATTTTCATTAGGTTTTTGCTGTTCTTTTGGAAGATCCTTAGTACTTAAGTCAATTTCGCTAAGGAGGTCTTCCTTTTGAGGTACAAGAAGAAAATTATCACACCAATATGAGATTTTGCTTGATGTCTAGTAGCAAACATAAGCATTCGATGAAGGGTATGAATGATTTGATGTTCAGAAAGTCCATCAATATTCCATTCATACAAAGAATCTCCATCATAAGAATTTCCTATGAAATGAGTATCTTCCTCAAATAATAAATGGAGTGGGTTTTTATAATAATGTTTTCCAAATTTTCTTTAGATAAGAAAGTTTTTGGATATCAAAGAGGATGAGGATCTTGTAATTCTTGAAAAGGTTTTAAACTTTTTCAATATTACTTGGTTGATATTAGTTTTATTGAGGATTCATTGAATCTTCATCATTGGATATCTTCAAGAGCTCTACATACTTTTCACTTAAATTTAGAATCAAATTGAATGTTAGAAGAGGGTCTAACTTAGAGCCATTTAGGAGGTGGTTGGATAAAGGTTTCACAAATGGGTTTATACTAATAGAAGCTTTCTAAAGCTTTGCTAGTTTTAGAAACCTTTATTTAAGCATCCGATTTTAAACTCTAGGCTAAAAGATGATCGATGATTATTTGAAGTATACTATTACTAATTAAGTTGTTTAATTGATAAATTCCTTTAGAATTTGTGGATGAAACTTATTTTTTAGCTAATTAAAGGTTTATCATCCACCATTTTACAATTGATGGAGGATAAGATGCTTCAATTATTTTTCTTGCTATTTGCCATTTTTTGGTAGTTAAAACAGATTGAGCATATAATACAAACCATGCTACAAAAAGAATATTTGCTTTGGATTGGCTATTTCTTTCTCTCATTTTCTTGAAATATAAATCATTTATTTTGAGATGTTGGTCTTGAGAAGTAAAACTTCTATACCAAGTACAAAAATTATCATACTTTGGTTGGAAGTATTCCTTCAGAACAACCTCTCTCTAGTCTTAGAACCTATTGTGGCTCATTAAGACTAAAGTTGTTTTAGATGGAGTGGGAGATTGATTTTCTCTCTTGGATGATAGATATGATTTTTATTTGGTGAAGGGCCTGATGATTGAGTGTGTGAACCATCCGATCTAGACTTCTGAGGTTTTGAAGGGATAGAAACCCTAGGAAGTGTAATGGATCGACGAGGATTGAATCGAACTTCAACATCGCCATCAGCTATAGTTCCAAATTGATAAATGATAGTTTTATCAATTTTGGGGAGAGACCATCTATTTAGGTCTTCTTCTTTCAAGGGAATATATCCTTGTACCATCAAAAATGGGTTAAGGATGGGCATCTTCATTTTTTGAGTAAGGAGCGAGTTATTTCTCCTTGATCTCCAATGGATCCAGAAAAATGATCTATAATTATTTGGAGAAGATTATAGATTGAATTCTCATTAAGTTTTTGTTGTTCTTTTTGGAAGATCCTTATTCAAGGGGAACTCTGCCATTTTAGAGTTCTTGATTAAATTATTTTTTTTCCTAATTGTTAGATTAGAAGTTACTTTAAAAGAAGTAGAAGACATATTACCAAAAATGGGGAAAAAGGGAGAGTGGAAGATGATGCAGGGAGAATTTGAAACAAAAACCTCCATTAGAGAATTATCTTCCCAGACAGTCAACAGAAATAGGACATACAACCCTTTCAAGCCTCACACAATAGGGATTTATGGCTATTTGCAATGAAGACGAGAATATAAACCTCTACCAGCTTAGAAGCAAAGGTACAATTATTAAACAAGAAAGCGTTGTAGAAGCTAGCGATATAATTATTAAATAGAAACTTTACTATTAAGCATCACACCGAGGATGCCATTTTTGAAGACGGATAAATCCATGGGAGGAATGAACAAAGTCGGTTTATCCAAAGCATGGTGAAATACAACAAAAATCTCTAACATCCTTTAAGCATCTTATCCTCTATTGTAAAATGGTGGATGATAAACCTTTAAATTAGTGGCCTTTGGAAAATAAGTTATGATCCATAAATTCAAAAGGAATTTATTACTATAATTAAATAACTTAATTATAGTAATAGTATATTTCAAATAATCACTGATCATCTTTTTAGCCTAGAATCTAAAATCGATCAGATGCTTAAATAAAAGGTTTCTAGCCCTGAAACTAGCAAAGCTTAAGAGAAAGCTTACACCAGGATATATATAACACTTATTTATTAAAGATTTAAAACTTACGATGGCTGAATGAATAACTAAGGAGGAGAAGAAGAGAGAAGAGAGAAGGGAAAACTGAGCACTAAGCACTAAGCACACATAATACATAGACAGAGCCTCCTTATATAGAGGTGGAGGCACAGGAGAGACTTTGCTTAGAAGCATAGGTACAATTATCAAACAAAAGAGAAACATTGCTTAGAAGTTAACAAGATATATTATTAAATAGAAACTTTCTTTGTTAAAAAAACTATTATTAAATAAAGATACTTTATTTAGAGGCTAAGCAAAGGTACAAAATATTATAAGATGGCTACTTTTGGAATGTAGCAATTATTTCTTTTAGTGGGACCCACTTTATGTAAAAGGTTCTTCGAAGATAAGCTACTTTAAAAAGTAGCAATTATTTCGGTGGTGCTTTATGAATTTAAGTTTCTCTCGGTGGATTCCACAGTTAAGACTTCACCGTCGAGATAGATAGGTGATTAAACACCTTGAGTTGATTTTGTAGATTTTTTGAGATGTTCCTTATGTTGAATATCGGTCTCATGAGGATAACGTCTTTTGATGCTTTGTAGTACCTGTCTCATAGCTCAAAATCGTAGTTTTGAGGATCGTTAATTCAAATAAGCTTTAATAATGGCTTTAATTTTGCGAGCTTATCCTCAATGTTGATGGAATTCCACCATTTTAGTAAAATTATCTTTGAAGGATCAGGATTGAAGGGTCCTTTCCAAGTATAACGTTCCTCAAATCCATGAGATTTGGCGGTCAATGAAAAAAATGAGCAAGATTTTGTCCTTGAATCATTTTCTGGGATTAATAGCCCTCATTTTGAGACTTCCATCAATGACTTCTTTGATTGGATGGAAGAATATTTAATTCTACTAAAATAGTTTCACCATCGAAGAATCATGTAAGTTCTTTGTTGATAATATCTTTGTTCATTATGAACATCCATGAAATGGTTTGTCATTGAGAAGGAAGAAGGCCTTCATCATAGCTTGCACATTGCACCAATAATTTATGCCAATTTTTTACTGTAAATTAGGGGAGGATAAGATTACATTTTTTGTCTTGGAATGGAGTTTGACCCCATTCGCTTTGATGAAAGATCTTTTGTATAACACATTTGCTATACAAAATTGTATGATTCATCTGATCACGAACATGATTAATCTCAATACACTTTAATTTCAATAATATTCTATTTTATTTCTTTAGGGAAATAAACAGGTTCTTGTGCAATGACATATTTTAGGGATGGTGTTGCAGCTTTTTTAGAGGGTTCACCCTTTTCAACCATAGTTGAAATTGATCATGCTAATTATTGAATTGACTGGATCTTTGCCATTAGAGGGGCCATGGCTGCGACCTCCATGAAAAGAAAGACTTCCTCGATTAGGAGTAGTCATTCTTCCATGCGGGGTAATCCACGATCATCTCAGATTTCACGCGAATTAAAATCGAAGAGAATTTTCATTACCTTTAATGAATTCATGTTCGAAGATAGAAATGTGATGCCATGATGCAAAAATTTGTTTGAAACTAAATTTTGACATCTTGTTCAATGATGTATTTGGTGAGGAAATCAATACGAAGGAGAAAATGTTGATTAAGTAAATCATCTTGGAATTTTGAGATGCACTTAATCACAGAAAGCATTTCCTTTTTGATAATGGAATACTTTTGCTGAGTAGGATTCTATTTACTAGAAATAAAGCGGTCTAAGTCTTCTTTAGAATTCTTTCGATGCTTTAAGATACCTCCATAGACCATATCAGAGGCATCAGTTTCAACAATTTTGAATCTAGTAGATTTAAGATTAAGGAAGGTTTTGAACCCTTTCTTTAATTTTGCGCACTGCCATGGTATGAGTATCATACCATGGTGGGGGATTCTTTTTTAATCTGTCAAAGAGTGGGGCTACATCTTTGGCAAGATTTTGATAGAAATCAGATACATAATTGATTGCTCCTAAGAACCGCTGTAGCTAGTTTTTATTTAAAATGATATCAGGAAATTTGTTAGCAAATTCAATACTTCTATTAATTGGTATAATAGAAGCTTTGAATAAATTATGGCCTAAAAATCTTATTTTAGTTTGAAATAATTTGATTTTTGGCTCAGAAATAACTAACCCATTTTTTAAAATTAACCATTTAAATATTTTTATATGGTTGATATATTCGTCAATAGTATTTGATAACATAAGAACATCATCAATATAGACTAAAATATATTTAAAATAATCTTTAAATATATTATTCATGATATCGAAATTGAAGGTGCATTTTTTAAACCAAAGGGCATTACTTTCCATTAATGTCCAAAGAACGTAAATGTTATTTTATAGATTCTCTTTTATGGATCTGTATCCTAATTTTAAATCAAATTTGGAAAATATTTTTGTATTATGCAATTTATTTAATTGGTCCTTTTGCTCATGGGTGAGCGTATATAGACCTGTCATATTTATTATATTTTTATAATAATCTATCTATTGACAGGACTTGCAACATTTAGATTTATCAGATTTATCAGAATCTGATAAGGATGAAGATGAAATATATTCTTCTTCATCTTCTAATTCTATTTCAGAATCAGAGGATGTAAGTAGAGTTTTCATCAAGTTTTATTTTAACCCTTCATCAATCTGAAGTTCATTTAACTTCTTCTTGACAGTGTATTTATTTGCGTAATGACCTGTACGGCCACATTTGTAACATTTTATTTCTCTTGTCTTTTTGGTTTTAGAACCAGAGGGATGAGAGTGCTTGTGTTTGTACGTGAATTTATCACATTTTTTATGATGTGATTTTTCACGTTTACGAAAAATAGTCTTTCATGTTTTTCCTCTATTTTTGGAAAATAAAGGATGTACCTGAGGATCAAAGTTGAATTGATCACATAATTCGCCAAGCTGTCTTCGTTCAAGTAGACGTTCTCTTTTCATTTGATCTTTTAATTTAGGATCAGAGCATATAGCTAATCCAGTTTAAATACATGCAGAAATAAGGTTTCCATATGTTAGGGTTTCATATGGGATGCTTCCATCGTAGAAAGGCGAGAGAAAACCTTAACCTTTTACAAATAGATTAGGGAAGGCCTTCAATGAATTTTGCTTCGGTGAAGGCTATTAGCATCATATCTAGAAATATATCCTTGTGAAAATGGTTAAGGATGGACATCATTTTTTGGAATAAGGACATTTTCTCCTTGATCTCATGAATCTAGCAAATGATCTATAATTGTTTGGAAAGATTATTATTTAATTTTTTTGTTCTTTTGAAAGATCCTTAGTACTTAGTCAATTTTTGCTAAGGAGGTTCTTTGAAAGATGAAAAATTATACCATCTTTGAGTTGAGAATCTAATGATTTGACAATATGTGATTTTGCTTGATGTCAGATTAGTGAAACATAAGCATTGATGAAGGGTATGAATGATTTGATGTTAAGTCCATCAATAATCCATTCATATAGAATCTCCATCATGAATTTCTGAAATGAGTATCTTTCAAAAATAGGAGGAGTGGGTTTTTATTAATGTTTTCCAAATTTTTCTTGATAAGAAAGTTTTTGGATATCAAAAGGAGGGATCTTGTAATTCTTGAAAAGGTTTTGAACTTTTCAATATTTGATGATTATTTCCTTTTTAGATTCATTTGAATCTTCATCGATTGATCTTTAAGCTCTACATACTTTTCACTTAAATTTAGAATCAAATTAATGTCTTGAGAAGTCTAACAGAGCGATTTTGGATTGGTTGAAGGTTTTAAATTTCAAATTTTTTTAAGCTTTAGTTTGACGAAACCTTTTTTTTAAACATTTGATCGATTTTAGACTTTTAAAAAATATGATAAGTGATTATTTGAGTATATTATTACTATAATTAGTTGTTTAATTATATAATAAATTCTTTAGAATTGTGGATGAACTTATTTTTTAGAAGGCATTATAAGGTTTATCATTAATTTTTTACAATGGAGCTTCAATTATTTTTCCTTGCTCTGTTTTCCATTTTTTGGTAGTTAAAATAGTAACTTGAGTAGATTAAGATAGTAACTGCAAAACCATGCGACGAAAGGAATAGTTTCCTTGGCTTGACTATTTCTTTCTCTCATTTTCTTAAAATATAAATCATTTATTTTGAGATGTTGGTCTTGAGAAGTAAAACTTCTATACCAAGTATGAAAATTATCATACTTTGGTTGAAAGTATTCCTTGAACAACCTCTAGTCTTAGAATATTGTAGCTCATTAAGACTAAGTTCATTTTGGATGGGTGGGAGATTGATTTTCTCTCCTTTGGATGATAGATATGATTTATTTGGGAGCCTCGGCCAGATGGTTAGGAGTGTGTGAACCATGATCTAGACTTCTTTGAGGTTTGAGGGATAGAAACCCTAGGAAGTGTGATCGGAGGTTGAATCGACTTCAACATTGATTTGTTTGAATTATCATCACATCTTGATTAATGGAAGTATGCGAATGAGATGGTATTTAGATTAAATACCTCATTCCATTTAATCTCTATTAGCAATATGGGATCTTTAAGATTTGTTTGATTAGAGTAGTTCATTGGTTGGTTTTTCGAACTCGATTTAGAGTATTTGAATTAAAATTAGAGCAATAGTTTTAGAATGAAATCATAATCATAAAATGTAAATGTTTAGAGCTTCAAAAAAATTTATTCAAAAGATAAACTTAGATTAGGAAAGGTGTTGAAATAAAATGCGTGACATTATCTTAACACTCATTGATTGAGCCCATGATCGCCATCTCTTAATTCTAAAATAGAAACATTTAGATCTTCTTTAAGGTTTGAATGCTTCTCTTATCATCCTATATGAATATATTTAAAATCTTATATATTTATGCAGATCTTCTTAGTAGATAAATGATTTTATCCATTTGATCATGGTAATGGTTTGTTCTACAATTTCTTGAAGATTTTCCCTTAAAATTAAAGTTCCAAATTGATAAATGAAAGTTTTATCAATTTTGGGAGAAGACATATTTGGTTCTTAATTCAAGGGGAACTCTACCATTTTAGAGTTTTAATTAAATTATTATTTCTCCCATCATTAGATTAAAGTTAACGTAAGCATATAACCAAGGGAAAAAGAGAGATGATGCAATTTGAAACAAATCACCACATGATAAAACAAACCAAGTATAAACCTCCATTAGAAATTCTTAGAGACATTCAAAAAATGGACTTCAGTTTCAAGCCTCAATAATTTAGCCATTTCTGAAGATGGGAATATAAACCTCTTAGAATATCAGATAGTCAATAATAACAAGACTTATCTTATCAGCATCTAGGGATGGCCATTTAGAAGATGGGATAAAGCCATGGGAGGAATGATCAAAAAAATCTCACATCCTTTAGATTTACATCATGCTCGATGCAGACTTAAACCAAATATATAAAACACTTATTTATTAAAACAAAATAAAACATGATGGTAGTGACAAAAGAAGGAAGAACTAAGGAACAAAGAATAGAAAGAAGAAGAAAGGAAAAAAAATGAGCAAGCACACATAATACAGATAGAGCCTCCTTATATATAAGGTGGAGGAGAGAGACTTTTCTTAGAAGTAAAGGTACAATTATTAAACAAGAGAAAGCGTTGTAGAAGATAATTATAATTATTAGAAACTTTGATGTTAAGCAAAGTTACTATTATTAAATAAAAATTACTTTTTGAAATTTCAGATAATATTAGAAGATGGCTACTTTGGAAAGTAGCAATTATTTTTGGGACCCATGTTAAGCTTGGTTCTTTGGAAGATAAAACTTTTGGAAAGTAGCAATATTTCTTCAGTGGGTTTGCTTATGAATTTAAGTTTCTCCAGGATTCCACGCACATATCAGAAGACTTTTATGCATGAGATATAGATGGGGTGATTAAACACCTGAGTTAATTTTTTGTATTTTTTGAGACATTCCTTATATATTGAATCTTCTCAGGATACATCTTTTGTTGCTTTGTAGTACCTCATCTCGATATCTCAAAATCCTAGTTTTTGATTATTAATTCAGAATAAGCTTTAATAATGGCTTTAATTTGCTTGAGCTTATTCCCAGTGTTGATTGAATTCCACCATTTTAGTAAAAATTATCTTTGAAGGACCAAGCGATTGAAGGGTCCTTTCCAAGTATAATGTTCCGACTCAATCCATGGGATTTGGGTCAAATAAGAAAAATGAGCAAGATTTTGTCCTTGAATCATTTTTAATTAGCATTTTGGGGCATCATCCATCTTTGAAGACTTCTTTGATTGGATCTAGAAGAATATTTAATTCCGCTCCAAAATAGTTCCACCATCTAAAGAACCATGCTGGAAGTTCTTTATTGATAATATCTTTGTTCATTATGAATATCCATGAATGCCTTCATTTGTCATTGAGAAGGAAGAAGACCTTTATCATAGCTTGCACATAGCACCAATAATTTATGCCAATTTTATACTGTAAATTAGTGGAGGGTAAGAATACATTTTTGTTTTGGAATGGAGTTAGACCCCATTCGCTTTGATGAAACTCTTTTGTATAATTCATTTGCTATACAAAATTGTATGGTTCGTCTAATCACGAACACGATTAATCTAAATACAGTTTAATTATATTAATATGTTTTCATAATTTTCTCTTGAGAGATTTGATTCAAATGGGAAAGGATTATTTCCCAAATATCTTTCAAATAAGGCCCATAGATTATTAATTGAATAATCAGAGGGATTAATTTCGATAATATTTTATTTTATTTCTTTAGAGAAATAAATAAGTTCTTATTGCAATCTTTTAGGGATGGTGTTGCGATTTTAGAGGTTCACCCTTTTTTTAGCGTAGTTGAAGAGAAGTACCATAAAGATAAGTTTAAATTGATGCCAATTATGAATTTATCATCTTTGCCATTAAGGCGACCATGACCTCCATGAAAAGAAGACTTCCTCGGTTAGGTAGTCATTCTTCCATGCGGTGATCATAATGTCTAAGAATTTATTTGAAAATAAGAGAATTTTCATTACCTTTAATGAATTTGATGTCGAAGATAGAATCTTGATTTAATGATGCAAAAATTTATT
The DNA here is from genome assembly GCA_021442155.1 of Cymbidium sinense. Taxonomy (NCBI): domain Eukaryota; kingdom Viridiplantae; phylum Streptophyta; class Magnoliopsida; order Asparagales; family Orchidaceae; genus Cymbidium; species Cymbidium sinense. Next base: position 148,091,501 of record CM038223.1, on the reverse strand, counting down.
TTGAAACTAAATTTTGACATCTTGCAATGATGTATTTTGAGGAACATTAATCTGAAGGAAAATGTTGATTAAAAATCATCTTGAAGATGCACTTAATCAGAAAGTATTTCTTTTGATAATGAATACTTTTTTGAGTAGATTCCATTTACGAAAACAAAGAGAATTCTTCTTTAGAATTCTTTTGCAGGATACCTCCATAGTTTCGAGGCATTTCAACAACTTTGAACTAATAAGATTATGAATTAAAAGGAAGGTTTTGAACCCTTTCTTTAATTTTACATCTGCCATGGTATGAGTATTTGGTGGGGGATTCTTTTAATCTATCAAGAGTGGGTTGCATCTTTGGCAAGATTTTGATAGAAATCTACATAATTGAGAGCTCTAACTGTTTTTTACAAATGATATCGAAATTTGTTAGCAAATTCAATACTTAATTGGTATAATAGAAGCATTGGATATATTAACTAAAATCTTATTTTGTTCAAATAATTTGATTTTTTGGCTCAAAACTAATCCATTTTTTAAAATTAACCATTTAAATGTTTTAGATGGTTGAAGTGTTATTGTTTGAGAACATAAACATAATATAGACTAAAATATATTTAAAATAATCTTTAAATATATTATTCATGATATCTTGAGAGGTGCATTTTTTAAACCAAAGGGCATTACGTTCCATTTGTGTCAAAAACAAGTAAATATTTTATAGCGATCAGATTCTTTTATCTGGATCAATATCTCGATTTTAATTTGGAAAATATCTATTTAATAAATATTTAGGATATCATCCATTTTAAAACTTTGTTTGCTTGTAATTATTTACAAATTAGATTCTCTTTCCTTTTTACGTTTCATAACATAGAAGTGATTACTCAAGGGTAGTAGGATTGCCAAATTATTCCTTTCTTTAATAAATCAATAATCTCTTCTTTGCATAAAGCAAGGTGTTTGTTCATCGGGAGCCTTATGAATATCGTTCATTGAAATTATCAATATCAGATCTACATGAGTCTTTCTTTCGAAAGCAATTTGTCACCAGACTTCCTTTGGAATTCTTGGTGGCAATTTTGAATTTTCTTTGGGAGAAATTGGTTGTTTAATAGTAGCAATTTCTTCTTATAAATAATTTATTTATTATTAAGCCTATTCATTTCATTTATGATAATTTCTTTTGATTGGTGATAAAATGGAATGTGATTTTTTTATCCCAAAACAATTTTTATCATCAATTAGTGATAGATATTTTAAGAAGAAAAGGAGTTCCCAAAATAATGTGTTGTGTCAAATTTTGACTAAAATAAAAGGCATTTGAATACAAATATCATCTTGACACCGACCATGAGATATAATTTGTTTGTAAAGATTCATAGTTTTTACGGCTTGTTTTTTAAAATATTTAGAAGGAATTATTCCTTCTTATACAATTTAAATCCATTAACTATTTTTAAATTTGGTAAAATAAATTCTTTATTTATAATTAATTTAATGAAATAAACCATTTTACGGTATATTGCCTTTTAATATTTTGTAAGAAACACGGTTCTTGATTGGAATCTTATATTTTCAAATGAATTTCTTGATTAATTTCAAGATCATTAGGCGATATCATTTTCTCGACTTTAATTTCTTTGAACTTCTAATTTTGGTTTCTTTAATTTAGGTTTTTTCTTTGAATTAGAAGATAATGAACACCTCAAATTTTATCTTACATCGATAAGGAGTATATAGGAGGCTTAATTAATTTTCTAATTTATCTTTCTTCTTATCATTAGAAGATTGATAATTTTATCAGTTGAATCATCTTCAACATACTAAAAGTTTAATTAATTGGTCCTTTCATGGGTGGCGTTACAAAATATTTATATATTTTATAATAATCTATCAGGACATGCAGTTAGATTTATGTTTATCAATTTGAGGATGAAGATGAAATATGTTCCTCTTCATCTTGTGATTCTATTTCAGAATTAGAAGATGTAAGTAGAAATTTTATCAGGGTTTGTTTTAACCCTTCATCAATCTAAAGTTCATTTAACTACTTCTTGATAGTGCAATTATTTGTGTAATGACCTATACGACCACATTTGTAACATTTTATTTCTCTTTTCTCTTTGGTTTTAGAACCAGAGGGATGAGAGTGCTTGTGTTTGTGCGTGAATTTATCATGTTTTTTATGACGTGCTTTTTCATGTTTAGGAATAGCAGTCTTTCATGTTTTTCCCTTATTTTTGGAAAATAAAGGACGTACCTGAGGATTACAGTTGAATTTTTCACAGAATTTGCCAAGCTGTCTTTGTTCAAGTAGACATTCTCTTTTCATTTGATCTTTTAATTTAAGATCAGAGCATATAGATAAGTTTTAATACATGTAAGGTTTCCATATGTTGGTTTCATATGGGATGGTTCCATCGTAGAAATACCTTTTCAAATAGATTGAAGGCTTTCAATGAATTTTGCTTTAAGGCTATTGGCATCATAAAGTGTCATGGCATTTTATACTTATCATTGAAAATGGGTTAAGGATGGACATCTTAATTTTGGGTAAGAGAGTTTTTCTCCTTGATCTCCAATGGATCCGAAAAATCTATAATTGTTTGGAGAATATTATAGATAATTTTTTTTCTTCTTTTGGAAGATCCATACGTAAGTCAATTTTGCTAAGGAGGTCTTCCCTTTGAGAGTGAGAAAATTATCCCACCATCCTTTGAGTTCAGAGAATCTAAAATGATGATCGGCGAATGTGGTTTTGCTTGATGTCTAGATTGAACTGATAGCAAACATAAGCTCATGAAGGGTATGAATGATTTGATGAAGTCCATCAATATTCCATTCATATAAAGAATCTCCATCATAAAATTTCTATGAAATGAGTATCTTCTTTATAATAAATCGGAGGTGGGTTTTATAATAATGTTTTCCAAATTTTTTCTTTAGATAAGTTTTGGATATCAAGGAGGATGAGAATCTTGTAATTCTTGAAAAGGTTTTGAACTTTTGAATATTACTTGATTGATAGTATCAATTTTGGTTGAGGATTTTATTTGAATCTTCATCGATTGACTTATATCTTCAGGGCTCCTACATACTTTTCACTTAAATTTAGAATCAAATTCTAAATTGAAGATCCTAACTTAAGAGAGGAGGTGGTTGGATAAAGGTTTACAAATGGGTTTATACTTGTAGTGCTTTTAAAGCTTTGCTAGTTTTGGGGCTAGAAACCTTTTGTTTAAACATCGATCAATTAGAGCTAAAAGATGATGTGATTATTTGAAGTATCTTTATTACTATAATTAAGTTGTTTAATTATATAGTAATAAATTAGAATTTGTGGATCAAAACTTATTTTAGAAGGCTAATTATAAAGGTTTATCATCCACCATTTTAAAATTGATGGAGGATAAGATGCTTCAATTATTTTTCCTTTTCTCTATTTGCCATTTTTGGTGGTTAGCAACAGGCAGATTGAGCATAATAAGCAAAACCACTATGAAAGGAATAGTTACAGGCTTTATTTCTTTCTCTCATTTCTCAATATAAATCATTTATTTAGAGATGTTTCTTGAAGTAAAACTTCTACCAAGTAAATATTGTACTTTGGTTGGAAGTATTCCTTGAACAACCACTCTAGTCTTAGAACTATTGTGTAGCTCATTAAGACTAAAGTTCATTTGAGATGGAGTGGGGATTTTCTCTCTGGATGATAGATATGATTTTTATTTGAAGGAAGCCTTAGATGGTTTAGAGTGTGAACCATCGATCTAAACTTTCGAGGTTTTGAAGGATGATAGGAAGTGTGGATCTACGAGGGTTGAATCGAACTTCAACAGCCATTTTAGAATGATAAATGATAGTTTATCAATTTGAGAAATCTATTTAGGTCTTCTTCTTTCAAGGGAACTTTCCATTTGAGTTCTTGATTAATATTATTTCTCTTGAGTTAGATGTAAAATTTCAATGAAGGAGAGGAAGATGATAGAATTTGAAACCAATAGATAAAAAATAAAGATAAACCTCCCATAGAATTATCTTAGAGTCAACAAAATAGGACTTAATAGATCCTCAAAGGGATTTATGGCCATTGTGATGAAGACAAATATAAACCTCTAAGAATTATTAATGTCAATAATAAACATGACTTATCACTATCAGCGTCTAATGGCAATTCTATGAAAGGCGGATAAAGCCATGAGAGGAATGAACAAAAAATCATTTAATCAAGCATGGTAAAATGTAATAAAAATCTTATTAGTGTATTTCAATTCTTTGAGAACAAGAATGTTATCAAAGCATGGTGAATAAAATCTCTAACATCCTTCCCTAGTTTACCCCATCATGGCTCTTATAAACTAGGACATATAAAAACTATTTAAAAAACTTAAAATTACCGCGATGATATAGGAGAGCAGGACTAGGACAAGAGAATAAGAGAAAGGAAAATTAAGAGCACACATAATACATGAAGAATAGCCTAGAGACTTTGCTTAAATAAGGTACAATTAAACAAGAGAAACATTGCTTTTGCAATGGTACAATTAAATAGAAACTTTCTTGTTAGCAAAGCTCTTAATATAAAAAGATACTTTGTTTATATAAGCAAGGTACAAATATTATAAGAAGCTACTTTAGTAATTATTTCATTTAGTGGGACCCACTTTATGTAAAGTAGGTTCCTTGATAATGGCTACTTTTGGAAAAATATCTTATTCTTTATGAATTTAAGTTTCTCATGGATTAACGTCGTCTTTGATAAAAGACTTATTATCCATATAGATGATTAAACAGCGGTTGATTTTTATATAGATTTTTTTTGAGATGTTTTGAATCTGGTCTGAGGATAAGTCTTTTGATGCTTTTTCATCTCATGACTCAAAATTCATAGTTTTTTGAGGGATCGTTTATTCAAAATAAGCTTTACTTTTGCTTGAGCTTATCCTCAATGTTGATTGAATTCCACCATTTTAGTAAAAATTATCTTTGAAGGACCGGCTGATTAAATGGATCCTTCCAGAATAATCATTCACTCAAATCCATGTATTAAGAAGAAGCAAGATTTTTTGCCCTTGGTCATTCTTATTAATAGTCATTTTAGCGACTTCCATCCATTCATTAAAGACTTCTTTGATTGATTAGAATATTTAAAATCCAAAATAGTTCCACCATCTAAAAAAAATCTTTGGAATTTCTTTGTTGATAATATCTTTATTCATGACATCCATGAATGCCTTAAACTTTAGTTTGGAAAGAAAAATAAAATAATAATTTACGTCAAGTAAAATTAGTGGAGGATAAAATAAGGTAGACCCCATTCACTTTGATGAAGATTTTTTATTATGGCATTTGCTAAAATAGTATTTCATCACGAACATAGTTAATTTCAATACACTTTAATTGTATTAAAATTTTCATAATTCTCTCAGAGATTTAAATGGGAAAGGATTGTTTCCAAAATATCTTTCAAAAGCTTATTTATTGAATAATGGAGGATTAATTTCAATGTATGCTATTTTATTTCTTTGAAATAAATGTTCTTGCAACGACATCTTTTTAGGGTTGGTGTTACTTTTAGAGGTTTCCTTTTCAATGGTAGTTGAAGAGAATTACCATATAAGTTTGAGTGATCATGCAATTATTGAATTGGTGATCTTTATTGTAGCATGATACTCATGAAAAGAAAGACTTCTTAGGGTGATCTTCCATGGGGTGATCAGATCATCCACGGAAGATAAGTCAAAAAAATAAGAAATTTCATAATGATTAATGAAATCTCAATAGAGAGGTGCGATTGATGCAAAATTTGTTTGAAACTAAATTTTTTGACATCTTGTTCAATGATGTATTGAGAGCATCATGAAGGAGAAAATGCGATTAAGTAAATCATCTTGGAATTTTGAGATGCACTTAATCACAAAAGAATTCTTTTTGACAATGGAATACTCTAGGATTCCATTTGAGAAATAGCGAACTAATTCTTCTTTAGAATTCTTTCCTTGCTTTAGGATACCTAATGTCAGGCATCTGTTTCAACAATTTTGAAACTAGTATCATTAAGATTAAGTAGGTTTTGAACCCTTTTTAATTTTTCAATATGATTCACATTATTTTTTTAAAGTGGAATACATCTTTGGCAAGATTTTGATAGAAATTTTTAATTGAGAGCTCTAAGAGATTGCTTTTTTTATCTAAAAAAAATATTAGGATTTTAATTCAATACTTAATTAGTATAAGAGCATTGGATATATATATGTAAAATCTTATTTGGTTTGAAATTTGATTTTTGCTAAATAATCTATTTTTTAAAATTAACCATTTAAATGTTTTAGATGGAAGTGTTTGTCATTGTTTGAAAGACTATAATATATCAATATAGACTAAATATATTTATAATCTATTATTCATGATATCAAAATTCAAAGGTGCATTTTAAACCAAAGCATTGTTCCTTATCCAAAGAATCATAAATAAAATCTTGTTTTATAGATCGTTTTTGATATTGGTTTTAAATTAAATGTGGAAAATATTTTGCTACAATCTATTTAATAAATCCTTGGATATAAAACATTTATTAAAGTACTTACACAATGAACAAAGAACTAAATGAGAGGAGAGAGAAGAGGAAGAGAATTACTCTAATACAGAATGAGCCTCTTTTATATAGCATAGGACGCTTAAGAAGGTACAATTATTAAAAATGAAAGAACAGCTTAATTATTAAATAGAACTTTCTTTGACAAAGTTCTATAAATGATACTTTCTTAGAAATTTGCAAAGATATCTATTTTTGGCTACTTTTGGAAGAAGCAATTATTTCATGGGACCACTTTATGTAAATTTCCTTTGGTGGTACTTTGTAACAATTATTTCTTGCTTTATGAATTTAAGTTTCTCTTGATTTCGTTGATCTTTGTTGGAAGACTCATTACGATTAGATAAATGATTAAAAACCTTAGTTAATTTTAGTAGATTTTTTGAGCGTTTTTCATGAGGATCGCTCTTAGTACTTCATCCTCAAAATGATTTTTGAGGGATTTAATTAATAAATTTAATTTGCTTTATCCTCAATGTTGATTGAATTCCACCATTTGAAAATTATCTTTGGACGTTGATTGAAGGGTCTTTCCAAATCTCATTAAATCCATGGGATGGCAGCTTTGATTGGATTAATAACCCTCATTTTGAGGCGACTTCAACATCATTGAAGACCTCTTTGATTGGATGGAAGAATATTTAATTTACAAAATAGTTCCTTCGAAGAATGCTTAGTTCTTTGTTGATGATATCTTCATTATGAACATCCATGAATGCCTTTTCATTGAAATAAAGGCCTTCATCATTGATTGCATATAGCACCAATTATGAGTAAATGCATAAATTAGTGGAGGATAAGAATACATTTTCTCTTAGAGTTAGACCCCATTCACTTTGATGAAAGATTTTTGCATTTGCTATAAAAATGTATTTTAATCGACATGATTAATCTTAATACACTTTAATTGTATTAATATTTTTCATAATTTTCTCTTGAGATTAGATTAAGGAAAGGATTGTTTCCCAAATATCTTTCAAATAAGTTCTGATTATTTATTGAATAATTAGAGGATTAATTTCAATAATATTATGTTTTATTTCTTTAGAGAAATAAAATGGTTCTGTAACATCTTTTAGGGAAGGTGTAGACTTTTAGAGGGTTCACCCTTTTCAGAAAGTTGAAGGAAACCATAAAGAATTTTTAAATCAATGGGTATTATTGACCAAATTCTTTAATATTGATGTCAAATCAAAATAAGAAGCTGCGGTGCCATGATGCAAAATTTGAAACTAAATTTTTGACATCTTGTTCAATGATGTATTTTAAGAATTCCAGGAGAAAATCTGATTAAGTAAATCATCTTGGAATTTTGAGATGCACTTAATCGAAAATATTTCTTTTGATAATGGAATACTTTTCGGTAGGATTCCATTTAGAAATAATTTGAACTAATTCTTAAATTCTTCTTGCTTTAAGATATCAGAGGCATCGGTTTACAATTTTGAAACTAGTGGGGTCAGATTAAGGCAGGAAAGTTTTGAACCCTTTCTTTAATTTTTCCATGTATATAGTATTAGACCATGGTGGAGATTCTTTTAATCTATCAAGAGTGCATCTTTGGCAAGATTTTGATAAAATATTTTTGAGGAAATCTAGAAATTGTAGCTAGTTTTTTATCAAAATGATAGGAAATTTGTTAGCAAATTCAATACTATTATTTGGTATAATAAAATGATAATGATAATCCATTTTTTAAAATTAACCATTTAAATGTTTTAGATGGTTAAAGTGTTCATCAATATTGTTTGAGAACACCAGAACATCATCAATATAGACTAAAATATATTTAAAACAATCTTTAAATATATCATTCATGATATCTTGAAATTGAAGGTGCATTTTTTTCAAAGGGCATTACGTTCATTAAGCAATAGTGATGATTCTTTTATGGATATGCCAATATCGATTTTAAATCAAATTTGGAAAATATTTTTGCATTGCAATCTATTTAATAAATCCCTTAGGGGATATCGATCATTTTAAAACTTTGTTTAAGGCTTGTAATTAATTACAAGTCACTTCCTCTTTCCTTTTAGAATTCATAATATAGAATGCATCTCAAAGAGGATTTCTTATTCCTTTTAATAAATCAAATCTCACATAAAGCAAGGTGGTCCTTTCATCGAAGGATGAGCTTTTCGGAATTTCATTCATTGAAATTATCAATGTATGGGAGGTCTACTACATGAGTCTTTCTTTCCCATTGGGTTGTCACCACAAACTTCCTTTTGAATGTTTGGTGGCAATTTTGAATTTTTTCTTTGAATTTTGGGAAGAAATTTGTTATTTAAAGTTAAACTAGCAATTTCTTCTTGTAAATAATTTATATGCATAGACTTATTTAAACTTTATTCATTTATGATAATTTCTTTAGGATTGGTGATAAAAAATGTGATTTCTTTATCCCAAAGAAAATGAATTTTATCATCAATTCTAGTGATAGGCATTATTTTAAGAAGAAAAGGAGTTCTCAAAATAATGTGTTGTGTCAAATTTTGACTAAAATAAAGGCATTTGAATACAAATCTTATTGACACATGGCCATGATAATTTATACTTAATTTGTAAGATTCATAGTGTTGATTTTAATTAGATGGCATGTTCTTTTGCTGGTGGGTGATATCTGGAATATCATATTTATTATATTTTTATAATAATCTATTATTACGGACTTGCAATAGTTAGATTTATCATTTATCATGAGGATGAAATATGTTTTCTTTGTCTTATTCTATTTTAATGGAGGATGTAAGTAAATTTTCATGATTTGTTTAAAATCATAGTTCATTTAACTTCTTCTTGATGCATTTATTTTAATGACATGACCATATTTGTAACATTTTATTTCTCTTGTCTCTTTGGTTTTAGAACTAAGGGGCGAAGTGCTTGTATTAATTTATCTTTTTTTATTGATTTTTCGTTTAGGAAAAATATCTTTATGTTTTCTTAAAATACGAGGATCAGTTGAATTGCTCATGAGTTAAAAGCTTTCTTGCTCAGTAGGCGTTCTCTTTTCATTTGATCTTTTAATTTTAAGATTGATATACTAATTCATTTTAATACATGCAATAAGGTTTCCATATGTTAGGGTTTCATATGGGATGGTTCCATCTTAACCTTTAAGATAGAAGGCCTTCAAATTTTGCTTCCGGTGAAAGCTATTGGCATCATAAAGTGTCACGAATGATAGATATATCCTTTCATCAATGGACATCTAAATTTTTTGATGAGGCAGTTTTTCTCCTTGATCTCCAATGGATCGGCAAAATGATCTAATTGTTTGGAAAGATTATAGGCGATTTTTCATTAAGTTTTTCTTTTTGGAAGATCCTTAGTACTTAAGTCAATTTCCTAAGGAGGTCTTCCTTTGAGGAATAATGAAAAATTATCACCATCCTTTGAGTTCCAAGAATCAAAATGATGGCAAATATATATGTGATTTTGCTTGATAATACATTGAGCGTGAATATAAGCATTTGATGAAGTATGAATAATTTGATGTTTGAAAGTCCATCGATATTCCATTCATATAAAGAATCTCCATCATAGGAATTTTGAAATGAGTATCTTCCTCAAATAATAAATCGAGGATGGGTTTTTTTTATAATAGTGTTTTTAATTTTCTTTGGATAAGAAAGTTTTGGATACAAAGGAGGATGAGGATCTTGTAATTCTTGAAAAAAGTTTTGAACTTTTTCAATATTATTAATCGATGCTCTTGGTTGAGGATTCATTTGAATCTTCATCCAATTTCCTCTTCAAGAATCACATGCACTTAATTCAAATTTAATGTAACTTTAAGATCATTTAGGAGGTGGTTGGATAAAGGTTTTACAAATGGGTTTATCTTGGTAGATACTTTTTTGAAGCTTTCTAGTTTGAGGCTAGAAACCTTTTGTTTAAGCATCTAATTTTAGACTCTTATTAAAATATGATAAGTGATTATTTGGTATATTATTACTATAATTAAGTTGTTTAATTGATAAATTCTTTTAAATTTGATCGAAACTTATTTTTCTAAAGGAATTCTAAGGTTTATCACCATTTTAAAGATGGAGGATAAGATGCTTCAATTATTTTTCCTTGCTTTCTGTTTTTTTGGTATTTAAAACAACAACTTGTAGATTAAGATAGTAGCGCAAAAGACGAAAGAGTTGCTTTGGCTTGACTATTTCTTTCTTTCTCAAAATTTAAATCATTTATTTGTGATGTTGGTCTTGAAGTAAAACTTCTATCTGAAGTATAAAAATTATCATACTTTGGTTGGAAGTATTCCTTGAACTCTCTAGTCTTAGAACCTATTGTAGCTCATTAAGACTAAGTTCATTTAGATGGAGTGGGAGATTGATTTTCTCTATGGTAGATATGATTTTTTTGTTTTAGGAAGGGCCCTTGGTTGAGAACCATAATGAGAGATTTGAGTGAAAGAAACCTAGGAAGTGTGATGGATCGACAGGGTTGAATCGACTTCAACATCTTGAATTTGTCTCGATCACATCTTGATTAATGGAAGGTCTTGTGCGGCCATGAATGGTATAGTTAGAGAAATACCACCTCATTCCATTCACTTTGTTAAATCAATATGGGATAATTTGTTTCAATGTTTTGTTACGTTGAATCTATTTTCAAATTCTGATTTAGGTATTTAAAACTCAAAATGAATTGAAAATTAGAGCAATAGTTTAGGGAAGGAAATCATAACCAAATAGAGCTAAAGATTTATATTAGAAAAGATAAACTTAGATTGAAAGGTGTTGAAATAAAACTGACATTAGTCTCTTCTCATTAGGATTGTGAGGCATCTTCATCTCTTAGGCTTGCTAAAATAGAAGCATTAGACCTTTAAGGTTAATGGTTTGAATCTTATCTGTCATCCTATATGAATATATTTAAAATCTTGCATATATTTATCATCTTCATTAGTAGATAAATGGTTTTATCCATTTGATCTATAATGGTTTTATACATTTTCAAGATTTTCCATCAAAGTCCCAAATTGATAAATCATAGTTTTATCAATTTTGGGAAGAACCATCTATTTAGGTCTTCTTCATTCAAGGAACTCGCCATTTGAGTTCTTTTATTAGTATTATTTCTCTAATGTTAGATTAGAAGTTATTTGAGGAAGAAGTAGAAGCCATATCAAAGATGAAAAAGAGAGGAAGATGATGCGGAAGAGTTTGAAACAAATCACCACATAAGGATAAAACTAAGTATAAAGCTCCATTAGAATTATCTTCCCAGGGATCAACAAAAATAGGACTTATAACCCTTTCCGCCTCATGATAAGGGTTTCTGACCATTTACAATGAAGATGGGAATATAAACCTCATATTAGCAATAATAATAAACAAGACTTATCTATCAAGCATCACACAACAGGATGGCCATTTGCAGCGAAGAAGGGATAAAACCATGGGAGGAATGAACAAATCTTGGTTTATCAAAGCATGGTGAAATGTAACAAAAAATCTCTAACATCCTTCCCCTCCCCAAGGATTTACCCCATCATTTCTCTGATACTAGACTTACACCAGGATATATATAAAACCCTTATTTATTAAAACTTAAAAAGTACTTACATGACATGAGAAGAAGCGGGGAAGAACTAGGAGAGTAGGAGAATAGAAGAGAAGAAGAGATGGAAAAAGCACACTAATTACAAAGGAGCCTCCATATGGGGTGGAGGCAAAGGAGAGACTTTGCTTAGAGGGCAAAGGTACAATTCAAAAGAGAAAGCGTACTTAGAAGCTAAAACAGCGGTATAATTATTAGAAATTATTTACGTAATAATATTATTACTTTGGAAAGTAGATTATTTATGGGCCCACTTTATGAGTTGTAAAGTAGTTCCTTCTTGGTGATAGCGACTACTTTTTTGGAAAGTAGTATTTCATGGTGGGCTTTATGAAGTGTAAAGATTCCTGGAGATGATGATGTTTTTGGAGCAAGCAATTATTTCTTGGTGGGTGCGCATAAATTTAAGTTTCTCTGGATTCCGCGTCAAAGTCATAAGACTATGATATAGATAAGGTGATTAAGACACCCAGTTGATTTTGTGATTTTTGAGGCGTTCCTTATGTTGAATCTCGGTCTGAGGATAATGTCTTTTGATACTTTGTAGTACCTCATCTCGATAGCTCAAAATTATAGTTTGAGGATGGTTAATTGAATAAGCTTTAATAATGGCTTTAATTTGCTTGAGCTTATCCTCAATGGATTGAATTCCACCATTTTAGTAAAATTATCTTTGAAGGACCGTATTAAATCTTCCATAATGTTCCATCATCCATGGAATTGGAGTGAATGAAGAAATGAGCAAGATTTTGCCCTTGGATCATTCTTTTAGGATTAATAGCCCACATTTTTGGGGCAGCTTCCATCGATTCATTAAAGACTTTTTTGATTAGATCCGAAAGAATATTTAATTCTGCTCCAAAATAGTTCCACCATCTGAAGAACCATGTTGGAATTTCTTGGTTGATAATATCTTTGTTCATGATGAACATCCATGAATGCATTCATTTTTTTGTTGAGAGGGAAGAAGGCTTTAATCATAGCTTGCATATAACACCAATAATTTTTTTTGTATATAGTGGAGGATAAAATATATTTTTCTCTTGGAATGAGTTAGACCCATTCACTTTGATGAAAGATTTTTTATATAGCATTATTTATTTATACAAAATAGTATGATTGTCTCATAATTCTCAGAGATTAGATTCAAATGGAAAATTGTTTCCCAAATATCTTTCAAATAAGGCCATGGATTATTTATAATGGGAGGATTAATTTCAATAATATTCTATTTTTGTTTCTTTAGAAATATAGGTTCTTGTGCAATGACATCTTTTAGGGATGGTGTTGCTTTTGATTCTTTATGGCGTCTTTTAAGGATGGTGTTGCTTTTTTGGTTTCACCCTTTTGAGTTGAAGATGAAGTACCATAAAGATAAGTTTGCAAATTGATGCCAATTGTTGAATTGATGGATCTTTGCCATTAGAGGGCCATGGCTCGACCTCCATAAAGACGTCCTCGGTTAGGTAGTCATTCTTCCATGCGGTGATCCACCCAAGAGTAGTATGCAGTTAAAAATTAGGAAGAGAATTTTCATTACCTTTAATGAATTCGATGTCAAAATCGAAGACAAATAGATGTGATTGCCATGATGCAAAAATTTGTTTTGAAACTAAATTTTTGACATCTTGTTCAATGATGTATTTGGAGGTCAATAGAAGGAAAAGCGATTAAGAAAATCAACTTGGAATTTTGAGATGCACTTAATCACAGAAAGCATTTCTTTTTTGATAATGGAATACTTTTGTCGAGTAGGATTCCATTTACCAAAAAAAAAGTGAACTAATTCTTCTTTAGAATTCTTTCGCTGCTTTAAGATACCTCCATATCCCTTATCAGAGGCATCAGTTTCAACAATTTTGAAACTAGTGGGGTTAGATTAAGGCAGGAAGGTTTTGAATTTCTTTAATTTTTTCGCCTGATGAATGAGACCATGGTGGGATTCTTTTAATTTGTCAAAAAGTGAGGCATCTTTGGTGATTTTTGATAAATGAAGCTCTAAGAGCTTTAGCTCATTTTATCTAAAATGATATCGAAAATTTGTTAGCAAATTTAATACTTCTATTGGTATAATAGAAGCATTGGATATATGACTAAAATCTTATTTTAGTTTGAAATAATTTGATTTTGGCTCAAATAACTAATCCATTTTTTAAAATTAACCATTTAAATATTTTTAGATGGTTGAAGTGTTCGTCAATATTGTTTCAGAATAATAGAACATCATCAATATAGACTAAAATATATTTAAAATAATCTTTAAATATATTATTCATGATATGTTGAAATTCAGAAGGTGCATTTTTTAAACCAAAGGGCATTACGTTCCATTAAATGTCAGAACTATAAATTCTTTGGAACTTTTGATTTTAAGAAAACCTTAAAGCTATTAAGAAACATTTTCTTTTATCGATAAAGTAGGAAGAACTAAGGAGTACAAGAGGAGAATAGAAGAGAAGAAGAAGGCAAAATTAAGCTTGAATGAGCACACCTAATACTATAGAGCCTCTTTAAATTGGAGGCGAAAATAAGATTTTAGGCCATAATGTGATGATTCTTTAGAATTATTGAATTATAACAAATTTCTTGATATCATTTTTAGATAAAAAATTCTTATAGCCCTGATTATGTAGGCTTTCAAAATCTTATCAAAGATACAACCACACTTTGATAGATTAAAGAATACCATGGTGATTCTCATACCATGGTATCTGGGTTCAAAAATCTGATCTTGTGGACCCCACTAGTTTCAATTATTGAAATGCCTCGATAATAATTTAGCAACAAAGAATTCTAAAGAAGAATTTTTTGCTGTTTTAATAAATGGAATCTAAGAAAATGTGAAATATTTATCCCAAAAATGATTCAAGGACAAAATCTTGCTCATTTCTTCATTTGCCAAATCTTATGGATTTGGGTAATTATACTTGGAAAGGACCTTCATTGGTCCTTGAAGATAATTTTACTAAAATGGTGGAATTCAATCAACATTGAGGATAAGCTCAAGAAATTAAATCCATTATTAAAGCTTATTCAATTAACGATCTCAAAAAACTATAAATTTTTAGCTATAGATGATCTGGCATCAGATGTTATCCTCATGAGGAAGAGATTCAACATAAGAACATCTCAAAAAATCTCATCTCATAAGGTGTTTAATCACTATCTCATGATAGTGAGTCTTCGTACTGGAATCCATAGAAACTTAAATTCATAAGCGGACCACCAAAAGAAATAATTACTACTTTCCAAAGTCAGCTTATCTTCAGAGAACCTACTTTACATAGTTCCCACCAAACGAAATAATTGCTACTTTCCAAAAGTAGCCATGTTATAATATTATGTACCTTTGCTTAGCCGCTAAGCAAAGTATCTTTTTTATTTAATAATAGTGGCTTTGAGAAGTTTATTTAATAATTATATCATTTCTTAGCTTCTAAGCAATGTTTCTCTTTTGTTTAATAATTTTACCTTTGCTTCTAAGGAAAGTCTCTCCTGTGCCTCCACCTCTATATAAGGAGGCTCTGTTTGTGTATTAGGTGTGCTCAATGCTCAGTGCTCAGTTTTCCCTTCTCCTCTTCTCTTCTATTCTTCTCTTGTACTCTCCTTAGTTCTTCCTGCTTCCTGCCTACTGCCATTGTGTAAGTTATTTTTAAGTTTCATCTTCATCCTCATCGATTCGATTGATAAATCTATCTAGTTAAGCATCGATTTTAGACTCAGGCTAAAAGATTATGGTGATTATTTGAAGTATACTATTACTATAAGGTTTCTCTTGCCTATGATGGAACCATCCCATATGGTTCATTTACCTTATTTATTTGTAAAACCGGATTATTTACGATCTTAAATTAAAGATCAAATGAAAGAAATACTTGAAGCGTTGGTGAATTCGTGAATAATTCATTGTGATAATCCTTTATTTTTCAAAAATAAGGGCAAAACATGAAAGACTATTTTTTCCTAAACGTGAAAAATCACGTCATAAAAAATGTGATAAATTCATACACAAACACAAGCACTCTCATCCCTCTGGTTCTAAAAACAAAGAGACAATAGAAATAAAATGTTACAAATATGGCCATACGGTCATTACAAATGCAATCGAAGAAGTTAAAAGAACTTGATTAATGAAGGGTTAAAACAAACGATGAAAATTCACTTACATCCTCGATTGAAAAGAATAAGATGAAGAAGAACATATTTCATCTTCATCCTCATCGTTCAATTCATAAATTTGATAAATCTGCAAGTCACATAAATAGATATTATAAAAATATAATAAATATGGCCGGATACGTATACTCACGAGCAAAAGGACCAATTAATTAAACTTTTAGCTCAAGTTGAAGATGATTCAACTAGTGATAAAATTATCGATCTTCTTAATGATAAGAAGAAAGATAAATTAGAAAATTTTAATTATAAGCCTATATACTCCTTATCGAGTATTTAGAGAAAAATCGGCAAGTTCATCATCTTCTAATTCAGCTTCTTTAGCAGAGCTAAAGACTAAATTAAAGAAACTAAAATTAGAAGTTTAGCAAATTAAAGCTGAGCAAGAGCAAATGAATGGTCGTCTAATGGATCTTGAAATTAATCAAAAGATGCCCAATTCATTTGAAAATATAGAAGCCGATTCTAATCAAGAACCAAGTTTCTTACAAAATATGCAAAAGGCAATATACATGAAATGGTATATTTCCATTAAATTAATTATAAATAAGAATTTATTTTACCAAATTTAAGCTCAGTTGATATGAGTAGATTTAAATTGTATATATAAGAAGGAATAATTCCTTCTAAATATTTTGAAAAAATAAGCTTAATGGCGAGGCGTGAATCTTTACAAATTAAGTATAAATTATCATGTGTGTCAAGATGATATTTGTATTCAAATGCCTTTTATTTTAGTCAAAAATTTGACACAACACATTATTTTGTGAACTCTTTTTCTTCTTAAAATAATGCCTTTCACTAGAATTGATGATATTAGAATTCAGTGTTTTCTTCGGGATAAAGAAATCAAATTCCATTTTATCATCAATCCTAAAGAAATTATAATACATGAAATGAATAGGATTAATAATAAGTCTATGCACATAAATTATTTATAAGAAGAAATTGCTAGTTTAACTATTAAACAATAAATTTGTTCCCCAAAATTAAAAGCAAAAAATTCAAAATTGCCACCAAGTATTCCAAAAGGAAGTCTGTGGTGACAATGATTACTTCTTTGGAAAAGACTCATGTAGTGGATCTCCCGTACATTGATAATTTCAATGAACGAGACATCCCACTAAGGCTCATCCTTGTCAAATGAATGAGCACTACCTTGCTTTATGCAAAGAAGAGATTGTTGATGTATTAAAGAAAGAAATAATTCGGCAATCCTACTCTTACATTTGTACTATGTTATGAATTGAGAAAGGAAAGAGGTAGGCGACTTGTAATTACAAGCTAAATAAAGTTTTAAAATAGATTATCAATTCTAATAAAGGGATTTATTAAATAGATTGCATAATGCAAAATATTTTCCAAATTTTATTTAAAATCGATGTTATCCGGATAAAAGAATCGGATCGCTATAAAATAGTATTTACGGTGCCCTTTGGACATTACGAATGGAACGTAATGCCCTTTGGTTTAAAAAATGCACCTTCTGAATTTCAGCATATCATGAATAATATATTTAAAGATTATTTTAAATATATTTTAGTCTATATTGATGATGTTCTAATGTTCTCAAATAATATTGATGAACACTTCAACCATTTAAAAACATTTAAATGGTTAATTTTAAAAAATGGATTAGTTATTTCATAGCCAAAAATCAAATTATTTCAAACTGAAATAAGATTTTTAGGCAATAATATATCTAATGCTTTTATTATACCAATTAATAGAAGTATTAAATTTGCTAACAAATTTCCTGATATCATTTTAGATAAAACCAACTGATTCTAGGAGCTCTCAATTATGTAGCGATTTCTATCAAAATCTTGCCAAAAATGCAGCCCCACTCTTTGACAGATTAAAAAAGAATCCCCCACCATGGTCTGATACTCATACCATGGCACTACACAAAATTAAAGAAAGGGTTCAAAACCTTCCCTGTCTTAATGTTACGGACCCTACTAGTTTCAAAATTGTTTAAATAAATGCCTCTAATAAGGGCTATGGAGGTATCCTAAAGCAGTGAAAGAATTCTAAAGAAGAATTAGTTTGCTTTGTTTCTGGTAAATGGAATCTACTCAGAAAGTATTCCATTATCAAAAAGAAATACTTTTCAGTGCATCTCAAAATTCCAAGATGATTTACTTAATCAACATTTTCTCCTTGATTATTTGTTCCTGTCAAATACATCATTGAACAAGATGTCAAAAATTTAGTTTCAAAACAAATTTTTGCATCATGGCAATCATAGCTCTCTGTCTTCGATTTCGACATCGAATTCATTAAAGGTAATGAAAATTCTCTTCTTGATTTTTTGACCCGTGAATTCTTGTAGGGACGATCAAGGGTGGATCACCCCGCATGGAAGAATGACTACTCCCAGGACATCTCTTCTTTAGGTGGCATGGCTACTAATGGCAAAGATGGTCAATTCAATTGGCATCATCAATTTGTAAACTTATCTTTATGGTACTTCCTCTTCCTACTGAAAAGGGTGAACCCTCTAAAAGGCACCACCATCCAAGATGTCGTTGCAGAACTATTTATTTCTCTAAAGAAATAAAATAGAATATTATTGAAATTAATCCCTCGATTATTCAATAAATAATTTGTGGGCCTTATTTGAAAGATATTTGAAACAATCTTTCCCATTTGAATCTAATCTCAAGAAAATTATGAAAAATCTTAATACAATTAAATGTGAGATTAATCATGTGATCAGATGAACCATACAATTTTGTATAGCAAATGTTATACAAAAAATCTTTCATCAAAGTGAATGGGGTCTAACTCCATTCTAAGAGAAAAAATTATTCTTATCCTCACTAATTTACTGTACAAAATTGGCATAAATTATTGCTATGTGCAGCTATGATGAAGGCCTTCTTCCTTCTCAAAAAGCGAAGGCATTCATGGATGTTCATAATGAACAAAGATATTATCAAAAAGAACTTCCGACATAGTTCTTTGGTGGAACTATTTTAGATTAAATATTCTTCCGGATCTAATCAAAGAAGTCTTCAATGATGGATGGCCCCAAAATGAGGGCTATTAATCCCGAAAAAATGATTCAAGGACAAAATCTTGCTTATTTCTTCACGACGCCAAATCCCATGGATTTGGGCTATTATACTTGGAAAGGACCCCTTCAATCGGTTGGTCCTTCAAAATTTTACTAAAATGGTGGAATTCAATCAACATTGAGGATAAGCTCAAGAAAATTAAAGTCATTAAAATACGAATTAACGATCCCTCGATTTTGAGCTATCGGTGACAGGTACTACAAAGCATCAAAAGGCGTTATCCTCATGAGGTGATTCAACATAAGGAATGTCTCAAAAAAATCTACAAAATCAACTGGGTGTTTAATCACCCTATCTAAATCAGGACGAAGTGAGTCTTCTGGCATCGATATAGAATCCAGAGAAACTTAAATTCATAAAGCGGACCCACGGAAGAAATAATTGCTACTTTCCAAAGTAGGCTTATCTTCCAAAAGGAACCTACTTTACATAAAGTGGGTCCTACCAAAAAAAATAATTGCTACTTTCCAAAAGTAGTCATCTTATAATATTCTGTATCTTTGCTTTGCCTCTAAGCAAAGTATCTTTTTTATTTAATAATAGTAGCTTTGCTTAGCAACAAAGTTTTTATTTAATAATTATACCGTTGCTTAACTTCTAAGCAACGTTTCTCTTTTATTTAATAATTATACCTTTGCTTTGAAGCAAAGTCTCTCCTGTGCCTCCACCTCTATATAAGGAGGCTCTATCTGTGTATTATGTGTGCTTAGTGCTTTCTTTTTCTTTTCTTCCTTCTCCTCTTGTACTCTCCTTAGTTCTTCTGTTTCCTCTTGCCATCATGTGTAAGTTATTTTTAAGTTTTAATAAATAAGTTTTTTTATATATCCTAGTTTAAGTCTGGTATCAAAGCCATGATAGGGTAAATCCCTGGGGAGGGGAAGGATGTTAGAGATTTTTTGTTACATTTTACCAAGCTTTGGATGAACCAGTACTTTGTTCATTCCTCCCATGGCTTTATTCCATCTTCGTCGCAAATGGCCATCCCTGTTGCATGATGCTTGATAGGGTGATAAGTCCTATTTTTTTTTACTGTCTGGGATAATTCTCTGGTTAAGGTTTATATTCCCGTCTTCATCACAAATGGCCATAAATCCTTGTTGCGTGAGGCTTGAAAGGGTTGTAAGTCCTATTTTTGATGACTAACTGGGAAGATAATTCTCTAATGGAGGTTTATAATTAGTTTGTTTTATCCTTTTGTGGTAATTTGTTTCAAATTCTCCCTGCATCATCTTCCTCTCTCCCTTTTCCCCTTTTGGTTATATGGCTTCAAACCTTTAACCCTTAAAGGTCTAAATGCTTCTATTTTAGCAAGCCTAAGAGATGGACAGATGCCTTCACTGGGCTCAATCCCTAATGAGTGTTGTAGAGACTAGCCTATGTCATGGGCCAGTTTATTTCAACACTTTTCCCAATCTAAGTTTATCTCTTTATGATATAAATCTTTTTGAAGCTCTAAAATTATATTTACAGCTTTATGATTATTATTTCCTTCTGGGTTTTGAAATTATTGCTCTAATTTTTAGAATTCATTTTTGAGTTTTAAATACTCTAAATCTATAGTTAGAAAATAATAGAATACTACTCATAAAACAAATCTTGGCATCCCTTCTACTAGAGTGATTAAATGGAATGAGGTGGTATTTCGACTCATGGACTATACCATCTATGCTCAAGACCTTCCATTAATCAAGATGTAGATCAATAATTCAACAGTGATGGCGATGTTGAAATGATTCAACCTCATCGATTATCACATTTAGGGTTTCTATCCTTACGAAACCTCGTCTAGATGATGGTTCACACTCAACCATCGATGAGGCCCTTCGCCTAAATAAAAATTATATCTATCATCCAGAGAAAATCAATCTCCCACTCCATAAATGAACTTTTGTCTTAATGAGCTACATAGGTTCTAAGACTAGAGGGTTGTTCAAGGAATACTTCCAACCAAAGTGATATTTTTACTTGGTATAAGTTTTACTTCTCAATAACATCTCAAAATAAATGATTTATATTTGAAAATGAGAGAAAGAAATAGTCAAGCCAAAGCAACTATTCTTTTATAGCATGGTTTTGCATTTATTATATCAATGCTCAAGTTGCTATTTTAACTACCAAAAAATGGCAAACAGAGCAAGAAAAAATAATTGAAGAAACTTATCCTCCAAAATGGTGGATGATAAACCTTTAGAATTAGCGGCCTTCAAAAAAATAAGTTCTGAACCACAAATTCTAAAAGAATTTATTACTATAATTAAACAACTTAATTATAGTAATAGTATACTTCAAATAATCACTGATCATCTTTTTAGCCTAGAGTCTAAAATCGATCAGATGCTTAAACAAAGGTTTTAGCGAAACTAGCAAAGCTTTAGAAAGCTTCTACTAGTATAAACCCATTATAAAACCTTTTATCACTCCTAAGGCTCTTAAGTTAGGACCCTCTTCTGAAGACATTTAGAATTTGATTCTAAATTTAAGTGAAAAGTATGTAGGAGCTCTTGAAGATATCAAATCGATGAAGATTCAAATGAATCCTCAATCAAAGCGTCTTGATCAATCAAGTAATATTAAAAATTTCAAAACCTTTTTCAAAATTACAAGATCCTCATCCTCCTCTTGATATCCAAAACTTTCTTATCGAAAAATGGAAAAATTATTATAAAAATCAACCTCATTTATTATTTGAGAAGATACTCATTTTTTGTAGGAAATTCCTATGATGGAGATTCTTTATAGAATGAATATTGATGGATTTTAGAACATCAAATCATTCATACCCTTCATCGAATGCTTATGTTTGCTCTTGCGTTCAATCTAGACATCAAGCAAAACCACATGTATCATTTTGAGCCATCATTTGATTAAATCTGAAGGATGGTGGGATAATTTTCTCACTATTCCTCAAAAGTCCTAGCGAAATTGATTTTCTTGGGATCTTCCAAAACGAAAAATATTAAAAAATTTGGTCTATAATCTTCTTCAAAATAATTATAGATCATTTTCGGATCCATTGGAGATCAAAGAAAAACTTCCTTACTCCAAAAATTAAGATGTCCATCCTTAACCCATTTTGATGGTACAAGGATATATTTCTAGCATTCATGACACTTTATGATGCCGATAGCACAGCAAAAATTCATTGAAGGCCTTCCCAATCTATTCTTTGAAAAGGTTAAGGTTTCTCTTAGCCTCGTTCTTATATGGAAACCTTATTTAGCATGTATTGGTTTAGCAATTTGCTCGATCTTAAATTAAAAGATCAAATGAAAGAGAATGTCTACTTGAGCATTACTTGGCATTGAACAATTCAACTATGATCTCAAATTACATCCTTTATCTTCCAAATACAAGGGAAAAACACGAAAAACTATTTTCCTAAGCATGAAAAAATCATCATAAAAAATGATAAATTCATGCACAAAAAGCACTCTAGTCCCTCGGTTAAAACCAAAGAAGAGAAATAAAATGTCAAATGTGGTCTTCATTGTGCAAAATGCAGTCGAGAAGTTAAATGAACTTCAGATTATGAAGGGTTAAAACAAACCCTGATGAAAATTTTTCTTACATCCTCTGATTTTGAAAGAGAATCAGAAGAAGAAGAAGAACATATTTCATCTTCATCTTCATCAGATTCTAATAAATCTATCGTTGCAATCACATAGAAAGATTATTATAAAATATAATAAATATGCAGATCTGTATACTCACACGAGCAAAGGACCAATTAATTTTTGTTGAAGATGATTCAACTGTGATAAAATTATAGATCTTATTGATGAAAGATAAATTAAAAAAAATTAATTACAAGCCTCTATATACTCTTATGGAGTATTTAAAAATAAACAAGTTCATCATCTTCTAATTGACTTCTTTTAGAGCTAAAAAGCGAATTAAATAAAATAAAATTAAAGTTAAAAATTAAAAGGAGCAACAAATGAATGGTTTGTAATAGATCTTAAAATTAATTAGATCATTTGAAAATATAGAAGATTCTAATCGAGCGGGTTTCTTCAAAAAATATACCAAAATGGTATATTTCCATTAAATTAATTATAAATAAAGAATTTATTTTACCAAATTTAATGCTCTAATTGATCGATTTATTATACAAGAAGGAATAATTCCTTCAAAATATTTTAGAAAAATAAGCAAGTGGTTAAAGGAAGGAATGTGAATCTACAAATTAAGTATAAATTATCATCTTTAATGTCAAGATGATATTTGTATTCAAATGCCTTTTATTTTAGTCAAAATTTGACAAAAACACATTATTTGGGAACTCCTTTTCTTCTTAAAATAATGCCATCATCATAAATCTGTAAAATGTTGATTACAATGTTAGATGATGTAATTTGAAATGAATACATTGTTATTTTATTTTATTAATATAAAGAAGAAATAAGATTTGATAAATTATGTCAAGAATGGAATTAGATCCACTTGTATTGGACATGACATGTGAATCTATGTTGAATAGAAAAAAAAATTTATAAGGTTTGAATTTGATTTGATTATATGATTTACAGCAGGTAAAAAATTTATAATCACCAAAATTGATAATCGACTTTATTTATTTTATTTTATGATAGGCATTATTGCTAGAAAAAGAAATGAGTATATGAATTCAAATTTATCCATTTGGGATTCAATTTATTTGATTTTAAAATTATTTGATTAATATGCTTAATAAGAGTTTGGTTAATTTCTTTGATTTAGACTCTCTTAGATTAGTTTAATTTTCCATAGATGTTGGTTTGAATTTGATTTGTTTGCTTCTTGTTTGTATATGATTTAATCATAGAATGTTCTAGAAAATTATATTGGGTTTAATTTAATCAATTAATTTATGGACCTTGTTGGTAATGCGATGGACCCAAAACTTTATGAATTTAAAATCAAATCATTTTAAATTTAGCTTTGGATTTCTTTTCAATGTACATTTGTGCTAGGAAATTGAACTTAAATCTTTTAAAAATGAATAGCCATTTCATTGGTTCAAAATCAAAAAAATCAAATCTACTAGATTATCCATAAAAGTTCTTTTTATTTTTTAGTTTCATGTGATTTGATATGGTTTGTTTGCTTTATACATTTTGTTGGGGATGTGAGCTCAATCAAATTTGATATTATGGACCATATTTATGGATTAGAAGTGTATCAGAATTGTCCTATCTGGTTATAAATCAAATGGATATTCTAGTTGTTGATAGCCAATGTTATCTTCTGAATGACTATCTAAAGAACATATGAATTACATCTTTTAAGAACAAGCTGATATTTGGTAGCACAACAAATCAAATTATATTAATGAATCTAGACTTAAATCACTTATATCACAATCTTATAAATTTTCTGACACTTCTAAAGATAGGATGCTTTCTTGAAATATCATTAATGTCCTTAATCCAAATGATATATATATATATATATATATATATATATTAATATTTTGTGAGGGACCAAAGAAGAATATCATCTTGTATCTCAAATTTAGACCAGGGAGAATCTACACATAAGATGGATTCTCCAATCATAAATTTTTCTATGAGAACTATCCAATCGATAGTAAGAATGTCTAAATTTGCAATGTGATCAAATATAATCCTGAGGAGGGACATTATATAAAAAAGAAAGCTTATGGGTGAACAATGGACACAAAGAAAAATTATACTTACATCACCATGGTGGTGTATCTTAATGCATTAACCAACTAAATTTCATCCTTGAGTGGTGTATCCATTAGCAAGAACCAAAAACCTAATCATTGGTGTCTAACTATCAATCAAAAGAAATGTTATTAAAGAATAGAGACTACTGAGGAGGAATTTACTCTTAAAAGATGAAATCAACCTAAAATATGATGATCAATCACTAATCTAAGAAGAAAGCATAGTAGACTCACATCCTCTTAAATGAAACAAACAATATTATTGATCATTAAGCTACCAAACTAATAAGGCTCATTTATAGTAAGGAAGGAAAACTTAACAAACTTACATCCTAAAATCCTCTTTGACACACTTTAGAGACATTAATGACCTAGAATAACTATTTTTACATTATCTCAACTTAGAGACTCAAAATAAAAGATATGTGTTTATTTTATATGTTTGTGATATGGTGAAGGATACCCTTTTATTCTTACATCTAAAAAAAATGATTCCAAACAAGAATACTTTCAACATATAAAAGTGAATTCAAAATGGAATTTTCATTGATGGTTATTTTAAAACATGATTTATTATTTATTTAAGTGGGCTCATTGATTGGAAGCAAATCCATTATGATTAATAATAAAGATCTTCATTAGTCTCTATGGCAAAAGGCCTTTAAGTGGGTTCAAACTTGCCTCCCATCTTATGACAACAATTCTAGTAGAACTCAAATTTTATGAAAAAAATCTAAAGAGCAATTTATTATGAGCTTAAATCATTTTAGCTTTGTACAACTTGAGGTTTGGCATGCTCACCATCTCTCTAAAAGGTTCTTCTGTAACTTGGCATTCTACTCTATTTTGATCTTATTCATATATTGTTAGTGATAGTTGGACTTCTAATGGTAGAATGACTTTAAAACATACAATAATCTACCATTATTTCTCATTTGTATGAATATATTGGAAGAAGTAATTGTATTTCTATATTAGAATGGCCATGAGGACAATGTATGATATAGAATTGGTTGGTGTAGGACCATTTGACATTGGGGCATCATATGTATCCATGCAATCTTTGATCATCAATGGATTGTATCTAGTCTTTGCTCTTGGTTTCATCTTAGGTCATTGGTTGGCTACATATTGTAAGTATACCTATCATGATCTTCGAGCTTATGCTTGTCTAAACAACATAACCACATATGATCGAAAAGAATAGGTACAAGACTTATCCACAAGAGCATAGGAAAGTGCTTTTATTCATTTGATCTTGAGACTTCTCTTATGGTAATTTTCCTTTATTTAAATAATGAATGGTTGCCTCCAATAACTCCTCATCCTTCTTGGCAATGAAACATCTTCAAGTGACTACTTTTGATGAGTTCAATATCAATAATGGATGAACTTGTCTAAATATTGACTCATCCTCTCATGCCAACTCTTAGCATGGCTAAAGCCTTCTTTTCTCTCCTTGAGATCTTACAAATGGTAACCTCATTTTGGTCAATAACTTTGGTCTTATGGTAGTGGATCTTGGTCATTATAACTTTATAGAACTCAACAATTTGGCTAATTAGCTCATCTCAAGATGTTGATGTTATGGATGCTTAGAGTAACAATAACTCACAATAAGAGCTATTTGGCCTTGTTTGCATGATATATGATAGAATCATAAGATTCATCTGTTAGAGATATATTATTCCTTTAGTTTCTAGAATAATGATTTTGGTTCTTCTCTCAGAGGAAAGATCAAAGTATCTCTGAATGCTAATAAGTTCATGATTTTTTTTATCAAGATCATCACTAGCGTAGAGAAGCAAAGTGGATGTGTTGCTAATATCTACTAACATTTTCCATTTCACTACATGGAAGTTATATTTTAGCGTAGGATCATGGACCGTTCATTAAATATAATTATCATGAGATCTTTAATTATTGATCTAGAGATTAAGTTCATAAGGAAGCATGTAGTGATGTAATTTTTGATGCAAAGATTAATGCTAGCAATCTTCTCAATGATGGATATTAATCGAAATTAGAAAAGGTAGTAGAATTTTCCTTTTCATCATTGGCTTGACAAAGCCAAAGAGTCATCTAATCAGTATTAGAAATAGTGGCTTGAAGCATAGACTACTAGAACCAAAAGGCATCTATTCTTGATGTCTTTGAAGGCATGTTTCTTCATCCCACTTAAACTTATCCGACAAGTGCTAGGAATGGAAAACTTAAGGTTGATATACATCTTAGATATGCCAATTGCCCATGGAAATCTATTGAGTTAAAATTTTTTAGGGGTACATTTTCTATCGTCTTAATATTCTAGGATCGATTTCAATTCCATGATAACAAATGAGGAATTTCTTTCTAAAAGCTATAAAATACACTTCATTCATTTTGAGAAAATTGTCTTCTATTCCAAACTACTCTCAAGTCAAAGAGATGGACTTCCTTTTGATCAAATTACATATCTTGGAATTGATTTTAAAGATTAGTCATACATTTATTCTTGAAACCTAAATTTACACTAAATTTATAAAAAATATAAATAAATAAATAAAGCTAAAGATATAGATAAAAATTAATACCCTAATAATAAAAAACAATTAATTACCTTTATATGTAACTTTTAATTCATATATAATAATAATTATCTAATGAATCATAAATTTTGATAACTATCTAATTTTAAATATAACCATATAATAATAGAATCTATTATAATTCTAAAAAATGAATTTTCCGTTTTTCTTATCCTATTCATTATGAAATATAATCTTTATTTATTAGAAGAAATGTTTAACATAAACAAAATTTCTTCCAAAATTAAAACAAAATTCAATAATCATAAATGAATTTGGTGACAAAATTATCTTTTCAGGAAAGAAAGACTCATGTATTCTCTCAATTGATAATTTCAATGAGAGACATTCTTTAAAATATCTTCGGATGAGCACTTTCTTGCTTTATGCAGAAGAAGAGATTGTTGATTTATTAAAGGAATAATTTGGCTCCTTATTCGCATTCTATATTATGAATTGATAGAAGAGAGATTAAATAATTTTTTCTAAATAAAAATGGATAGATAAATCGGTCATAAAAGCGACATTAATTGTCCTTTGGACATTCACGAATGGAAAATATGGTTTAAAAAAATGCACCTTCGAATTTATATCATGAATA
Source organism: Cymbidium sinense (assembly GCA_021442155.1). Classification (NCBI taxonomy): domain Eukaryota; kingdom Viridiplantae; phylum Streptophyta; class Magnoliopsida; order Asparagales; family Orchidaceae; genus Cymbidium; species Cymbidium sinense. The sequence goes on along the minus strand of CM038223.1, from coordinate 148,063,240 downwards.
ATATATTTAGATTATTTTAAATATATTTTAGTCTATATTGATGATGTTACTGTTCTCATAATATTTGAGAACACTTCAACCATCAAAAATATTTAAATGGTTAATTTTAAAAATGGATTAATTTAGAGCCAAATTAAATTATTTCAAACTGAAAAATGATTTTTAGGCCATAATATATCAATGCTTCTATTATACAAATTAATAGAAGTATTGAATTTTAAATAAATTTCGATATCATTTTAGATAAAAACATATAGCATTCTTAGATCTCATTATGTCTTGATTCTTCAAAATCCAAAGATGTAGACTCTTTAGATTAAAAAGAATCCCCACCATGGTCGATACTCATACCATGGAAGTAATTAAAATTAAAAGAAAGGGTTCAAAACCTTCCTGTCTTAATCTGGACGACTAGTTTCAAATTGTTGAAGCAGATGCCTCGATAAGGTATGGAGGTATAAAAGCGTGAAAGAATTCTAAAGAAGAATTAGTTCACTTTGTTTCTAGTAAATGGAATCCTACTCAGCAAAAATATTCCATTATCAAAAAAGAAATGCTTTTTGTGATTAAGTGCATCTCAAAATTCCAAGATGATTTACTTAATCAGCATTTTCTCCTTATTGATTTGTTCTGATATATCATTGAACAAGATGTCAAAATATAGTTTCAAAACAAATTTTGCATCATGGCAATGCTCTCTTCGATTTGACATTGAATTCATTAAAGGTAATGAAAATTCTCTTCCGATTTTTACGTGAATTACGCTCTGGATCATCCATGGAAGAATGACTACTCTACCAGGATGTCTTTCTTTCATGGAGGATTGGCCATCTAATAGCAGATCAAATTCAATAATTGGCATGATCAATTTATAAACTTATCTTTATGGTACTTCATCTTGGTTGAAAAGGGTGAACCTCAAAAAGCTGCAACACCATCCTAGAAGATGTCATTACAAGAACATGTTTATTTCTCAAAGAAATAAAATAGAATATTATTGAAATTAATCCCTATTATTCAATAAATAATTGGGCCTTATTTGAAAGATATTTGGGAAACAATCCTTTCCCATTTGAATCTAATCTCAAGAAAAAATTATGAAAAAAATCTTAATACAATTAAGGTGTATTGAGATTAATCATATTAATCAAATCATACAATTTTTTGTAAAATGCGTTATACAAAAGATCTTTCATCAAAGTGAATGGGGTCACTCCATTCCAAAAGAAAAATATATTCTTATCCTCACTAATTTACGATACAAAATTTAAAATTATTTTGCTATTACCTATGATGAAGGCCTTCTTCCTTCTCAATGACAAATGAAAGCATTCATGGATGTTCATGAACAAAGATATTCAACTAAGAACTTCCATGGTTCTTAGATGGTGGAACTATTTTAAATTAAATATTCTTCTAGATCCAATCAAAGAAGTCTTCAATCGGATGAAGGCCCCCCAAAATGAGGGCTATTAATCCCAAAAAAAGATTGATAAAATCTTGCTCATTTCTTCATGGGCCATCTCATGGATTTGGAGCTAACGTTATACTTGGAAAGGATTCTTTCAATTGGTCCTTCAAGACAATTTTACTAAAATGGTGGAATTCAATCAACATTGAGGATAAGCTCAAAAAAAAGCCCTTATTATTAGATGATCCCTCAAAATTCTATCGGTAGAAAGTACTACAAAGCATCAAAGGCGTTATCCTCATGAGATGAGATTGACATAAAGCGTCTCAAAAAATCTACGAAAATCAACTCATGTGTTTAATCACCTATCTTTACTACTTGGTGAGTCTTGGCCTGACGTGGAATCCAGGAAATTCATATGACCCACCGAAGAAATTATTGCTACTTTCCAAAAAATCTTATAATATTAAATTAGCCTCTAAACAAAGTATCTTTTTTATTTAATAATAGTAACTTTGCTTAATAGCAAAGTTTCTATTTAATAATTATACCATTGCCTTAACTTCTAAGCAATGTTTCTCTTTTGTTTAATAATTGTACCTTTGATCCTCCACTAATTTACAGTACAAAATCTTTCTTTTTTTAGTCTTCTGCTTTAATAAAATAAGTTATTTTAAGTTTTAACAAATGGTGAAATACAACAAAAGTGATGAAGGCCTTCTTCCTTCTCAATGACAAATGAAGGCATTCATGGATGTTCATATTGAACAAAGATATTATCAACTAAGAACTTCTAGAATGGTTCTTCAGATGGTGGAACTATTTTGGAGAAGAAAATAGTCTTGATCTCAAAGTCTTCAATGATTTAGATGGAATAGAAAATGAGCTAGCTATTAATCAAAATGATTTAAGGTCCTCAATGTTGATTGAATTCCACCATTTTAGTAAAATTATCTTTGAAGGACCAATCATGGATCACTTGATGGAAGAATGTAATATGCATATAAATTATTTACAAGAGAAATAATTGCTTTCAAAATGCTTATCTTCATAGCAAGGAACCTACTTTACATAAGTGGGTCTCAAAAGAAATAATTGCTCTCCAAAAGTAGCCATTTTATAATATTTTGTATGTCTAAACAAAGTATCTTTATTTAATAATGGTAGCTTTATAGCAGAATAATTATGTGCTTAACTTTAAAAGCGTTTCTCTTTTGTTTAATAATTTACCTTTTCTAAGCAAAGTCTCTCTTATTGTATAAGGAGGCTGTTTGTATTATGTTCATTATTGCTTTATTTTCCCTTCTCTTCTTCTCTTATTCTCCTCTTTCTCTCCTTGTTCTTTATAATTTTAAATCATGGTGTGTACTTTAAGCTTTAATAAATAAGTTTTTATATCCTAGTGTAATCGAATCTTTGATGAACCAATACTTTTCATTCCTATGGATTTATCCCATGTTTAAATGAAAAATCTAATCTTTAGAGCTCCACATATTAGATAATTCTCTAATGGAGGTTTATGTACAACTTGTATAAAAGTTTAATTAATTGATAGCTCAAAATGTTGGTTATTTGAGGGATCATTAACTTCTTCTTGATTTAAATACAATATCTTAGTAGATGATAATTTTTACTTTGTAAAGATTCACCTCTGCCTTCTTTTGTTTTTCAAAATATTTAGAAGGAATTATTCCTCTTATATACAATTTAAATGCTTTCATTTAAAATGATTAAATTCAGTAAATAAATTCTTTATTTATAATTCTCATCCTCCTGAATAGGTTCTAAAAGAGGTTGTTAAGAATACTTCCATTACGTGAATTTTTTTGAACTTGGTATAGAAATTTTACTTCTCAGAGATCTGAAATGATGATTTAGAAAATGAGAGAAAGAAATAGTCAAGCCAAAAACTATTTCTTTTATAGCATGGTTTTAGTTATACTCAATCTCAGTTCTTTTTAACTACCAATGGCAAATGAGCAAGAAAAATAAAATCATCTTATCTCTATCAATTATAAAAAATGGTGGATGATAAACCTTTTTAGAATTAGGGCCTTGAAAAAATAGTTGATCCATATTCTAAAAGAATTTATTGCAAATAAACAACTTATAGTAATATTGTACTAATAATCTTGATTCTTCTAGAAATTCTAAAATGATCTGCTTAAAAAGGTTTTCCCAAAACTAGCAAAGCTTGAAAAAATCTACTAGTATAAACCCATTTGTCAAACCTTTTATCCAACCACCTCTATGCTCTTAAGTTGACCCTCTTCAAGACATTTGAATCTAAATTTAAGTGAAAGTATGTACTCTTGAAGATATTAATCGGATGAAGATTCAAATGAATCTCACCAGAAATGATTTGATCAATCAAAAATATTAAAAAGTTCAAACCTTTTCAAAATTACAAGATCCTCATCCTCCTCTTATTTTCTTATCCAAAGAAAAAATTTCATTATTATAAAACCCACTTCTCCGATTTTATTGAAGATACTCATTTCATAGAAATTCTTGATGGAATTCTTTATATGAATGAAATATTGATGGACTTTTCATCAAATCATTCCTTATCATGAATAGTTATGTTTCTCTTGTTTAATCTAGACATCAAGCAAAACCACATATTTTTTGCTCCATCATTTAGATTCTAGGAACTAAAGGATGGAGGATATTTTCTTTGTTCTCAAAGGGAAGACCTCCTAGCAATTGACTTAAATCTTAGGATCTTCCAAAAGAATAGCAAAATAAATTCTATAATCTTCTCCAAAAAAATTATAGATCATTTCTTTGGATCCATTGAGATCAAGCGAAAAAACTCTCTTACTCCAAAATTAGATCTCCATCCTTAAACCATTTTGATGGTGGATATTTCTAGCATGTCATGACACTTTATAATGCAATAGCCTTCTTTGGAAGCAAAATTTATTAGCATCTATTTGTTGAAAAGGTTAAGGTTTCTCTTATCTGATGATCATCTCATATGAAACTCTAACATATGGCCTTATTTGATGTCTTAAAATCGGATTAGATGCTCGATCTTAAATTAAAAGATCAAATGAAAAGAGAACGTCTACTTGGCGAGGTACTTGGCAATTTGAACAATTCATTGATCTCAATTGTCCTTTATTTTCTAAAATAAGGAAAAAAAACATATTGTTTTTCTAAATGTGAAAAATGTCATAAAAATGTGATAAATTCACGCACAAATACAAGCATCTCATCCCTCGGTTCTAAAACCAAGAGACAAAATAAAATGGTACATGTGGAAAAGGTCATTACACAAATACATGCAGGAAGAAGTTAAATAAACATCGATTCGAATTAAAATAAACCACGATGAAAATTCTATTTACATATCGATTACGAAATAGTGTAAGATGAAGAAGAACATATTTCATCTTCATCTCATGATTCGAAAAATTTGATAAATCCTTTTACAAGTCCTACATAGATTTTAAAAATATAATAATATGGATCTATCACCCATGCTTCATAATTAAACTTTTAGCATAAGTTGAAGATTATTCAATTGATAAAATTATCGATCTTGTTAATGATAAGAAGAAAGATAAATTTGAAAATTTTAATTACAAGCCTCTATATAATCGAAAGTATTTAAGAAAAATTTGACAAGTTCATTCTTCTAATTACTTCTTTGCGAGCTAAGCGAATTAAAACTAAAATTAGAAGTTCAAATTAAAGTTGAGCAAACAAATAATTAAATATGATCTTGAAATTAATCAAGACGAATTCATTTGAAAATAAAGATTCTAATCAAGAACCATAGCACACATCTGAAGAGCCTCTATATGGTGGACAGAGACTTTACTTAGAAGCAAGGTTCAATTATTAAACAAAGAAATATTGCTTAGAAGTTAAGCATAATTATTAAATAGAAACTTTTCTTTGTAAGCAATCTATATTAAATAAAAGATACTTTGCTTAGAGGCTAAAAGGTACAAAATATTATAAGATACTTTGGAAAGTAGTAATTATTTTTTGGTGGAACCCACTTTATGTAAAGTAGGTTCTTCAGGTGAATAAGTGGCTACTTTTGGAAAGTAGATTATTTCTTCTAGTGGGTCTACTTTATGAATTTAAGTTTCTACTTATTGCGTCATAAGACTTAGATTTCTTGAGATAGATGGGGTGATTAAACACCTTGGCATTTTCATAGATTTTTTTGAGACGTTCCTTATGTTGAATCTCGGTCTCATGAGGATTACGTCTTTTGATGCTTTCTAGTACCTTATCTACTGATAGCTCAAAATCCATAGTTTTTTGAGGGATCATTAATTCAAAATAAGCTTTAATAATGGCTTTAATTTTCTTGAGCTTATCACTGAGGAGGGAAGAATTAGAATTTTGTGGATGTTATTCCCTTCTTCTTCTCTATTCTCCTCTGTATCTCATTATTGTTTGGAATTCTCAAGTAGAGGTTTATATTCCCGTCTTCATTGCAAATGTCCATAAATCCCTGTTGTAAACCATCCGATCTAGAATTCTTTGAGGTTTCAAAAGGGATAGAAACCCTAGGAAGTGTGATGGTCACCTTGAAGACATCAACATCGCCATCATTATTTGAATTCGATATACATCTTGATTAATAGTTCTTGTGCATATGGTATAGTCCATGAGTCAGAAATACCACCTTGATAAAAGGAAGAGGAAGATGGTCATGCGAATCCTGATGTTAGAGCTTTATGTCATGGGCTTTATTTCAACACCTTTCCATTAAGTTTATTTCTTCGATATAAATCTTTTGAAGCTCAATTACATTTATAGTTTTATGGTTCGATTTCCTTTTGAAACTATTGCTCTAATTTTGAGAATTCATTTTGAGTTTTAAATACTAAATCTAGAGTTTGAGAAGCTATTCAACCCAAACTACTCTGAAACAAATATTTAGCATCCCATATTCTATTAGTGATTAAATTTAATGAGTGATATTTTCCGCTCATGGACTATACCATCTCTGCGGTCACACCAAGACCTTCCATTAATCAAGATGTAGATAGATAATTCAACGGTGATTGTTGAAGTCGATTCACCCGGATCCATCACACTTCAAGTTTTATCCCAAAACCTCAAGAATCTAGATCGGATGTTCACACACTCGAACCACATCGAGGCCTTCCAATAAAATCATATATCATCGGTGAGAGAAAATCAATCTCCTCCATAAAATGAACTTTAGTCTTAATGAGCTACAAAATAGGTTCTAAGACTAGAGGTTGTTTTGAAGAATACTTCTAACAAAGTATGATAATTTTTACATGGTATAGAAGTTTTTTACTTCTCAAGACAGCGTCTGAAATAAATGATTTATATTTTGATAAAATGAGAAAATAGTCAAACCAAACTATTCCTTTCATTGCATGGTTTTAGATTATATGCTCAATCTGCTTAAGTTGCTATTTTAACTACCAAAAAATGGCAAACAGAGCAAGAAAAAATAATTGAAGCATCTTATCTTCCATCAGTTGTAAAAATGGTGGATGATAAATCTTTAGAATTAGCGGCCTTCGAAAAAATAAGTTTCGATCCACAAATTCTAAAAATTTGTCTTGAAATTAAATAACTTAATTATAGTAATAGTATACTTCAAATAATAATCATCTTTTAGCCTAGAGTCTAAAATCATAGATGCTTAAACAAAAGGTTTTCAAAACTAACAAAGCTTCAGAAAAAGCTTCTACTAGTATAAACTCATTTGTAATCCCTTTTATCCAACCACCTCCTAAACTGGCTCTTAAGTTGGGACCCTCTTAGACATTGAATTTGATTCTAAATTTAAGTGAAAGTATGTAGAATTGAAGATATCATCAATGGATAAAGATTCAAATGAATCCTCAACCAAAACTGATACTAATCAATCAAGTAATATTGAAAAGGTTCAAAACTTTTTTCAAGAATTACAAGATCCTCATCCTCCTCTTGATATTCAAAAACTTTCTTATCCAAAGAAAAATTTGGAAAAACATTATTATAACCCATCCTCCTACATTTATTTAAGATACTCATTTATAGGAAATTCTTATGATCTATATGAATGGAATATTGATGAACTTTTGAACATCAAATCATTCATACCCTCAAATGCTTATGTTTCTACTCTTTCAATCTAGACATCAAGCAAAACAACATTATATCGAGCCATCATTTTGAATTCTCTGCTCTAAAGGATGGTGGGATAATTTCTCATTGTTCCTCAAAGGGAAGACCTCCTTAGCGAAAATGACTTAAATACTAAGGATCTTAGAACAAAAAAACTTAATGAAAATTGGTCTATAATCTTTCAATTATAGATCATTTTGCTAGATCCATTAGAGATCAAGGAGAAAAATCGCTCCTCCAAAATTAAGATGTCCATCCTTAACATCTTGATGGTACAAAGATATATTTTCACGCATCATAACACTTTATGATGCATATATTTGGAAGCAAAATTCATTGAAGGCCTTCCCAATCTATTTAAAAGGTTAAGGTTTCTCTTCTTCTAGATGGAATCATCCCATATGAAACCTCATAATATTTCTACATGTATTAAAATTGGTCTAGCAATCTGCTCTGATCTTAAATTAAAAGATCAAATGAAACTTGGTTCTTGATTAGAATCGGCTTCTATATTTTCAAATGAATTGGGCGTCTTCTGATTAATTTCAAGATCCATTAGACAACCATTCATTTGCCCTTGCTCAGCTTTAATTTGCTGAACTTCTAATTTTAGTTTCTTTAATTCACTCTTTAGCTATAAAGAAGCAATTAGAAGATGATGAACTTGCCTATTTTCTTAATACTTGATAAGAAATAGGAGGCTTGTAATTAAAATTTTCTAGTTTATCTTTCTTCTTATCATTAAGAATATTGATAATTTTATCACGAGTTGAATCATCTTCAACTGGTGCTAAAAGTTTAATTAATTGGTCTTTTGCTGTGGGTTATCTGAGACTATCATATTTATTATATTTTTATAATAATCTATCTGTTGAGAGGAGTTGCAATAGTTAGATTTATTAGATTTATCAGAATCTGATGAGGATGACGATGAAATATGTTCTTCTTCTTTATCTGATTCTCTTTCAAAATCAGAGGATGTAAGCAGAATTTTCATCAGGGTTTGTTTTAACCCTTCGTCAATCTGAAGTTCATTTAACTTCTTCTTGATGGTGCATCTGTTCACGTAATGACCTATATGGCCACATTTGTAACATTTTATTTCTCTTGTTTCTTTGGTTTTAAAACTAGAGGGATGAGAGTGCTTGTGTTTATGCGTGAATTTGTCACATTTTTTATAACGTGATTTTTCACGTTTAGAAAAAAATAGTTTTTTGTGTTTTTCCCTTGTGTTTATAAGATAAAGGATGTACCAGGATCCATTGAATTGCTCACGAATTCACCAATTTTGCTCAAGTAGACATTCTCTTTTCATTTGATCTTTTAATTTAAGATCGAGCGTTCTAAACTAGTTTTAATACATGCGATAAGATATCCATATGTTTTCATATGGGATGGTTCCATCTAAAAGAAGAAACCTTAACCTTTTTTAGCAAATAGATTAGGAAGGCCTTCAATGAATTTTTTGCTTCCATGAAGGCTATTGGCATCATAAAGTGTCATGACGTCTTGAAAAATATCCTTGTACCATAAAATGGGTTGGGATGGACATCTTAATTTGGAGTAAGGAGCAGTTTTTCTCCTTAATCTCAATGGATCGATAAAATGATCTATAATTATTTGGAGAAGATTATAAAGAATTTTCATTGGGTTTTCTTTGTTCTTTTGGAAGATCCTTAGTACTTAAAGTCAATTTTGCTAAGAAGGTCTTCCCTTTGAGAGCAAGAAAATTATCCCACCATCCTTTGAGTTCTAGAATCGAAATGATGGCTAGTTTAATATGAGGTTTTGCTTGAGGTGCGATTGAGCTGAAACATAAGCCTTTTGATAAGGGATTGATTTGATGTTAATGTCCATCAATATTCCATTCATATAAAGATTCTCCATCATAGAATTTCCCAAATGAGTATCTTCCTCAAATAATAAATCGAGGTGTTGGTTTCTTATAATAATATTTTTCAAATTTTCTTGAGATAAGAAAGTTTTGGATATCAAAAGGAGGATGAGGATCTTGTAATTCTTGAAAAGGTTTTGAACTTTTTCAATATTACTTGATTGATCGATAGTCGATGAGATTCAATTGAATCTTCATCCCGATTGGTGATATCTTCAAGAGCTCTACATACTTTTCTTAAGTTTAGAATCAAATTCGAATGTCTTGAAGAAAGTCTAACAGAAAGTTTAGGTGTGGTTGAATAAAATTCACAAATGGGTTTATACTAGTAAACTTTTTAAGCTTTGCTAGTTTCGGGGCTAAAAATCTTTTGTTTAAGCATCTGATTGATTTTAGACTCTTGGCTAAAAGGATGATCAGTGATTAATTGAAGTATACTATTACTATAATTAAGTTGTTTAATTACAATATTAAATTCCTTTAGAATTGTGGATCAGAACTTATTTTTTTGAAGAATTATAAGGTTTATCATCCACCATTTTACAACGATGGAGGAATGCTTCAATTATTTTTCCTTGCTGTTTTCATTTTTGTAGCTAAAACAACTTGAGCGATTGAGCATATGAAAACCATGCACGAAAGGAATAGTTGCCTTTGACTATTTCTTTTCACTCATTCTCAAAATATAAATCATACCAAGTGAGTTATCATACTTTGGTTGAAATTCCCTCAAAATAACCTCTCTAGTCTTAGAATATTGTGTATAAGACTAAATTTCAGATGGAGTGGGAGATTGATTTTCTCTCACTGGATGATAGATATGATTTTTATTTAGGCGAATGGCCTCAACCGATGGTTTAGAAGTGTGTGAACCATCCAATCTAGACTTCTCTGAGGTTTCAGAAGGGATAGAAACCCTAGGAAGTGTGATGAATCGATGAGGGTTGAATCTAACTTCAACATTGCCATTTTTGATGGTTGAAGTGTTCATCAATATTGTTTAAGAACACTAGAACATCATCAATATAAACAAAAATATATTTAAAATAATCTTTAAATATATCATTCATGATATGCTGAAATTCAGAAGGTGCATTTTTTAAACCAAAGGGCATTATGTTCCATTAGTAATGTCCAAAGACAGTAAATCTTTTTATAGCGATCCGATTCTTTTTTTATGGATGCCAATATCGATTTTAAATCAAATTTGGAAAATATTTTGCATTACAATCTATTTAGTAAATCCCTTTTATTAGAAATTAGATATCTGATCCATTTTAAAACTTTGTTTAACGGCTTCTAATTAATTACAAGTCACGGTCTTCCTCTTTCCTTTTCTGCAAAATTCATAACATAGAATGCGGTACAGCTCCAAGAGGAGTAGGATTACCGAATTGTTCTTTTATTTAATAAATCAATAATCTCATCTTTGCATAAAGCAAGGTATTGCTCATTCATCTGATAAGGACGAGCTTTAGTGGGAATGTCCCATTCATTGAAATTAACAATGTATGGGAGGTCTACTACATGAGTCTTTCTTTAAAATGGGTTGTCACACAAACTTCCTTTTGGAATGTTTGGTGGCAATTTAATTTTTTCTTTGAATTTTGGGAAGAAATTTATTGTTTAAAGTTAAACTAGCAATTTCTTCTTGTAAATAATTTATATGCATAGACTTATTATTAAACCTATTCATTTCATTTATGATAATTTCTTTAGGATTGGTGATGAAGCGAATGTGATTTCTTTGTCCCAAAGAAAACATTAATATCATCAATTATTGATAGCATTACTTTAAGAAGAAAGGAGTTTAAAATAATGTGTTGTGTCAAATTTTGACTAAATTAAAAGGCATTTGATTACAAATATCATCTTGACACGCGATCACAGATGATAATTTATACTTAATTTGTAAAGACTCACGTGCTACCTTTAACCATTTTAATTTTTCAAAATATTTAGATGGAATTATTCCTTCTTGTATACAATTTAAATCCTCTACTATCAACTAGAAGCGGTTAAATTTGGTAAAATAAATTCTTTATTTATAATTAATTTGATGGAAATATACCATTTGGTATATTGCCCTTTGAATATTTTGTAAGAAACGGTTCTTGATTAGAATCTTATATTTTCAAATGAATTGGCGTCTTGATTAATTTCAAGATCCATTAGAGACCATTCATTTTCTTTTATTTCCTTTAATTTGTTGAACTTCTAATTTTAGTTTCTTTAATTTTTTTTAGCTCTAAAGAAGGCAGATGAAAGATGTTTTAGATTTTCATAAATCCCGATAAGGAGTATATAGAGGCTTGTAATTAAATTTTCTAGTTTATCTTTCTTCTTATCATTAAGAAGATCGATAATTTTATCACGAGTTGAATCATCTTCAACTTGTGCTAAAAGTTTAATTAATTGGTCCTTTGCTCGTGGGTGGCGTATCTGACCTATCATATTTATTATATTTTTTATAATAATCTACTTTGTGGCGATTTGCAATAATTAGATTTATCAGATTTATCAGAATCTGAAGAGGATGAAATATGATCTTCTTCTTCTTCTTATTCTTTTTCAGAATCAGAGGATGTAAGTAGAATTTTCATCAGGGTTTATTTTAACCCTTCGTCAATCTGAAGTTCATTTAACTTCTTCTTACAGTGCATTTATTAGCATAAAGACCTGTATGACCACATTTGTAACATTTCTTCTAATACTTGTGTTTTCGTGAATTGTCACATTTTTATGATGTGCTTTTTCATGCTTAGGAAAAATAGTCTTTCATATTTTTCCCTTGTGTTTGGAAGATAAAGGACATACATGAGGATCTGGTTGAATTGATAGAATTCACCAAATTTTGCTCAAGTAGAATTCTCTTTTCATTTGATCTTTTAATTTAAGATCGAGCAAATTACTAGTTTAATACATGCGAAATAAGGTTTCCCTATGTAAGAGTTTTATATGGGATGGTTCCATTATAGAGGCGAAGAGAAATCTTAACCTTTTCAGTAAATAGATTAGGAAGGCCTTCAACAAATTTTTGCTTCCAGTGAAGGCTATTAGCATCATAAAGTGTCATGACGTGTGCTAGAAATATATCCTTGTACCATCGAAAATGGGTAAGGATGGACATCTTAATTTTTGGAGTAAGGAGTGAGTTTTTTCTCCTTGATCTCCAATGGATCCAGCAAAATGATCTATAATTGTTTGAAGAAGAATATCAATTTTCATTTGGTTTTGCTATTCTTTTGGAAGATCCTTAGTACTTAAATCAATTTTCTAAGGAGGTCTTCCTTTGAGGAATAATGAGAAAATTATCCCACCATCCTTTGAGTTCAGAATCGAAATGATGGCTCCAATAATATGTGGTTTTGCTTGATGTGATTGACAACATAGCAAACATAAGCATTGATGAAGGTATGAATGATTTGATGTTCAGAAAGTCCATCAATATTCCATTCATATAAAGAATCTCCATCATAGGAATTTCCCACGAAATGAGTATCTTCCTCAAATAATAAATCGGAGTGGGTTTTTATAATAATATTTTTCAAATTTTCTTTGGATAAGAAAGTATTTGGATATCAAAAGGAGGATGAGAATCTTGTAACTCTTGAAAAGGTTTTGAACTTTTCAATATTACATGATGATCGATATCAATTGGTTGAGGATTCATTTGAATCTTCATCCGATGACGATATCTTCAAGAGCTCCTACATACTTTTCACTTAAATTTAGAATCAAATTCAAATATTGAAGAGAGTCTAACAAGAGCTAGTTTAGGAGGTGGTTGGATAAAAGGTTTCACAAATGAGTTTATACTAGAAGAAGCTGCTTTGCTAGTTTCGCTAGAAACCTTTGTTTAATCGATTTTATACTCCAAGATGATGAGATTATTTGAAGTATACTATTACTATAATTAAGTTGTTTAATTACAGTAATAAATTCTTTTAGAATTTGTGGATCGGAACTTATTTTTCTGAAGGCTACTAATTCTAAAAGTTTATCATCCACCATTTTTACAATTGATGGAGGATAAGATGCTTCAATTATCTTTTCTTGCTCTGCTTGCCATTTTTTGGTAGTTAAAACAACAACTTGAGCAGATTAAGGATAGTAACTATAAAATCATGCTACAAAAGGAATAGTTGCTTTGGCTTGACTATTTCTTTCTCTTATTTTCTCAAAATATAGATCATTTATTTCGATATGTTGGTCTTGAGAAGTAAAACTTCTATACCAAGTATGAAAATTATAATACTTTGGTTGGAAGTATTCCTTCAGAATAACCTCTCTAGTCTTAGAACCTATTGTGTAGCTCATTAAGACTAAAGTTCATTTCAGATGGAGTGGGAGATTGATTTTCTCTCATTGGATGATAGATATGATTTTTATTTAGGTGAAGGGCCTCGACCAATGGTTCAGGAGTGTGTGAACCATCCGATCTAGACTTCTCTGAGGTTTCAGAAGGGATAGAAACCCTAGGAAGTGTAATGGATCGAGGGTTGAATCGAGCTTCAACATCGCCATCAACTGACTCCAAATTCTCCGCATCATCTTCCTCTCTCTTTTCCCCATTTGGTTATATGGCTTCTACTTCTTCGAGTAACTTCTAATCTAACGATTAGGAGAAATAATAATTTTCAAGAACTCGAAATGAATGTTCCCGAATGAAGAAGACCTAAATAGATGGTCTCTCCCCAAGATTGATAAAACTATCATTTATCAATTTGGAACTTTTGATTTTAAGGTAAAATCTTCAGTAAAAACTATAGAGCAAACCATTACTGTAGATCAAATGGATTAAACCATTTATCTACTAATATTTGAAGATCTGCATAAATATATGCAAGATTTTAAATATATTCATATAGGGATGATGATAGCATTCAAACCTTTCTTAAAGGTCTTTAATGCTATTTTTTAACAAGCCTAAGAGATGGTGATGCCTTCTTGCTCAATCACTAATGTGTGTTGTAGAGACCTATGTGTGGGCGTCTATTTTAACACCTTTCCTAATCTGACTTTATCTCTTTCTGATATAAATCTTTTTGAAGCTCTAAAATTACATTTATAGTTTTATGGTTATGATTTCCTTCCGGGTTCTGAAACTATTGCTCTAATTTTTTAGAATTCATTTTGAGTTTTAAATTCTAAATCCTAGAGTTGGGCTGTTGACTGAGAACTAATTTCAATGAGCGAGACATTCCACTAAGGCTTATCCTTGTCGGATGAGCGACTACCTTTTCTTTATACAAGAAGAGATTGCGATTTATTAAAGAAAGGAATAATTAAATAATCCCTCCTTGGGCACGCATTATGTTATGAATTGAGAAAAGGAAAGAGGGAGACTGTGACTTATAATTAATTACAAGTCGCTAAAAAAAGTTTTAAAATGGATCAGATATCCAATTCCTAATAAAAGGAATTTATTAAATAGATTGCATAATGCAAAAATATTTTCCAAATTTGATTTAAAATTAGGATATTGGCAGATCCAGATAAAAGAATCGGATCGTATAAAAGCGGCATTTAAGGTGTCCTTTGGACATTCTGATGGGATGTAATGCCCTTTGGTTTAAAAATGCACCTTTTTTTAGCATATCATGAATAATATATTTAAAGATTATTTTAAATATATTTTAGTCTATATTGATGATATTCGGTGTTCTCAATAATATTGAGGAACACTTCAACCATCTAAAACATTTAAATGGTTAATTTTAAAAATGGATTAGTTATTTGAGCAAAAATCAAATTGTTTCAAACTGAAATAAGATTTTTAGCCATAATATATCAATGCTCTATTATACCAATTAGAAGTATTGAATTTGCTAATAAATTTCTAATATCATTTTAGATAAAACCACTCTGAGATTTCTTAGGAGCTCTCAATTATGTATTTTTATCAAAATCTTACTAAAGATGCCCCACTCTTTGACAGATTAAAAAAGAATCCCTCACCATGGTCTGATACTCATACCATGGCAGTACGCAAAATTAAAGAAAGGGTTCAAAACCTTCCATGTCTTAATCTTGCGGACCCTACTGGTTTCAAAGTTGTTGAAACAGATGCCTCTGATAAGGGCTATGGAGGTATCCTAAAGTAGCGAAAGAATTCTAAAGAAGAATTAGTTCACTTTATTTCTGGTAAATGGAATCCTACTCAGCAAAAGTATTCCATTATCAAAAAGAAATGCTTTCTGTGATTAAGTGCATCTCAAAATTCCAAGATGATTTACTTAATCATTTTTCCTTAAGACTGTTCCTCAATCAAATACATCATTGAACAAGATGTCAAAAATTTAGTTTCAAAATAAATTTTTGCATCATGGCAATCATGACTCTCATCTTGATTTTCATCAAATTTATTAAAGGTAATGAAAATTCTCTTCCTGATTTTCTGACCCATGAATTCTTGCAGGGATGATCAAGGGTGGATCACCCCGCATGGAAGAATGACTACTCCTAATCGAGGACATCTTTCTTTTCGTGGAGGTCACGGGCATGGCCTCTCTAATAGCAAAGATCCAGTCAATTCAACAATCGTCATGATCAATTTGTAAACTTATCTTTATAGTACTTCCTCTTCAACTACGATTGAAAAGGGTGAACCTTCTAAAGCAAACCATCCCTAAAGATGTCGTTGCATAGAATCGTTTATTTCTCTAAAGAAATAAGAATATTATTGAAATTAATCCTCGATTATTCAATAAAAATTATTGGGCCTTATTTGAAAGATATTTGGGAAAAATCCTTTCCCATTTGAATCTAATCTCTCAAAAAATTATGAAAAAATCTTAATACAATTAAAGTGTATTGAGATTAATCATGTTCGTGATCAGACGAACCATACAATTTTGTATAGAAAATGTTATACAAAAGATCTTTCATCAAAGCGAATGGGGTCTAACTCCATTCCAAGAGAAAAATGTATTCTTATCCTCCACTAATTTACAGTACAAAATTGGCATAAATTATTGGTGCTATGTGCAAGCTATGATGAAGGCCTTCTTCCTTCTCAATGACAAACGAAGACATTCATGGATGTTCATAATGAACAAAGATATTATCAACAAAGAACTTTCATCATGGTTCTTCAGATGGTGGAACTATTTTGGAGTAGAATTAAATATTCTTCCAGATCCAATCAAAGAAGTCTTCAATGACTGGATGGAAGTTGCCCCCAAAATGAGGGCTATTAATCCCAAAAAAATGATTTAAGAATAAAATCTTGCTCATTTCTTCACGGCCAAATCCATGGATTTGGGCTGATTATACTTGGAAAGGACCCCTTCAATCAGTTGGTCCTTCAAAGATAATTTTTACTAAAATGGTGGAATTCAATCAACATTGAGGATAAGCTCAAGCAAATTAAAGCTATTATTAAAGCTTATTCTGAATTAACGATCCCTCAAAAAACTACAGATTTTGAGCTATCGATGAGCAGTACAAAGCATCAAAAGGCGTTATCCTCATGAGAGAGATTCAACATAAGGAGCGTCTCAAAAAATTTGAAAATCAACTCAAGGTGTTTAATCACCCTATCTATATCTGCGATGGAGTCTTGACGGCGTCGACGTAAAATCCATCGGAGAAACTTAAATTCATAAAGACCCACCGAAGATCTAGTAATTTGCACCAAACTTGTAGGCATTTCAAAACAATCAAACTTCCACTTTTCGCCAAGACACTCTGACTAGTCTGCCCCGACTTTGTTCTTCAATCTCCTCCATGCGGAAATCTCAGCTCACTCTCCGATCTTTTGGCGATGTCGGCCTCCTCACGCCTTCATCTCCCCTTGAAACTTCTTCTTCTTCTTTGCCAGCCGAAACCTTTTTTATCTCTCCCACTCTCGCCTCGATTTTATGGACGGTTCCGGAGATCGCGGGGAAAGGGAAGGAGGAACTGGGCTACATGCTTTCCCACATCGTTAATCGGATGTCACGCTCGCTTTCAGTGGCCCAAATCTCCTTCCCATGGGAGATTGAGGTTGGTTGTTGTTAAATTAAATCAAGTTCGATGATTGTTTCAAGTGGTTGAGGAATTGATGGCAAGATTTATGCATGATTTTTTAGATTCTCGTTGAAATTGATTCTAAAATCAGAAACTAGGGTTTTAGTAGGTAACATGAAATTGGTCAAAACATCTTCCGTCTAGGCGATGATTTTGGCTGGAATTGTTAAAATTAGGTCAAAATAATCCAAATAGTAAAAACTATCAAAATTTAAGTGAAAACAATGAAACTATCAAAATTTGTTAATAAACTGAAACGTTGAAATCATCAAAACTCAAATAAAAACTCTTGTAAAAGTATCTCATTATTATTTTAAAGATTTAATCGATGGATTTTAATAATATATTTTGTCTAGTATTTTAAACTTCATAAATAAAGTAAATACAAAAAAACTACGGAATTCTTTGTAGAGATTATTATGTGGAGAGTCTTGAGGTAACTCTATGTATGAACTTCAATAATATAATGCTATGTGCTGCTCTGTATATTGATTGTGAACTGCTGTGTATTATTATGTATTGATATAATATTAACTGCACATTAATACAAAACATTTAGGTATACTTCAAAATACAATAAATACACAATTATTCATAGCTAATATACTATGATTATATATTAATGAGCATCATATAGTACTATATTATTAGAGTTCATACATAGAAGCTATATCTCAATTCCACATTTAATAATTTTTGATTCAATGAAACATAAATGTGAATGAAAAAATGGTTAAAAAACTTATTCATGCATGATTTTAAATTTCAGCCAAAAAATGACCTGAAACTATCAAAGCTGATTGAAAAATAGTTATTTCTTTCGGTTTGGATAGTTTAAGTAAATTTGATCCAAATTATTAAAACTCAAATGAAATCAAATGAAATAAGGTTCAATCAAATCTTAACCAAAATAATCTATTTATATTTTTAAGATATATAAAAATATAAATATTAATTAGGATATTTACAAATTAATCATTTAAAATATATATATTTATAATTTAATCATATTTATTTATTTAATTAATTATAAAACTTATATATTTGTATGATTAAATCATTAAAAATTTTACAAAAATGAAAAATATGAGTAGATTTTTGTTATGAATTTTAATATTTTGAATTTCAATTTAAAATTTTGATGTTGGAAATAATTAATTTATAAATATATAAAATAGGATGATATTATATGTAAAAGCCCCAAAATAATTTTGGTGGCGGACAGGTGGTGGTGGCGTGGCGGTGGAAGCTGATGAAAGCGATGGTCGATTGGTCGAGGAGGCCATAGTTGTCATTTAGAAAATGCGGCCGTGAGGGAGGAGCCCCCTGGATCAATAGCGGTGGCCTCCTTTGAGCTTCACCATTCTCATTTTAGTTTCCAGTAAGCAAATAAAATTCTTCTTCTTCTTCTATATAAACCAAAATATATATATATATATATATATATATATATATATATATATATATATATATATATATATATATATATATATATATATATATATATATATATATATATATATATATATATATATATATATATATATATATGCTTATCGAACCTTAAAATTTTAGTTTTTTTCCTTTAAAATTGAAGCTATATTATGTTTATTAATTAAAAGTGCGTAAAATAATTAATTATATGAAAAAAAAATTAATAAAAAAATTTAACAATATCGATAATGACAACTTTTTTTATTATATTAGATTGAAATTAGAACTGAATTCTTAAATGTTGGTTTTTATTTTCTCCATTGATAGTGGTGGGTTTTGAATCCCTCAAAAATTATTTTGAGAGCTATATTGGATAAGGTTGTAAATAGAAAATATATTTTTTAAAAATAGTGATTTACTTTTTATTCATTTTGGGTGTGAAAATAAAATCATCTTTTAAAGTATTTTGAGAAGATTAATGAAATTTAAAATAAATTTTCCTCTCTGACTAAATTTAAATATAATTGATATAACCCTAAAAATTCCTCAATTGAAACGAATCTTGATGCAACAAGCTAATATCGGTGAACTAAAATATATTTGAAAATTTTAAGACATCAGTTAAATTCCTAAAAAGCTCTCAAATATGGAGTGTTAATAGTCAAATCGAGCGTCTCGATGAGCCGGTTCCAACAAGCTAAAGATCTTACAATTCCGACTTCATTTGGGCATTCAAATACACAAAATACATCATATGATCAAGGGAATCATCATGAGCCATGGAGAGAGTGGGGATTTTGCATGTATTCTGAAGCCACTCCTCCAATCTATAAATAGCCTCATTCTCATATGAGGGAGGCCAAAACAAGAGAGAGGAGAGCTCTAAAGATCCTCCAAACATCGATGCGACCACTACTCGTCAACCACCACCGGTAGCGATTGATCCTTGCCGTCGTCAACCTCTGTCGGTCTCCATCATGATGACTTCTACCAGTGATTATTCCCTGCATTTCTACCAGTGATTGTTCCCTACGTTTCTGCCAGGGATTGTTCCCTACATTTTTGCCAGTAATTGTTTCTCGTATTTTCACCGGTGATTGCTCCGCATAGTTCACCATCATCTGCTACTACTAGCAACTATTACAACCTGATCGTTGTCACATAGTTGTTGTTCCTTTCTCATATGCAATCTTGTAATCCCATTATCGAGAATAATTTTGTACTCTGAAACAGATACATAGTGGAAGATTTTTACTGGGCTAGGCCCCCTAGTTTTTTCCCTCTTTTCAAGGTTTTCCACGTAAAAATTCTGGAGTTTTATTGTTCACTCTTTAAACACCTGTGTGTGTGCTGGATTTCACAATGAAGTTAAGGCAAAAAATTTTACTCTACGGTAACTGGTTTTCTAGCACGCAATAGTTTGGCACCATTTGTGAGAAAAGAACCCCTCAATCATAATTTCTGTGAAAACCCGCATCATGGCCAATAGGCGCAGTACTCGTAACAACGGAGCCTCCCGCTCCAACTCCCGTCACTCTCGAAACCAATCCTTGAACTAAGGATGCCAATCTTCTGCCTCACTTCGATGAGATCCTCGGTGAAGCGGCAGAATCTCTTTAGAAGATTGCTAATGGAAGAGTCTCAAAATGAGATGATCTGACTTTTGCGAGGAACACAACATCCACTACCGTGGCAAACACATCTCCCACAAGATCGATCATTAGCCGCGAGAGGTCAAAATGCTAATCTCCCTGACAATTTAGTTCCTCCACTTCCAGACCGTGATGCTGATCTCCTTGACACTGTCAGTTCTACTCATCCCTCACGTGTAGCTCAACTGACTGCTAATCCACCAATTATTGCGGGTAACATGGCACGTTATCATCCTTTTGACTCCACTCGTCATGTTATACATGCAGAATTATGACGCTTAATGCAAGATGAATTTCACCTTCAAGACAGAAATTATCTTCTCCCTCACCGCGGCTATGAGGAATCCTCACCTTTAGCTGAAGCTATTCTTTAACATCCTATTCCCGTGGGTTTCAAGCTTTGATTCCTATGATTAAGCGACATATTATCGACTATTACGGACCATCATGCATATCCAACGAGCTCGACACACTACTTTGTCAAGTCTTTCCTTACCCTTGAAAGCTGAGTTCTCCCTTCCAAGGTGATCCATCCATACCTTTTACGAACTTCGCCAAGGGTTTTGTAGAACAGTTCATTGCAAGAAGGATCATTAAAGATTCCTCCCATCTCTCGGCATTCATCAAAATGATGGTGAATCACTTAAAGACTACTTCAGAGATTCTCCTCGAAAGTAAATACTGGTGACCACAATTACTAAGAGTTTTCCTTGGAGGCTCCATCATGGACCTTCTCACTATCATTTCACGAGATATGATCCTCATCTACGACTTGGTTCACCATGTGGAAGCAAGTTCTCGATGATGCTATTAATGCCACCAAAATAATTTGAACAATCTGAAGCGTAGAGTGCTCTAGGAAACACATCAACAATCCCATCGAAGAAGCAACAAGGCGGTGATCTCCTCCATGGCCCTCATCACGAAATAGAATACACGCCACTAAAAACATCTCGCATTAACATCTTGATGGCTATTCGAGATGAAGAGACCATTAAGTGGCCACATCCACTGAAACTAACTTTAGGAAATCAAGAGCAATATTATCACTTCCATCAAAGTAGTATACATACTACAGAGGCATGTAAACAACTTAAAGAAGAGATTGAGAGACTTATTCAACAGGGATATCTACGTAATTTGTGCAAAACCAACCAACTCACGTAAACATAGCTCCAACGGGGGGCAATGACAATCATCACGAACAACATAAATTCAAATAATTGGAAAATTGAAACTATTGCAAGTGGGCCACTACTATCTAATCAAGTGTTCATCGCTGCCTTTGAAGAGACAGAGTTAAAGAAATCTAGTATTAATCATCCCATCACTTTTAATAACTCAGACTTGGAAGGAGTCCAAGTTCCACATCAAGATCCTCTTATCATCGGTCATTGGTGACCTGTTATATTGTTAAGAGAATTTTGATTGATAAAGTTAGTTGATGTTTTATTTTACTCCACCTTTCTTAGCATGGATGCAGTTGGAAAAACTTCAACTTTGACCATTATATGGGTTTGATAATCTCCCCTGCAAGTGGAGGGACAATCACCCTTCCGTTATTCTCGAAGAATTTTCTCAACAAGTCACTCACTATCTTCAGTGGTCAAGTCAAATTCAGCCTGATATATTTGGAAGACCCCTCAATCAATCTTTCTTGTGACTTGGTACCTTATCTTAAGAAAAATTTCAAACTCCCATTGGGGTTGGGTATGCAGTGGAAATCAACGAATAGCACAATCATGTTACTTCAAACAAGCTCAACCACACCCTTTGATGACCTTCAACATTGAGAATTTTAATCTTCAAGATAAAGAAGTACCTCAGAGGGTTTTGCCTGTAAAAGACTTGCTCCCCACTTCATTATCGGATGACCAACCGTCAAGCTATAACTAATGATCCAAAGGAAAAAATCATCCCTAGAACTTGGAATATGGAAGGTTAACGTCAGCGACTTCGACAAACAACCTAGATAGGTCAAAAGGTCCTTGGTGGACTTCTCAACCTCTTCCATACAGTTAATGTCGGGGTAACACTCGACAAACAACCTGATAGGTCAAAATCCTTGCGATTCAATTGACCTCTTCCATAGTTAATGTCATCGGATAACACCGACAAACAACCCGGATTGGTCAAAATCTCGGCGGATTCAATTTCTTCCACAGTTAACGTCGCCGGGTAACACCACGATAAACAACCTCGGATAGGTCAAAATAGCAGATTCAATTGACCTCTTCCATACGGTTAATGTCGCCGGGTAACACTATCAAAACAACCTTGGATGGGTCAAAATCTTCACGGATTCAATGCAACCTCTTCCACGTCACAAATTACACTCACGAAAAAAACATCAGTCAAAGAAAATCGCCGACCATGCGAAAAACTCCGCCGGTCACCATCATCGTCATCCCGCCATTCGATGCGGTACGTTGACCGACCGGCCAGTCACCATATACGACGCTGCCCGCTAACGCGATGGCCATTCCCGTACCGAACCAGCAGATGGTCACCCCTCTATGGCGGTCACCGCCGCCGACCATTCGCGACAATTTTTGCGGTCACCACCATCATTACGGTCATCCCTGATCGATCTAGTGCCATATCGACTATGGATTCTTGCGCTTCTCCTGTGAGCCAACCATCATGGCGTCACCTTGCGACTACCATCACCGGTCACTACCGCCGCCATGTAGCAATCTCCACCGATCATCATAATCGTTTAGTTATCCCGTGAACACCATCATTACCAATGTCGTCGGCCACCATCGTCGAGCATCTTCGTCAACCCCCATCTCCGGTGATTGCCTCCGAACCCGGTCGGTTCGATTAGGTCAGTTAATACCTCTTTCAAGGAAAAACTGGAGCCTTGTCGTATGAACTACGTGTCTTAATGCCTCGAACGATTTCGATCGGTTAACACCTCTTTCAATGGAAAACTGGAGCCTTGCCGTATGAACTATGGGTCTTGCTCACCTCCGATCCCGGTCGGTCCGACGAGGATAGTTAACACCTCTTTCAAGGGAAAACTGGAGCCTTGCCGTATAAATTATGGGTCTTGATCGCCTCCGATCCCGGTCGGTCCGACGAGGTTATTTAGCACCTTTTTTGAGAGAAAACTGGAGCCTTTCCGTATGAACTACGGGTCTTGATCGCCTCCGAACGACCTTCTCTCAAGAAGAAAAGAAGGTGCCTTCTCCCTTGGCCCTAGGGGGGTTTTTATAGACCCCCTATAGGGATAAAAAGGTAAAAAATCAAAGAGAAACCGTCCAAAATCATCAAAAACTGCAAAAACCCGCTCAAAACCGTCAAAAAAGGAAGAAAATAGGTCAAAACAGACAAAAAAACTCTCTTGGGCCGCTGACCGTTGCGTGCTGCGTCGCGTGGTCGCCCTTGTATCAAGACCAGCAAGTTACTCGCCCTCAGATTTCGCCCTTCGGCCAGCCGTCGCCATTCCATGCGACGGTGTCGACCTACAGCTGACCCACTCATCAAACTCAGCGTACTATTTTCATGCAGGTAAATCATGACCGACCAGCGTGGTTTCATCCGTCTATGACCAGACCAAATTAGCACTAATAAGAATTATAATGATAAGATCGGATAATAAAGAATAAAATGATTGGAAAATCAATATCTGAGAGGCCATTTGACTAGGAGGAAAAGAAGATAATCAGACAAATAAAGAATAGAAATAAGCTACAAAGATTACAAAATTACAGAGGAACAAGACCATAATAATAGATTAACAGAGGATCCATGTGACAAATACATAGCAGAAACCAAAGATGAGCAACAGAAGTATAACAAGAGTGAAGCCAAATCAACTTCCAGAAAGAATCCGGCATCAAACACCTAAAATAGGAAAGAGAAATAGATACTATTTACAGAGCTGCCTTGAAAATAAAATAAAACCATAATAGAATTAAGCGCCAAAGGGTAGAAAGAGAAATAAGAGTATAACAAAGCAGATTGCATGTACCTCAACCTCCAGAACGACAGAAGAAAAAACTCATAACAGATTGTAACAGAAATTAGTTAGCATATATAGAAGATCTAGATCTAGGATAAAAGAAGAAAAGAAAACTATAAATAAAAGGAAGAAGTTCTAACAGGGGGTAATCAATAGTTTTATAAAAACTTATCTTCTTCAAGTTCTTCTTCTTCTGTTCTTCCTCTCTTCCTTCCTTTCCCAAGTCTTCTCTGGTTTTCCTCAAAACTGCCACTCACCATAGAACCCTGTTTCTCCTTGATCCCACATCCCTCTTCCTCTCTAGAGTGCACACTTATAAGAAACAAAACAAAGTAAGGTTTAAAGCCGGCCTCCCTAAGTTTCATCCCACAAAATATCAAGGGCTTCAAATCCATGAATCAAGAGCAAAAGACGTGTAATCCACTAACTTCTATAAGAATCAGAACTTGATCAAATCAGGCGAGAAACCAACTCAATTGTTCAAGAAACTAAACTCAATCCAGTGATTAGATCCAATGGCGAGAACAAGGTCTGAATCATATGCATTATAACAATCCCAATTATCTTAACTTTTGAGACCACTCTGAGTCAACTCCGATATAAATAATAAAAAATTCCAACAAAAACCAATTAGAAAATAGCCCATATCGACTACCAAGTATTCTCTAATCCTTCCTCGTTCAATAAACTCCGCCGGATGCGTTGCATTTACAATAATAATTTCTAATTTATCTCACAAAATAGTTAAAACTCACTATAAATAAAGAAATATATACAAATATAAGCAAAAATTATTTCTACCTAAAAAATTGTACGCAAGGACATGGCTTCTCCTGTATCTCATGCAACTGCACCTATGCATTTGTAAAAATGGAGGAATATGGCATAGTTAATATGATCATAAGATCAAAGGTGCTCAAAGCGCATATTTTGAGTTTGGTTTGATTATGAACAAGGTAGCTGGTTGAATCATTTGACCGGATAATAACATAGTTTGCATGTATATATGTGTGTGTATGAACGTGAATAGGCGTGCGAGTGTATCGTATATTTTGAGCTGAAAATTTAGCTCAATAGACCAAAATTAGAATCAATTTCAATGAGATAAGTTTGGCTCAAATTGAATTCATATCATGTTAGCCTATAGCTTTGATCAAATCAAAATGGATCAAATGCAAGTATCAAATTGAATGAATTTGAAGATCTTGACACGAGATCATATCAGTTTGGCTCAAGTTCAAATCATTATGATCTGCATGAACATCATGTTGGGAGGCTCTTGATCCAATGTTATTATTTTTTCGCAGGGGAAAATATCACTCTTTAAAAATGCTAATAAATAAAAATAAAATTAGAAAACCTACAGTGTAAATATATCTTTCTAAGGCAAAACATCTTTGACAAGATCAATCCACTCAGAGCGGTGTCCCATCATTCATTTTTTAAGCTTTAGAAACTAGAAAAATTGAAACATTCAATTCTAACAAAATTCACTAAACCAAAATAAAATAAAATAAAAACATCTTACCTTAGCAACAAGGACTAGGAGACTTATTAATATAAAATAGGCACGATGAGGGTTCCACCTATTCCTTCAAGATCATAGGATCCAATGACATCATATGAATAGACCGACCCTTCCCTAAATAGGAGGGCAAAAGAATAAAGAATGAGCTGGAAAATAGCTTGAAGAGATTGGGGAAAAATAAGTATACCTTGTTGTCCATTAATATTGAATGTATAGTAAGGGAAGAACCTTTTATAGTAGAGTATTTGAAAGCCGAGCCATTGTAGCGACTCATTTGTTTGTTGTGTTGGTGATATATCTAGAAAAGTTAAAATTACTCCCAAAAAAATTGTAGATATTATCTGGAAGAGCGGTTGCACGCATCAGAATACAATCGATATCATGCTAATGAGAACAATATATTGTTTCATTAGGCCTCTTTCTTCAAATTTTCAAACCAAAGGTATCCAACTTCAAGTAACCAAATGGGCATATGGTTCAATGAAATATATAGTCAATAGCTTTTAGTTCACAATTCTTTCATGGGATCATGTCTACAAACACAATAAGCCAAAGTAGTTAAGTCTTAACGTGGACAACTCACTCAAAATATCATGAAAACTAAAAAGAGAATTTTTAGTTTAAACATGTTTTAATTTCAATTATGTTAGACTAAAATCATATAATCCTGCTCAAATGAACTCCACATTTTTTATGATTGATCCCTTCCTCAATAATTTGAAGTCTGTATTAGTTCCACAATACCACTACTCAATGATGACAAAATTTCATCATTAAAATCTCAAGTCATTCCCAACATGGGCATGACATCATTGAAAGGGAAGGAAGTGACTTCTCCTAAGACTAAAACTTGAAACATAAAAGTTTCAGATTAGATGGCAACAAGTCACTCCAAACAAAAGCATGACATAATAAATTAACTCAATTTTAACTTTTCATTAAGTTATAAAAATCATATTTCCTAACAAAAATAATGAAAAAAAATGGTAATAAATCTCGTAATTCATAAAAATAAAATAAATAATTTAGGAAATAAAGTTTCTGGTCATCAAATTAATTACGAACAATGCAAATCATGATGTCTTGTAAAAATAAAGTATCAATTAATCCTAGTCATCCAAATATATAGTTGGAGGTCAAGACTTGTGCTTCTGATCTTCCACGTAATGGGTGTAAGATAAAGTGACGATACTTCTAAATTCTCACTATCACATCATTTCAACATGTGTGCATTCTCTTCTATAAATTCCATAAAATCCAACACAAATCTTAAGGTGTTAACCAAGATCATTTAGTCCAACCCCAAACAACACTTGAGGCCAACCTTAGAGCCATCCGATGGCCTTACTCCAACCATCAACAATATGAATCTTGAGACTTAGGGCCCATTTGGGACATTTGCAGGATCGGCCTTACACACCGCATATTTGATTAGCATCTATTGGCCAAATTTTGGGATTTTGGTTGCCTAAGAAATTTGGGACTTGAGGCATCCTTCTTGACCCTGTCTATGACTTTTTCTCCTAAATTAGCCCTACGCCTCCGCATTTTAAATCGTGCCAAAACACTTCCAAGAGGCAGCGGAAGAGACATTGTTGCAAATAGTATTTATTAAGTAATTATTATTTAACTTTCCAAAAAAAGTTATTATTATAATACATGTTTTAATCGATTAATTAATTTTTAAATCTAAATTACTATTATGATTTATTATATAATTATTAATGAGAATATTCTTAAATTAAATTTATGCTTAATTAATGAAAATATTGGTTTATTTAAAAATTAAATACTACATTATTTTAAGCTAATTATGATTAAATAGTTTAATTATAATTGATATAAATTTGATGCTTTTTTAATTCATAACTAATTAATTTAAAATATAATATTGATTAATATTTAATTTATTTGGATTAATCTTATTAAATTAAATTAAATTTAAACGAGCTTTATCTAATTTAATTTATTTATTAAAAATTTTAGTTTATGATAATTATAATTTAATAAATTTAATTCTAAATCGTATATTTGATAATTAAACGGTTTATGATAAATAAATAAAAATTAAAAATATTGATTAATGTTTAATTTATTTAATAAATTGATTATTGATCAATTACTTTTGGTGAATAATTAATTAGAGATTTAATAATTAATATTAAACTATATATTTATAATTAATTAATTAATTAATTTTAATATTAGTATTATTTATTATGTGATATATAATTTCTTAATGTAATTTAATGGACTTATGCTTCTATATGATAATCAATTATCTTATTTTTCTGCACTCTGTTAATAACATTTTATTACACAAATAACTATAACACAGTAGATTTTGACTAAGTTTTTCAAACATAATCATAGCTTCAACAACAGCAACTTCTCGCCACTAGCTTCTTCTGCACCAACTTCAACTAGTTCTCAACATTTTTATCCCAAGCGGGCCCAAAATTGATATCCATTCATCCATTACCCTAGAGGTAGAATGGTTTGTTGGGGATCTCAAGATGGTATCTCCATTCTTAACCCTCCAATTAACGGAGAACAAAAATACAACTCAATGAGACATTTTAATCCAATAAGGATAGTGAAAAAGTCTCTATATCCATAATCACCCACAAAAGTGCCATATTATCATCCTAACATTTATTAATACCCTCTTTCAAGAAAGATAAAGTAATTATGAAATCCTTGAAACCAATTTGATTTTTGATATTTCGTAGGAAACACTTGAATAAATCATTCTTTTCTAAGCATACAATCCCACTTATTGGCATGATAATCAAAGTGCCTTCTCAAAAAAAAAAATCCAGGGGTAAACTCGCCTTTTCTTTGATTGAGTGTGAAAGCTAAAAAATCTAAGGATAATGCACTTCAATGTCTTTGGAGAAAGTACTCCCCTTTTGACGCCTTCAAAGCCTTTCCAATAATTATTATCGACTACTCAAATCATCCAAATATCCTCCTTTTGGTATAATTAAAAGCGGCCCAAACTTTAATCAAAATTTAATTCCTACTTATATCTTCTTATGATCACAAAACCCTAATCTTCATAATTCTCACCATATGTGTGCACTAATGCAAAATTTTAAAAAAAAATCTCTCGTTCTAGGAGGGGTCTCAGATTATAATCAGAACCCTAACTTGTTACCCATTATCATTTGTTAAGGATTTTTGTCGTAATGTAAAGGAGATACCACGGTGATGACTTTAGATCATAAAGTGGAAAAAGATTTGCAGCAGCAAAACTCATGGTTGGGGAATATTAATACAAATAGTATGATTTACAGTATAATTTCATGTAATAAAAATTGATAATTCACTTATCATACATTGCCAATTAATTTAACTTTCTTTAGATGTAAATAGGCAATACTAGAATTAAAACCCAACAACAACAATAGCAACAAGCCTTTATCCCACTATGTGTAATTACATGAATAATTTCTCTCCATTGTATCCTATTAAGTGTTAAATCCTCATTTAATTCTAATAAACTAAGATCATTTTTTTATACATCCTAACCAAGTCTTTTAAGATTACCTCTACATTTCTTAATATAAGGCGCATAATACATCTCTCTGGATCATCGGCGACCAAAGCTTTTTTTTGGGCCAAACTATCTAAGGCGACTCTCTCTAATCTAATATATCATTATAGCTACTACAACCTTATCATGTATATATTCATTTCGTATTTTATCTCAAAGAGTCAAGCCACTCATCCTACATGTGCATCCTCATCAGTGCAATACCTAACTTAATTTGTGATTCTCTTTTATTGGCCAACATTATATACCGTAAATTATTGTAGGTCTTACCACCATTTTATAAAATTTTTCCTTAAGACTAAGCGGTGCTTTTCTATCACACAATAGGCTAGATGTTAGTCATCCAACTTGAATTTTACTTTAATCCCCATCTAATTCAACATCATTTTGAACAATAGACCTGAGATATCTGAAACGTTCACTCTTTTTAATGACTTGATCACCTAATATCACAGCCTCACCATTAAATCTTTTATAACTAAAATTACACTCCATATAAACTAGAATTAAAACCCAAGAGATAGAAAAATAATAGAAATAAATTAAGAAATTCATGGAAGAATTATAAACACAAAATCAGTGAGCAAGGTGATTTTAATTTCCACAAATTAGATTTTAAATTAAAAGCACTAAAGAAGCACTCAAAAGAATCACACATTCAACTTCAACTCATAAGATTGAAACTAGAAGAGAAACTTCATTCAAGCCAAAGTTCTAATTACACGCTATTATCTATCATATCATGATTGGCATATAAGTTTCATCTAAGTTTAAATTAAAATCTCTATATAAGAAGATCACATTATTCTTACTCTTCTATTTAAATTCAAAATTCAAATTTCTTGTTCTGCATTTTCTCTTTGTCCTTTTTACAAACAAATCCACTTTTTTATTCATAATACTTATTTATAAATTTCATTTAAATTATGAGACTCACCTTACTCGTTAACAATACAAAATTTTGATAAGAAATTAAAGAAGCGACAACAAAGGGAGAATTCATTACAACAAGGTTACTTTCCATCTTTTGAAAAAAAAGAATCATAAAGTAATTTCAAATAAAAAAACCATGATCCATAAAAACTTTCCTTTCTCCACCAAATAGAAAGATAAGAAGAAAAAAAAATTGTATATATATATATATATGAATACAACTTTTTATATAGGTTATGACTATTTTAATACATAATTTTTTTATTAACAAGTCAACTCGATGAACTAATGAACCAAGTCATATCGAGCACATGACTTGATAAGCTCAACTCGTGAGCTCAATATCTACGAGTTCAAGGCGGCTCACTCACTTACATATAGGAATAAATACAAAGATTTCCACCAAGCCCTATCATTATGATATTGTCTCTTAAAAACTCTCTTCCATTTATTTGATTTTTATTTTTAGAAGTGATGTTTTTTTTGTTCTTTACTTTTAATTTTTTTTATTTTTTATAAGATGAAATTTTTATGATTGTTTGACTTCTAGATCCACCTTTGTTTATTTATTTATTCATTTATTTTTTGGAGAAGAAATTGATGTCAATATTTTTTATATCTATTATTTCAAGGATGAAAATTGCTATCTTTGTTTCCTCTCAAATATCATGCTAAGATTTTTTTAGGGCTAGCTTAGGGTTATACTATTTTAATGCAAAGTTAAAAAGAGGTAGATAATTCTAATATGGAAGATTTACATACATAGCACACAATTCTTATGTATTTACATATCATAGCTTAATGTTTGATATTCACAAATATAGCACTTTTCTAAATGAAAATGTGCATTTCACTTTAAAAGTTAATGATAATGTTATTTTGATGTAATATTAAAGATTTAGGTGTTATGTAAATATTAAAGATTAGATGTTACATATGCAAATGTATAAAAATTGTGTGATATGTATGTAAATGCCCTTCTAATATTCATATCATGTGATGCTAATATAAAGAGATTTTAAATAGGTCAATAACAAACAAAAGGGGTCCTTTCCAAGTATAACGTTCCAGCTCCAATGCTAAAATTCAGAAGGTGCATTTTTTAAACTAAAGGGCATTACGTTCCATTTGTAATGTAGAAGAATTATATCCTTTTATAGCGATCCGATTCTTTTATCTGGATCTGCAAATATCCTGATTTTAAATCAAATTTGGAAAATATTTTTGCATTATGCAATCTATTTAATAAATCCTTTTTATTAGAAATTAGATATCTAATCCATTTTAAAACTTTGTTTAATGGCTTGTAATTAATTACAAGTCGCGGTCTTCCTCTTTCCTTTTCTGCCGAATTCATATTATAGAATGCGGTATAGCACCAAGAGGAGTAGGATTGCTGAATTATTCCTTTCTTTAATAAATCTGCAATCTCTTCTTTGCATAATGCAAGGTAGTGCTCGTTCATCTGATAAGGATGATCTTTAGTGGGAATGTCCTGTTCATTGAAATTAGGAGCTCTCAATTATGTAGCTGATTTCTGTCAAAATCTTGCCAAAGATGCAGCCCCACTCTTTGGCAGATTAAAAAATAATCCCCACCATGGTCATACTCATACCATGATGGTACAAAATTAAAGAAAGGGTTAAAAACCTTCCCTGTCTTAATCTTGCGGACCCTACTAATCAAGAACTCTGAAATGGTAGAGTTCCCCTTGAAAGAAGAAGACCTAAATAGATGGTCTCTCCCCAAAATTGATAAAGCTACTATTATTAAATAAAAAAGATACTTTGCTTAGAGGCTAAGCAAAGGTACAGAATATTATAAGATGGCTACATTTGGAAAGTAGCAATTGTTTCTTTTGGTGGGACCCACTTTATGTAAAGTAGGTTCCTTGCTGGTGAAGATAAGCGGCTACTTTTGGAAAGTAGCAATTATTTCTTCTGATGGGTCTGCTTTATGAATTCAAATTTCTCCGATGGATTCCACGTCGGCAAGACTCATCACTTATAGATAGAAGGGTGATTAAACCCTTGGCGTTGATTTTGATAATTTTTTTTGAGGCATTCCTTATGTTGAATCTCGGTCTCATGAGGATAACGTCTTTTGATGCTTTGTAGTACCTCGTTTACTGATAGCTCAAAATCCATAGTTTTGAGGATGGATTAATTAATTGAATAAGCTTTAATAATGGCTTTAATTTGCTTGAGCTTATCCTCAATGTTGATTGAATTCCACCATTATAGTAAAATTGTCTTTGAAGACCAACTGATTGAAGGGTCCTTTCCAAGTATAACGTTACTCCAAATCCATGGGATTTGGGCGTAAGAAATGAGCAAGATTTTGTCCTTGAATCATTTTTTTTGGGATTAATAGCCCTCATTTTGGGCGACTTCCATCAATCATTGAAGACCTCTTTGATTGGATCTAGAAGAATATTTAATTCGCTCCAAAATAGTTTCAAGAATATGCGAAGTTCTTTGTTGATGATATCCTTGTTCATTATGAACATCCATGAATGCCTTCGTTTGTCATTGAGAAGGAAGAAGGCCACCTTCATCATTACTTACACATAGCACCAATAATTTATGTCAATTTTGTACTGTAAATTAGTGGAGGATAAGAATACATTTTTCTCTTGGAATGGAGTTAGACCCCATTCACTTTGATAGAAGATTTTTTGTATAACACATTTGCTATACAAAATTGTATGATTCGTCTGATCACAAACATGATTTATCTCAATACACTTTAATTGTATTAAGATTTTTTCATAATTTTTTCTTGAGAGATTGAAAGGATTGTTTCCCAAATATCTTTCAAATAAGGTTAGATTATTTGAATAATGTCAGAGGATTAATTTCAATAATATTCTATTTCTTTAAATAAATTGGTTCTTATGACATCTTTCGAGGATGGTGTTACAACTTTTAGAGGGTTCACCCTTTTCAACCGTAGTTGAAGAAAAACCATAAAGATAAGTTTTGATTGATCATCAATTGAATTGAGGATCTTTGCCATTAGAATGGCCGTGACCCCATAAAGACTTCTTCGGTTAGGGTGGTCATTCTTCCATGCGGGTGATCCACTCGATCGTCCCTACAAGAATTCACGGTCGGAAAATCGAAGAGAATTTTCATTACCTTTAATAAATTGATGTCAAAATTGCAAATTGACATGATGCAAAAATTTGTTTTGAAACTAAATTTTTGACATCTTGTTCAATGATGTATTTGACTGAGGAACAATCAATACAAAGGAGAGAATGCTTATTAAGTAAATCATCTTGAAATTTTGAGATACACTTAATCACAGAAAGCATTTCTTTTTTGATAATGGAATACTTTTGCTGAGTTAGGATTCCATTTACCAGAAACAAAGCGAACTAATTCTTCTTTAGAATTCTTTTGTTGCTTTAAGATACCTCCATAGATCGAGGCATCGGTTTCAACAATTTTGAAACTAGTGGGGTCCAAGATTAAGACGGGGAAGGTTTTGAACCCTTTAATTTTGTGTACCTGGTATGAGTATTAGATCATGGTGGGGATTCTTTTAATCTATCAAAGAGGGGTGCATCTTTGGCAAGATTTTGATAAAATCACTACATAATTGAGAGCTCTAAGAAATTGTGGTTTTCTAAAATGATATGAAATTTGTTAGCAAATTCAATACTTCTATTAATTGGTATAATAAAGCATTGGATATATTGTGGCCTAAAATCTTATTTAGTTTGAAATAATTTGATTTTAACGAAATAACTAATTCTTTATTTATAATTAATTTAATGAAAATATACCATTTAGTATATTGCCTTTTACATATTTTGTAAGAAACCGGTTCGATTAGAATGGCTTCTATATTTTCAAATGAATTGGTGTCTTTTGATTAATTTCAAGATCCATGATGACCATTCATTTGCTCTTGCTCGACTTTAATTTGAACTTCTAATTTTAGAATCTTTAATTGATTTTAGCTCAAGAAGTAATTAGAAGATGATGAACTTGCCTCAGATTTTTTCTTAAATACTCTTGATAAGGACTATGTAGGAGGCTTGTAATTAAAATTTTACTAATTTATCTTTCTTCTAGTCATTAAGAAGATCTATAATTTTATTACAAGTTGAATCGTCTTCAACTTATGCTAAAATTTTAATTAATTGGTCCTTTTGCTCGTGGGTGAGTATATACAGACCTGTCATATTTATTATATTTTTATAATAATCTTTCGACGATTTTGTATTAGATTTATCGGTTCGATCGATGAAGATGAAGATGAAATATGTTCTTCTTCTTCTTATTCTCTTCATCGGAGGATGTAAGAAGAATTTTCATCGGTTTATTTTAACCTTGTCAAGTTCATTTAACTTCTTCTTGACGGTGCATCTGTTCGCGTAATGACCATGCGACCATATTTGTAATATTTTATTTCTCTTGTCTCTTTGGTTTTAGAACCGGACGAGAGTGCACTGTTGTCGTAATTTATCACATTTTTATGACGTGCTTTTTCATGCTTAGGAAAAACAATTTTTCGTGTTTCTCCCTTGTATTTGGAAGATAAAGGGTGTACCTGAGGATCATAGTTAAATTGTTCATAGAATTTGCCAAGCTGTTTGCGCTCAAGTAGACATTCTCTTTTCATTTGATCTTTTAATTTAAGATCAGAGCAAATTGCTAAACTAGTTTTAATACATGCAAAAATAAGGTTTCCATATGTAAGAGTTCCATATGGGATGGTTCCATCATATAGGCGAAGAGAAACCTTAACCTTTTTACCAAATAGATTGGGAAGGCCTTGAATGAATTTTATCTTCCAGTGAAGGCTATCGACATCATAAAGTGTCATGATGCGTGCTAGAAATATATCCTTGTACCATCGAAAATGGGTTAAGGATAGACATCTTAATTTTTGGAGTAAGGAGCAAGTTTTTTCTCCTTGATCTCTAATGGATCTAGCAAAATGATTTATAATTGTTTGAAGAAGATTATAGACTGAATTTTCATTTGGTTTTTGCTGTTCTTTTGGAAGATCCTTAGTACTTAAATCAATTTCGTTAAGGAGGTCTTCCCTTTGAGGAACAATGAGAAAATTATCCCACCACCCTTTTAGAGTTCCAGAGAATCCTGAAATGATGGCTCGAGCAATAATATGTGGTTTTGCTTGATGTCTAGATTGAACAGCAGTAGCAAACATAAGCATTCGATGAAGGGTATGAATGATGTTGTTCAGAAAGTCCATCAATATTCCATTCATATAAAGAATCTCCATCATAGGAATTTCTTACAAAATGAGTATCTTCCTCAAATAATAAATCAGGAGGTGTTGGTTTTTATAATAATGTTTTTCCAAATTTTTCTTGGGATAAAGTTTTGGATATCAAAAGAGGATGAGGATCTTGTAATTCTTGAAAAGGTTTTGAACTATTTCAATATTACTTGATTGATCGATATCGATTTAGGTTGAGGATTCATTTGAATCTTCATCCAGATTGATATCTTTAAGAGCTCTACATACTTTTCACTTAAATTTAGAATCAAATTAAGATCTCTTGAAGAGAGTCTTAAGAGCCGGTTTAGGAGGTGATTGGATAAAAGTTTCACAAATGGGTTTATACTAGTAGAAGCTTTTTTACGAAGCTTTGCTAGTTTGGCTAAAACCTTTTGTTTAAGCATCGATCGATTTTAGACTCTAGGCTAAAAGATGATCAGTGATTATTTGAAGTATATTATTACTATAATTAAGTTGTTTAATTACAGTAATAAATTCTTTTAGAATTTGTGGATCGAAACTTATTTTTTGAAGGTCGCTAATTCTAAAGGTTTATCATCCACCATTTTTACAACTGATGGAGGATAAGATGCTTCAATTATTTTTCCTTGCTCTGTTTGCCATTTTTGGTAGTTAAAGCAACTTGAGCGATTGAGCATAAGCATAAAACCATGCGACGAAAGGAATAGTTTCCTTGGCTTGACTATTTCTTTCTCTCATTTTCTCAAAATATAAATCATTTGTTTCGAGATGTTGGTCTTGAGAAGTAAAACTTCTATACCAAGTACGAAAATTATCATACTTTGGTTGGAAGTATTCCTTCAGAACAACCTCTCTAGTATTAGAACCTATTGTGTAGCTCATTAAGACTAAAGTTCATTTCAGATGGTGTGGGAGATTGATTTTCTTTCACTGGATGATAGATATGATTTTTATTTAGGCGAAGGGCCTCGACCGATGGTTCAAGAGTGTGTGAACCATTCGATCTAGACTTCTCTGAGGTTTTAGGAGGGATACAAACCCTAGGAAGTATGATGGATCGATGAGGTTTGAATCCGACTTCAACATCCATCGGTTGAATTATCATCTACATCTTGATTAATGGAAGGTCTTGGTGCAACCACAGATGGTATAGTTCATGAGTCAGAAAATACCACCTCATTCCTTTTAATCACTCTGTTAGTAGTAATATGGGATGCTAATAGATTTGTTTCAATCAGAGTAGTTCATTCGGCTGGTTGAATAGCTTTTCGAACTCTAGGATTTAGAGTATTTAAAACTTAAAAATGAATTCTGAAAATTAGAGCAATAGTTTCAGAACCCGAAAAAAAATCATAACCATAAAGCTGTAAATGTAATTTTAGAGCTTCAAAAAGATTTATATCAGAAAGAGATAAACTCAGATTAGGAAAGGTGTTGAAATAAACCGGCCCGTGACATAGGCTAGTCTCTACAACACTCATTAGGGATTGAGCCCAATGAAGGCATCTGCCATCTCTTAGGCTTGATAAAATAGAAGCATTTAGACCTTTAAGGGTTAAAGGTTTGAATGCTATCTGTATCATCCCTATATGAATATATTTAAAATCTTGCATATATTTATGCAGATCTTCAAACGTTAGTAGATAAATGGTTTTATCCATTTGATCTGATAATGGTTTGTTCTACAATTTTCTTGAAGATTTTCCTTAAAATCAAAAGTTCCAAATTGATAAATGATAGTTTTATCAATTTTGAGAGACCATCTATTTAGGTCTTCTTCATTTAAGGGAACTCACCATTTCAGAATTCTTTATTAAATTATTTCTCTAATCGTTAGATTAAGTTACTTGAGAAGTAGAAGCCATATATCCAAAAGGGAAAAGGGAGTGAGGAAGATGATGTAGGAGAGTTTGGAACAAATCACCCAGAAAAGGATAATTAAGTATAAACCTCTATAGAGAATTATCTTCCCTATCCAAAAAATAGGACTTACAACCCTTTCAAGCCTCATAGCAGGTTACATGCTGAAGGCGAATATAAACCTCTACCAGAGAATTATTCTAGACATTCAACAAGAATAGGACTTATAACCCTATCAAGCATCACACAATAGGGATGGCCATTTACGACGAAGACGGGATAAAGCCATGGGAGGAATGAACAAAGTACTGATTCATCAAATCATGGTGATATGTAACAAAAAATCTCTAACATGCTTCCCCTCCCAGGGATTTACCCCATCATGGCTCTGATCCCAGACTTAAACTAGGATATAAAAAATAACACTTTTTTATTAAAGCTTAAAATTAACTTACAGGAGGAGTGGGTTTTTTATAATAATGTTTTTCCAAATTTTTCTTTGGATAAGAAAGTTTTTAAATATCAAGAGGAGGATGAGGATCTCATAATTCTTTAAAAAGATTTTGAACTTTTTCAATATTACTTGATTGATCAATTATTTAGTTGATTCAAAATCCCCACCATGCTCGATAGACTTAAACGATATATAAAAAACACTTATTTATTAAAACTTAAAAGAACTTACGATGTGAGGCGGAAGAACAGGAGAGTACAAGAGGAGAATAGAAGAGAAGAAGAGAAGGGAAAACTGAGCACTGAGCACACCAATTATAAAGACATAGCCTCCTTATATAGAAGTGGAGGAAAGGAGAAATTTTTCTTAGAAGCTAAGCAAAGGTATAATTATTAAATAGAAACTTTGCTGTTAAGCAAAGCTACTATTATTAAATAAAAAGGCACTTTGCTTAGAGGCTATGCAAAGGTACAGAATATTATAAGATGGCTACTTTTGGAAATTAGCAATTATTTCTTTTGGTGGGACCCACTTTATGTAAAGTAGGTTCCTTATTTGGTGAAGATAAGCCTACTTTTGAAAAGCAATTATTTCTTCGGTGGGTCTCTTTATGAATTTAAGTTTCTCCAATGGATTCCCGTCGACATCGGACTAACCAACTCGAGATAGATAGGTGATTAAACACCTTGGAGTTTATTTTTGATTTTTTTGAGACATTCCTTATGTTGAATCTCGATCTCATGAGGATAACATCTTTTGATGCTTTGTAGTACCTCATCTACTGATAGCTCAAAATCTGTAGTTTTTTGAGGGATCGTTAATTCAGAATATGCTTTAATAATGACTTTAATTTGCTTGAGCTTATCCTCAATGTTGATTGAATTCTACAATTTTAGTAAAAATTATCTTTGAAGGACCCGATTGAAGGGGTCCTTTCCATATCGTTCGACTCCAAATCCATGGGATTTGGCAGTCCGTGAAGAAATGAGCCGATTTTGTCCTTGAATCATTTTTCTGTGATTAATAGCCCTCATTTTGGGGGTAGCTTCCATCCAGTCATTGAAGACTTCTTTGATTGGATGTGGAAGTATAGTTAATTTTGCTCCAAAATAGTTCCACCATCTGAAGAACCATGCTGGAAGTTCCTTGTTGATAATATCTTTGTTCATTATGAACATCCATGAATGCCTTCACTTGTCATTGAGAAGGAAGAAGGCCTTCATCATAGCTTACACATAGCACCAATTATTTATGCCAGTTTTGTACTGTAAATTAGTGGAGGATAAGAATACATTTTTCTCTTGGAATGGAGTTAGACCCCATTCGCTTTGATGAAAGATCTTTTGTATAACACATTTGCTATACAAAATTGTATGGTTCGTCTGATCAGGGACATGATTAATCTCAATACACTTTAGTTTTATTATGATTTTTTCATAATTTTCTCTTGAGAGATTAGATTCAAATGGGAAAGGATTATTTCCTAAATATCTTTCAAATAAGGCCCACATATTATTTATTGAATAATCAGAGGGATTAATTTCAATAATATTCTATTTTATTTCTTTAGAGAACTAAACTAGTTTTTATGCAACGACATCTTTTAGGGATGGTGTTGCAGCTTTTTTAGACGGTTCACCCTTTTCAACCGTAGTTGAAGAGGAAGTACTATAAAGATAAGTTTGCAAATTGAACATGCCAATTGTTGAATTAATTGGATCTTTGCCATTAGAGCGGCCATGGCTGTGACCTCCACGAAAAGAAAGACATCCTCGATTTGGAGTAGTCATTCTTCCATGCAGGGTGATCCACCCCTGATCATCCCTGCAAGAATTCATGGGTAAAAAAATCAGGAAGATAATTTTCATTACCTTTAATGAATTCGATGTCAAAAATTTGTTTTGAAACTAAATTTTTGACATCTTGTTCAATGATGTATTTGACTGAGGAACAGTCAATATGAAGGAGAAAATGCTAATTAAGTAAATCATCTTGGAATTTTGAGATGCACTTAATCACAGAAAGCATTTCTTTTTTGATAATGGAATACTTTTGCTGAGTAGGATTCCATTTACTAGAAATAAAGTGAACTAATTCTTCTTTAGAATTCTTTTGCTGCTTTAGGATACCTCCATAGCCCTTATCAGAGGCATCTGTTTCAGCAATTTTAAAACTAGTAGGGTCTGCAAGATTAAGACAAGGAAGGTTTTGAACCCTTTCTTTAATTTTGCGTACTGCCATGGTATGAGTATTAGACCATGTTGGGGGATTCTTTTTAATCTGTCAAAGAGTGGGGCTGTATCTTTGGCAAGATTTTGATAGAAATCAGCTACATAATTGAGCTAGAGCTAGTTAGTTTTTTATCTAAAATGATATCAGGAAAT
The DNA here is from genome assembly GCA_021442155.1 of Cymbidium sinense. NCBI lineage: Eukaryota > Viridiplantae > Streptophyta > Magnoliopsida > Asparagales > Orchidaceae > Cymbidium > Cymbidium sinense. The sequence continues at coordinate 148,022,787 of CM038223.1, read as the reverse complement.
TTGTTAGCAAATTTAATACTTCTATTAATTGGTATAATAGAAGCATTGGATATATTATGGCCTAAAAATCTTATTTCAATTTGAAATAAATTAATTTTTGGCTTTGAAATAACTAATCCATTTTTTAAAATTAACCATTTAAATGTTTTTAGATGGTTGAATTGTTTGTTAATATTATTTGAGAACACCAGAACATCATCAATATAAACTAAGATATATTTAAAATAATCTTTAAAAATATTATTCATGATATGCTAAAATTCAGAAGGTGCATTTTTTTAAACCAAAGGGCATTACGTTCCATTCGTAATGTCCAAAGGGCACCGTAAATGTTATTTTATAGCGATCCGATTCTTTTATCTGGATCTGCCAATATCCTGATTTTAAATCAAATTTGGAAAATATTTTTGCATTATGCAATCTATTTAATAAATTCCTTTTATTTGGAATTGGATATCTAATCCATTTTAAAACTTTGTTTAGCGGCTTGTAATTAAATACAAGTCGCGGTCTCTCTTTTCCTTTTCTATCGAATTCATTACATAGAATGCGGTACATCTCCAAGGGGAGTAGGATTGCCGAATTATTCCTTTCTTTAATAAATCAGCAATCTCTTCTTTGCATAAAGCAAGGTAGTGCTCATTCATTTGACAAAGATGAGCCTCAGTGGGAATGTCTCATTCATTGAAATTATCAATGTACGGGAGATCCACTACATGAGTCTTTCTTTCCCAGAAAGCAATTGGGTTGTCACCATAGACTTCCTTTTGGGATTCTTGGTGGCAATTTTGAATTTTTGCTTTTAATTTTGGGGAAGAAATTTGTTGTTTAATAGTTAAACTAGCAATTTCTTCTTGTAAATAATTCACATGCAGATAAATCTTGAGTGCTTGAGTTTGTGCGTGAATTTATCACATTTTTTATGACGTAATTTTTCACGTTTAGGAAAAATAGTCTTTCATATTTTTCCCCTATTTTTGGAAAATAAAGGACGTACCTGAGGATCACAGTTGAATTGTTCACAGAATTCGCCAAGCTATCTTCGCTCAAGTAGACGTTCTCTATTCATTTGATCTTTTAATTTAAGATCAGAGCATATAGCTAATCTGGTTTTAACACATGTAGAAATAAGGTTTCCATATGTTAGGGTTTCATATGGGATGGTTCCATAGTAGAGGCGAAGATAAATCTTAACCTTTTCAACAAATAGATTGGGAAGGCCTTCAATGAATTTTTGCTTCTAGTGAAGGCTATTGGCATCATAAAGTGTCATGACGCATGCTAGAAATATATCCTTGTACCATCGAAAGTAGGTTAAGTATGGACATCTTAATTTTTGGAGTAAGGAGCGAGTTTTTTCTCCTTGATCTCCAATGGATCCAACAAAATGATCTATAATTATTTGGAGAAGATTATAGACCGAATTTTTGTTAGTTTTTGCTGTTCTTTTGGAAGATCCTTAGTACTTAAGTCAATTTTGCTAAGGAGGTCTTCCCTTTGAGGAACAGTGAGAAAATTATCCCACCATCATTTGAGTTCAGAATCACGAAATGATGGCTCGAAATAATATGAGGTTTTGCTTGATGTCTAAATTGAACAACAGTAGCAAACATAAGCATTCAATGAAGGGTATGAATGATTTGATGTTCAGAAAGTCCATCAATATTCCATTCATATAAAGAATCTCCATCAAAGGAATTTCGTACGAAATGAGTATCTTCCTCAAATAATAAATCTGGAGGAGTGAGTTTTTTATAATAATATTTTTCCAAATTTTTCTTTAGAAAGTTTTTGGATATCAAGAGGAGGATGAGGATCTTGTAATTCTTAAAAAAGATTTTGAACTTTTTTAATATTACTTGATTGATCAGTATCAGTTTTGGTTGAGGATTCATTTGAATCTTCATCCGATTGACTGATATCTTCAAGGGCTCTTACATACTTTTCACTTAAATTTAAAATCAAATTCTAAATATCTTCAGAAGAGGGTCCTAACTTAAGAGCCAGTTTAGGAGGTGGTTGGATAAAGGTTTTACAAATGGGTTTATACTAGTAGAAGCTTTTTATGAAGCTTTGCTAGTTTTGGGGCTAGAAACCTTTTGTTTAAGCATCTGATCAATTTTAGACTCTAGGATAAAAAGATGATCAGTGATTATTTGAAGTATACTATTACTATAATTAAGTTGTTTAATTATAGTAATAAATTCTTTTAGAATTTGTTGATCGAAACTTATTTTTCCGAAGGCCGCTAATTCTAAAGGTTTATCATCAACCATTTTAGATGGAGGATAAGGTGCTTCAATTGCTCTTTGCCATTTTTTGGTAGTTGAAACAGCAACTTGAGCAGATTGAGCATATTAACTGCAAAACCATGTTACTAAAGGAATAATTGCTTTGGCTTGACTACTTCTTTCTCTCATTTTCTTGAAATATAAATCATTTATTTCGAGATGTTGGCCTTGAGAAGTAAAACTTTTATACCAAGTACAAAAATTATCATACTTTGGTTGGAAGTATTCGTTCAGAACAACCTCACTAGTCTTAGAACCTATTTTGTAGCTCATTAAGAGTAAAGTTCATTTCAGATGGAGTGGGAGACTAATTTTCTCTCACTGGATGATAGATATGATTTTTATTTAGGCAAAGGGCCTCGACCGATGGTTCAGGAGTGTGTGAACCATCCGATCTAGACTTCTCTGAGGATTCAGAAGGGATAGAAACCCTAGGAAGTGTAATGGATCTACGAGGGTTGAATCGAACTTAAACATCACCATTAGATGTAGTTCCAAATTGATAAATGATAGTTTTATCAATTTTGGGGAGATACCATTTATTTAGGTCTTCTTCTTTCAAGGGGAACTCTGCCATTTTAGAGTTCTTGATTAAATTATTATTTCTCCTAATCGTTAGATTTGAAGTTACTTCAAAAGAAGTAAAAGCCATATTACCAAAAAGGGGGAAAAATGGAGAGAGGAAGATGATGCAGAAGAATTTGAAACAAATCACAACATAAGGATAAAACAAACTAAGTATAAACCTCCATTAGAGAAATATCTTCCCAAACAGTCAACAAAAATAGGACTTACAACCCTTTAAAGCCTCACGCAACAAGGATTTATGGCCATTTGCGATGAAGACTGGAATATAAACCTCTACGAGAGAATTATCCCAGACAGTCAACAATAAATAGGACTTATCACCCTATCAAGCATCATGCAACAGGGATGGCCATTTGCAACAAAGACGGGATAAAGCCATGGGAGGAATGAACAAAGTACTGGTTTATCCAAAGCATGGTGAAATACAAAAAAAATCTCTAACATCCTTCCCCTTCCCATTAGATCGATACAAGACTTACACCAGGATATATAAGAAACACTTATTTATTAAAACTTAAAAAGAATTTACACGATGACAGTAGACAGGAAGCAGGAAAAACTAAGGAGAGTACAAGAGGAGAATAGAAGAGAAGAAGAGAAGGCAAAATTGAGCACTGAGCACACATAATACATAGACAGAGCCTCCTTATATAGAGGTGGAGGCACAGGAGAGACTTTGCTTAGAAACAAAGGTACAATTATTAAACAAAAGAGAAATGTCACTTAGAAGTTAAGCAATGGTATAATTATTAAATAGAAACTTTGCTGTTAAGCAAAGCTACTATTATTAAATAAAAAGATAATTTGCTTAGAGGGTAAGCAAAGGTACAAAATATTATAAGATGGCTACTTTTGGAAAGTAGCAATTATTTCTTTTGGTGGGACCCACTTTATGTAAAGTAGGTTCTTTCTTGCTGGTGAAGATAAGCGGCTACTTTTGGAAAGTAGCAATTATTTCTTCTAGTGGGTCTTATGAATTTAAGTTGGATTCCGCGTCGACGCGTCAGACTCCTGCTTGTCACAAATATGGATAGGGTGATTAAACACCTTGGCGAGTTTATTTTCGTAGATTTTTTTGAGACGTTCCTTATGTTGAATCTCGGTCTCATGAGGATAACGTCTTTTGATGCTTTGTAGTATCTCATCTACTGATAGCTCAAAATCTGTAGTTTTTTGAGGGATCGTTAATTCAGAATAAGCTTCAATAATGGCTTTAATTTGCTTGAGCTTATCCTCAATGTTGATTGAATTCCACCATTTTAGTAAAAATTATCTTTGAAGGACCAACTGATTGAAGGGGTCCTTTCCAAGTATAACATTCCAGCTCCAAATCCATGGGATTTGGCAATCCATGAAGAATGAGCAAGATTTTGTCCTTGAATCATTTTTCTAGGATTAATAGCCCTTATATTGGGGGCAATTTCCATCCAGTCATTGAAGACTTCTTTGATTGGATCTGCAAGAATATTTAATTCTGCTCCAAAATAGTTCCACCATCTGAAGAGTCATGGGCCTTATTTGAAAGATATTTGGAAAACAATCTTTTCCCATTTGAATCTAAACTCTCAAGAGAAAATTATGAAAAAATTTTAATACAATTAAAGTGTATTAAGACTAATCAAGTTCGTGATCAGACGAACCATACAATTTTGTATAGCAAATACGTTATACAAAAGATCTTTCATGAAAGAGAATGGGGTATAACTTCATTCGAAGAGGAAAATGTATTCTTATCCTCCACTAATTTACAGTACAAAATTGGCATAAATTATTGGTGCAATGTGCAAGCTATGATGAAGGCCTTCTTCCTTCTCAATGATAAACGAAGGCATTCATGGATGTTCATAATGAACAAAGATAATGTGTTGTGTCAAATTTTTGACTAAAATAAAAGGCATTTGAATACAAATATCATCTTGATAAATATGGCAGTGCATATGCTCTTTCGAGCAAAGGACAATTAATTAAAATTTTAGCACAAGTTGAAGATGATTAAACTTGTGATAAAATTATCGATCTTCTTAATGATAAGAAGAAAGCTAAATTAGAAAAATTTAATTATAAGACTCCTATATACTCCTTATCGGAAGTATTTAAGAAAAAATCTGAGGTAAGTTCATCATCTTCTAAATCTTGAGCTAAAAGCGAATTAAAGAAACTAAAATTAAAGTTCAAGAAATTAAAGTGAGCAGAGCAAATGAATGATCATCTAATGGATCTTGAAATTAATCGAAGGCATAATTCATTTGAAAATATAGAAATTTTAATCAAGAACCAGTTTCTTACAAAATATGCAAAGGCAATATACCGAAATGGTATATTTCTATTAAATTAATTATAAATAAAAATTTATTTTACCAAATTTAACCTTTGATTGAGCGGTGAAATTGTATACAAGAAAGAATAATTCCTTCTAAATATTTTGAAAATATAAGACAACGATTAAATGCAGCCGACGGGTGAATCTTTACAAATTAAGTATAAATTATCATCTGTGGTCGTGTGTCAAGATGATATTTGTATTCAAATGCCTTTTATTTTAGTCAAAAATTTGACACAACACATTATTTTGGGAATTCCTTTTCTTCTTAAAATAATTTCTATCACTAGAATTGATGATACTGGAATTCAATGTTTTCTTTGGGATAAAGAAATCACATTCCATTTTATCACCAATCCTAAAGAAATTATCATAAATGAAATGAATAGGCTTAATAATAAGTCTATGCATATAAATTATTTACAAGAAAAAATTGCTAGTTTAACTTTTAAACAGTAAATTTCTTCCCCAAAATTCAAAGAAAAAATTTAAAATTTTCACCAAACATTCCAAAAGGAAGTTTGTGGTGACAACCCAATTACTTTCTGGGAAAGAAAGACTCATGTAGTAGATCTCCCATACATTGATAATTTAAATGAATGAGACATTCCCACTAAAGCTCGTCCTTGTCAGATGAACGAGCACTACCTTGCCTTATGCAAAGATGAGATTGCTAATTTATTAAAGAAAGGAATAATTCAACAATCCTACTCCTCTTGGAGCTGTACCACATTCTATGTTATGAATTCAGAAAGGAAGAAGGAATGACTTGTAATTAATTACAAGCCGTTAAACAAAGTTTTAAAATGGATCGGATATCTAATTCCTAATAAAAGAGATTTATTAAATAGATTGGATAATGCAAAAATATTTTCCAAATATGATTTAAAATCAGGATATTGGCAGATCCAGATAAAAGAATCGGATCGCTATAAAACAACATTTACGGTGCCCTTTGGACATTACGAATGGAACGTAATTCCCATTGGTTTAAAAAATGCACCATCTAAATTTTAGCATATGATGAATAATATATATTAAGATTATTTTAAATATATTTTAGTCTATATTGTTGATGTTCTTGTGTTCTCAAATATTATTGATGAACATTTCAACCATCTAAAAATATTTAAATGGTTAATTTTAAAAATGGGTTAGTTTTTACGAAAAAATCAAATTATTTCAAATTGAAATAAGATTTTAGCCATAATATATCAATGCTTCAATTATACCAGTTAATAGAAGTATTGAATTTGCTAACAAATTTCTTGATATCTTCAAGAGCTCCTACATACTTTTCACTTAAATTTAGAATAAAATTCTGAATGTCTTCAGAAGAGGGTCCTAACTTAAGAGCCAGTTTAGGAGGTGGTTGGATAAAAAGTTTTACAAATGGGTTTATACTAATAGAAGCAATTGGGTTGTCACCACAAACTTCCTTTTGTTGGATCCATTAGAGATCAAGGAGAAAAAACTCGCTCCTTAAGTTTTTTGAGGGATCATTAATTCAGAATAAGCTTTAATCAGAATCTGATGAGGATGAAGATGAAATATGTTCTTCATCTTGATTCTAAAATCGAGGATGTAAGTAGAATTTTCATTATTTGTTTTAACTCAATCAGTTCATTTAACTTCTTCTTGACAGTGCATTTATTTGCGTAATGACCTGTACGACCACATTTATAATATTTTATTTCTCTTGTCTCTTTGGTTTTAGAACCAGAGGGACAAGAGTGCCTATGTTTGTGTGTGAATTTATCACATTTTTTATGATGTGATTTTTTCGCTTAGGAAAAATAGTCTTTGTATTTTCCACTATTTTGGAAAATAAGGATGTACGATCCCTTGAATTGTTCGAAATTCCTTCAGCTCAAGTAGGCGTTCTCTTTTCATTTGATCTTTTAATTTAAGATCAGAGCATATAGCTAATCCGATTTTAATACATGTAGAAATAAGGTTTCCATATGTTAGGATTTTATATAGGATGGTTCCATCATAGAGGTGAAGAGAAACCTTAACCTTTTCAGCAAATAGAATGGGAAGGCCATCAATGAATTTTTTCTTCCAGTGAAGGCTATTGGCATCATAAAGTGTCATGACGTGTGCTAGAAATATATCCTTGTACCATCGAAAATGGGTTAAGGATAGACATCTTAATTTTTGGAGTAAGGAGCGAGTTTTTCTTGATCTCCAATGGATTAAGCAAATGATCTATAATTGTTTGGAGAAGATTATGACCAAATTTTCATTAGGTTTTTGCTATTCTTTTGATCCTTGTACTTAGTCAATTTCGCTATGGAGGTCTTCCCTTTGAGGAACAGTGAGAAAATTATCCCACCATCCTTTTAGAGTTCCATAGAATCCTAAAATGATGGCTCGAGCGATAATATGTGGTTTTCCTTGATGTAGATTGAGCTATCAAACATAAGCATTTATGAATGATTTGATGTTGAGAATATCCATCAATATTACATTCATAAAGAATCTATGTAGGAATTTCCTAGTATCTTCTCAAATAATAACTTCGGTAGAAGTGGGTTTTTTTATAATAATGTTTTCCAAATTTTCTTTCGATAAGAAAGTTTTGGATATCAAGCGGAGGATGAGGATCTTGTAATTCTTGAAAAGGTTTTGAACTTCTTCAATATTACTTGATTGATTCGATTTTGGGTTGAGGATTCATTTGAATCTTCATCCCTTGCTTGATATCTTCAAGAAACTCTTTACTTTTCACTTAAATTTAGAATCAAATTTTGAAATGTCTTGAAGAGGGTCCTAACTTAGAGCATTTAGGAGGTGGTTGGATAAGGTTTTACAATTGGGTTTATACTAGTAGAAGCTTTTTTACGAAGCTTTGCTAGTTTCGGGGCTAGAAACCTTTTGTTTAAGCATCTGATCGATTTTAGACTCTAGGATAAAAAGATGATCAGTGATTATTTGAAGTATACTATTAATATAATTAAGTTATTTAATTACGGGAATGAATTCTTTTAGAATTTGTGGATCGGAACTTATTTTTTCAAAGGCCGCTAATTCTAAAGGTTTATAATCCTCCATTTTTACAACTGATGGAGGATAAGTTCTTTGTTGATAATATCTTTATTCATTATATACCATCAGATGAATGAGCACTACCTTGCTTTATGCAAAGAAGAGATTGCTGATTTATTAATGAAAGGAATAATTCGGCAATCCTACTCACTTGGCGATTACCACATATGTTATGAATTCTAAAAGGAAAGAGAACGCCTTGTAATTAATTACAAAAAAGCTAAACAAAGTTTTAAAATGGATCGATATGTAATTCTAATAAAATTTATTAAATAGATTGCATAATGCAAAAATATTTTTTAAATTTGATTTAAAATCGAAATAGATTGAAGGCCTTGATGAATTTTTTTCATTGAAGGCTATTGGCATCAATTATTTTGGGAACTCCTTTTCTTCTTAAAATAATGCTTTGTAAAGATTCACCGTCGCCTGCCTTTAATCATTGGCTTGTTTTTTTAAAATATTTAGAAGGAATTATTCCTTCTTGTATACAATTTAAATATGCTCCGCTGTCAACTAGAGCAGTTATATTTGGTAAAATAAATTCTTTATTTATAATTAATTTAATGGAAATATACCATTTATGGTATATCTTTAATGATTGAATGGAAGCAGCCCCCAAAGTGAGGGCTATTAATCCCAGAACTGGCTCTTAAGTCCCTCATTAATAAATAATGTGGGCCTTAGGAATGCTTAAACAAAAGGTTTCTAGCCTAACTAGCTTGAAAGCTTCTCGGTATAAACCCATCTGTGAAACCTTTTATGAAGCTTGAAAGGGTTGTAAGTCCTATTTTTGTTGACTATCTAGGAAGATAATTCTCTAATGGAGGTTTATACTTAGTTTATTTTATCCTTATGTGGCGATTTGTTTCAAATTCTCCCTGCATCATCTTCCTCTCTCCCTTTTTCCCCATTTTTGGTAATATGGCTTTTACTTCTTTTGAAGTAAATAGGGACAATTAGGGGTGAATCACCCACATGCATTTTCATGGAGTCGCGTAGACCACTCTAATGGAAAAGATCTGGTCAATTCAATAATTGGCATGATCAATTTGCAAACTTATCTTTATGGTACTTCCTCTTCAACTACGGTTGAAAAGAGTGAACCCTCTAAAAAAGTTGCAACACCATCTCTAAATGATGTCGTTGCAAAATAACCTATTTATTTCTCTAAAGAAATCATTCCTGTCTTCGTCGCAAATGGCCATCCCTGTTGCGTGATGCTTGATAGGGTGATAAGTCCTATTTATTATTATTTATGCGATAAGGCGAAGCGAAGAACTAAGGAGAGTGCAAGAGGAGAATAGAAGAAAGCGAGAAGGGAATTGCACCAATAATTTATGCCAATTTTGCTTGTAAATTAGTGGAGGATAAGAATACATTTTTTCTTGGAATGGAGTTAGACCCCATTGCTTTGATGAAAGATCTCTTGTATAATGCATTTCCTAAAATTGTATGGTTCGTCGATCATGAACATGATTAATCTCAATACACTTTAATTGTATAAGATTTTTCATAATTTTCTCTTGAGATTAGACTCAAATGGGAAAGGATTGTTTGCCAAATATCTTTCAAATAAGGCCCATGGATTATTTATTGAATAATCAGAGGGATTAATTTCAATAATATTCTTTTTTATTTCTTTAGAGAAATAAACAGGATCTTGTGCAACAACATCTTTTAGGGATAGTGTTGCAGCTTTTTTAGAGGGTTCACCCTTTTCAACCGAAGTTGAAGAGGAACAACCATAAAGATAAGTTTGCAAATTGATCATGCCAATTGTTGAATTGATCGGATCTTTGCCATTAGAGCGGCCATGGCTGCGACCTCCATGAAAAGAAAGACGTCCTCAGTTAGGAGTAGTCATTCTTCTATGCGGGGTGATCTACCCTTGATCATCCCTGCAAGAATTAATAGGTCAGAAAATCAGGAAGATAATTTTCATTACCTTTAATGAATTCGATGTCAAAATCAAAGATAGAGAGCTGCGATTGCCATGATGCAAAAATTTGTTTTGAAACTAAATTTTTGACATCTTGTTCAATGATGTGTTTGTGAGCATCGATAAGGAGAAAATGTTGATTAAGTAAATCATCTTGGAATTTTGAAATGCACTTAATCAAAGCATTTCTTTTTGATAATGGAATACTTTGAGTAGATTCCATTTACGAAGCGAACTAATTCTTCTTTAGAATTCTTTTTATTTGCTTTAGATATCTCCATAGCCCTTATCAGAGGCATCTATTTCAACAATTTTGAAACTAGTAGGGTCCGCAATATTAAGATAGGGAAAGTTTTGAACCCTTTCTTTAATTTTACGTACTGCCATGGTATGAGTATCAGACCATGGTGGGAGATTCTTTTAATCACGACAAAGGGTGGGTGCATCTTTGGCAAGATTTTGATAAAAAAATTTACATAATTGAGAGCTCCTAAGAACTGCTGTAGCTAGTTTCTATCTAAAATGATATCAGGAAATTTTTAGCAAATTCAATACTTCTATTAATTGGTATAATAGAAGCATTGGATATATTATGGCCTAAAAATCTTATTTTAGTTTGAAATAATTTGATTTTTTGGCTCTCAAATAACTAATCTATTTTTTAAAATTAACCATTTAAATGTATTTAGATGGTTGAAGAGTTCGTCAATATTGTTGGAGAACACTAGAACAACGTCAATATAGACAAAAATAAATTTAGAATAATCTTTAAATATATTATTCATGATATGCTGAAATTCAAAAGGTGCATTTTTTAAACCAAAGGGCATTACGTTCCATTCGTAATGTCCAAAGGGCCTAATCTTTTTTAGCTATCGATTCTTTTATCGATGCCAATATCTTGATTTTAAATCAAATTTGGAAAATATTTTTCCATTATGCAATCTATTTAATAAATCCCTTTTACTAGGAATTGGATATCTGATCCATTTTAAAACTTTGTTTAGCTGCTTGTAATTAATTATAAGTCGCGGTCTCCCTCTTTTCTTTTCTACCGAATTCATAACATAGAATGCGGTACAGCTCCAAGGAGTAGGATTGCTGAATTATTCCTTTCTTTAATAAATCAGCAATCTCTTCTTTGCATAAAGCAAGGTAGTGCTCATTCATCTGACAAGGGCGAGCCTTAGTGGGAATGTCTCGTTCATTGAAATTATCAATGTACGGGAGATCCACTACATGAGTCTTTCTTTCCCGAAATTTGGTTGTCACTTCCTTTTGGAATTCTTGGTGGCAATTTTTTTGATTTTAATTTTGGGGAAGAAATTTGTTGTTTAATAGTTAAACTAGCAATTTCTTCTTATAAATAATTTATATGCATAGACTTATTATTAAAGCCTATTCATTTCATTTATGATAATTTCTTTAGGATTGGTGATAAAAGCGGGTGATTTATTTATCCCAAAGAAAACTCAATTCTGTATGATCAATTCTAGTGATAGGAATTATTTTAAGAAGAAAAGGAGTTCCCAAAATAATATGTTGTGTCAAATTTTTGACTAAAATAAAAGGCATTTGAATACAAATATCATCTTGACACCACCCAGATGATAATTTATACTTAATTTGTAAAATTCACCATCATTTGCCTTTAAAACGGCTTATTTTTCAAAATATTTAGAAGGAATTATTCCTTCTTGTATACAATTTAAATCACTCCTATCAACTAGCGGTTAAATTTGGTAAAATAAATTCTTTATTTATTATTAATTTAATGGAAATATACCATTTCTGGTATATTGCCTTTTGCATATTTTATAACAAACCTAGTTCTTGATTAGAATCGGCTTCTATATTTTCAAATAAATTGGGCATCTTCTGATTAATTTCAAGATCCATTAGATGACCATTCATTTGATCGTGCTCAGCTTTAATTTGCTGAACTTCTAATTTTAGTTTCTTTAATTCAGTTTTTAGCTCTGCTAAAGAAGCTGAATTAGAAGATGATGAACTTGCCTCAGATTTTTTCTTAAATACTTCTAATAAGGAGTATATAGGAGGCTTGTAATTAAATTTTTCTAATTTATCTTTCTTCTTATCATTAAGAAGATCGATAATTTTATCACGAGTTGAATCATCTTCAACTTATGCTAAAAGTTTAATTAATTGGTCCTTTTGCTCGTGGGTGAGCGTATACAGACCTGTCATATTTATTATATTTTTATAATAATCTATCATTGACTAGCAATAGTTAGATTTATCAGTTGCTCGTCTAATGAGGATGAAGATGAAATATGTTCTTCTTCATCTTCTGATTCTATTTCAGAATTAGAGGATGTAAGCAGTATTTTCATCAGGGTTTGTTTTAACCCTTGGTCAATCTGAAGTTCATTTAACTTTTTCTTGACTGTGCATTTATTTGCGTAATGAACTGAATGACCACATTTGTAATATTTTATTTCTCTTGTCTCTTTGGTTTTAAAACCAGAGGGATGAGACTGCTTGTCTTTGTGCGTGAATATATCACATTTTTATGACGTGATTTTTCACGTTTAGGAAAAACAATCTTTCATGTTATTCGCCAATTTTTGGAAAATAAAGGACGTACCTGAGGATCACAGTTGAATTGTTCATAGAATTCATCAAGCTGTCTTCACTCAAGTAGAGGTTCTCTTTTCATTTGATCTTTTAATTTAAGATCAGAACATATAGCTAATCCGGTTTTAATACATGAAGAAATAAGGTTTCCATATTATTTGAAGTATACTATTACTATAATTAAATTATTTAATTACAGTAATAAATTCTTTTAGAATTTGTGGATCGAAACTTATTTTTCTGAAGGCCGCTAATTCTAAAGGTTTATCATCCACCATTTTTACAACTGATGGAGGATAAGATGCTTCAATTATTTTTCCTTGCTCTGTTTGCCATTTTTTGGTAGTTAAAATAACAACTTGAGTAGATTGAGCTTAAAAACTGCAAAATCATGCTACGAAAGGAATAGTTTCTTTGGCTTGACTATTTCTTTCTGTCATTTTCTCGAAATATAAATCACTTATTTCGAGACATTGGTCTTGAGAAGTAAAACTTCTATACCAAGTACAAAAATTATCATACTTTGGTTGGAAGTATTCCTTCAGAACAACCTCTCTAGTCTTAGAACCAATAGTGTAGCTCATTATGACTAAAGTTCATTTCAGATGGAGTGGGAGATTGATTTTCTCTCACTGGATGATAGATATGATTTTTATTTAGGCGAAGGGCCTCAACCGATGGTTCAGGAGTGTGTGAACCATCCGATCTAGATTTCTTTGAGGTTTCAGAAGGGATAGAAACCCTAGGAAGTGTAATGGATTGATGAGGATTGAATTGAATTTCAACATCACCATCAGCTGTAGTTCTAAATTGATAAATGATAGTTTTATAAATTTTGTGGAGAGACCATCTATTTAGGTCTTCTTCTTTCAAGGGGAACTATGCCATTTCAGAGTTCTTGATTAAATTATTATTTCTCCTAATCGTTAGATTAGAAGTTACTTCAAAAGAAGTAGAAGCCATATTACCAAAAATGGAGAAAAAGGAAGAGCAAGATGATGCAGGGTGAATTTAAAAAAAATCACCACATAAGGATAAAACAAATTAAGTATAAACCTCTATTATAGAATTATCTTCCCAGACAATTAACAAAAATAGGAGTTACAACCCTTTCAAGCCTCACACAATGGATTTACCATTTGTGAGAAGGCGGGAATATAAACTTCACTGAGAATTATCCCGCATCAACAATAAATAGGACTTATCACCCTATCAAGCATCATGCAACATGGATGGCCATTTGCGATGAAGACGGGATAAAGCCATGGGAGGAATGAACAAAGTACTGGTTTATCCAAAGCATGGTTAAATATAACAAAAAATCTCAAACATCCTTCCCCTGCCCAGGGATATACCCCATCATGGCTCTGATACCAGACTTAAGCCAGGATGTATAAAACACTTATTTATTAAAACTTAAAAATAACTTACATGATGGTAGTAGGCAGGAAGCAGGAAGAACTAAGGAGAGTACAAGAGGAGAATAGAAGAAAAGAGGAGAAGGGAAAAGCCACTGAGCACTGAGCATTGAGCACTGAGCACACATAATACACAGATAGAGCCTCCTTATATAGAGGTGGAGGAATAAGAGAGACTTTGCTTAGAAACAAAGCTACAATTATTAAACAAAAGAGAAATGTTGCTTAGAATCTAAGCAACAATATAATTATTAAATAGAAACTTTGTTGTTAAGCAAAGCTACTATTATTAAATAAAAAAGACACTTTGCTTAGAGGTTAAGCAAAGGTACAGAATATTATAAGGGCCAATTATTTTATTTGGTGGGACCCACTTTATGTAAAGTAGGTTCTTTGCTGGTGAAGATAAGTGGCTACTTTTGGAAAGTAGCAATTATTTCTTCTGGTGGGTCTACTTTATGAATTTAAGTTTCTGGATTGATTCGGCCGTCAGAAGACTTCAACCAAAATATATAGATAGGTGATTAAACACCTTGGCGAGTTGATTTTTAGAATTTTTTTGACGTTCCTTATGTTGAATGTCGGTCTCATGAGGATAACGTCTTTTGATGCTTTGTAACCTCATCTGATAGCATAAAATCCATGTTTTGAGGGATCGTTAATTCAGAATTAGCTTTAATAATGGCTTTAATTTGCTTGAGCTTATCCTCAATGTTGATTGAATTCCACTATTTTAGTAAAAATTATCTTAGAAGGACCAACTGATTGATGGGGTCCTTTTCAAGTATAACATTCTAGCTCCAAATCCATGGGATTTGGCAGTCTATGAAGAAATGAGCAAGATTTTATCCTTGAATCATTTTTCTGGGATTAATAGCTCATTTTGGGTGACTTCATCCATTGAAGACTTCTTTGATTGGATCTAGAAGAATATTTAATTATGCTCCAAAATAGTTCCACCATCTGAAGAATCATGCGGGAAGTTCTTTGTTGATAATATCTTTGTCCATTATGAACATCCATGAATGCTTTTGTTTGTCATTGAGAAGGAAGAAGGCCTTCATCATAGCTTGCACATAGCACCAATAATTTACACCAATTTTGTACTGTAAATTAGTAGAGGATAAGAATACATTTTTCTCTTGGAATGAAGTTAGACCCCATTCACTTTGATAAAAGATCTTTTGAATAACGCATTTGCTATACAAAATTATATGGTTCGTTTGATCACAAACATGATTAATCTCAATACACTTTAATTATATTAAGATTTTTTCATAATTTTCTCTTGAGAGATTAGATTCAAATGGGATAGGATTGTTTCCCAAATATCTTTCAAATAAAACTGATTATTTATTGAATAATCGGAGGATTTTTTCAATAATATTCTATTTTGTTTCTTTAGAGAAATAACAGTTCTTGTCAATGACATCTTTTAGGGATGGTGTTTTTTTTAGAGGTTTCACCCTTTTCAATCGTAGTTAGAGGATGTACCATAAAGATAAGTTTGCAAATTATCATGCCAATTGTTGAATTGAGGATCTTTTGCCATTAAACGCCATGGCCTTCCATGAAAAGAAAAACATCCTCGGTTAGGAGTAGTCATTCTTCCATGCGGGGTGATCCATGATCCTACAAGAATTATTGGAAAATCGAGAATTTTCATTACCTTTATTGAATTGATAATCGAATTCTTTTGTATTGCCATGATGCTAAATTTTTGAAACTAAATTTTGACATCTTGTTCAATGATGTATTTGGGAGAGCATCAATCTGAAGGAGAATCTTGATTAAGTAAATCATCTTGAATTTTTGAGATGCACTTAATCAAGAATATTTCTTTTGATAATGGAATACTTTTTATTGGTAGGATTCCATTTACCAAAAATAAAGCAGACTAATTCTTCTTTAGAATTCTTTTACTGCTTTAAGATACCTCCATAGCCCTTATCAGAGGCATCTGTTTCAATAATTTTGAAACTAGTAGGGTCCATAAGATTAAGACAGGGAAGGTTTTGAACCCTTTCTTTAATTTTTTGCACTACCATGGTATGAGTATCAGACCATGGTGGGGATTTTTTAATCTGTCAAAGAGTGGGGCTGCATCTTTGGCAAGATTTTGATAGAAATCAGCTACATAATTGAGAGCTCCTAAGAACCGCTGTAGCTAGTTTTTATCTAAAATGATATCAAGAAATTTGTTAGCAAATTCAATACTTCTATTAATTGGTATAATAGAAGCATTGGATATATTATGGCCTAAAAATTTTATTTTAGTTTGAAATAATTTGATTTTTTTTAAAATAACTAATCTATTTTTAAAATTAACCATTTAAATGTTTTAGATGGTTGAATGTTCATCAATATTGTTTGAGAACACGAACATCATCAATATAGACTAAAATATATTTAAAATAATCTTTAAATATATCATTCATGATATCTTTGAAATTGAAGGTGCATTTTTAAACCAAAGGGCATTATTCCATTAAATGTAAGTATAGCGATATTCTTTTATACGATGCAATATCCTGATTTTAAATCAAATTTGGAAAATATTTTTGCATTATGCAATCTATTTAATAAATCCCTTTTATCACGAGTTGAATCATCTTCAACTTGTGCTAAAAGTTTAATTAATTGGTCCTTTTGCTCATGGGTGAGCGTATACAGACCTGTCATATTTATTATATTTTTATAATAATCTATCTTGACAAGAGTTGCAATAGTTAGATTTATGTTATCATAATCGATGAGGATGAAGATGAAATATGTTCTTCTTCTTCTTCTCTTCTTTTCATGGAGGAATTTTTCATTTTAACCCTTCATCAATCAAGTTCATTTAACTTCTTCTTCTTAATGATTGCATCGATTTGTAATGACATTTGTTTTATTTTGTTTCTCTTGTCTCTTTGGTTTTAAAACCAGAGGGATGAGAGTGCTTGTGTTTGTGCATGAATTTGTCACATTTTTTATGATGTGATTTTTCACGTTTAGGAAAAATAGTTTTTTCATGTTTTCCCTTGTGTTTATAAGATAAAGGGGCATACACGAGGATCACGTTGAATTGCTCACGAATTATTAATTTGTTTGCTCAAGTAGGCGTTCTCTTTTCATTTGATCTTTTTAAAGATCGAAGATTGCTAAATTTTAATACATGCGAAATAAGATTTCCATATGTAAGGGTTTCATATGGGATGGTTCCATCGTAGATGAAGAGAAACCTTAACCTTTTAGCAAATAGATTGAAGGCCTTCAATGAATTTTGCTTCCGGTGAAGGCTATTGGCATCATAAAGTGTCATGGCGTCTTTAGAAATATATCCTTGTACCATCGAAAATGGGTTAAGGATGGACATCTTAATTTTTGGAGTAAGGAGCGAGTTTTTTCTCCTTGATCTCCAATGGATCTAGCAAAATGATCTATAATTGTTTGGAGAAGATTATAGACCAAATTTTCATTAGGTTTTTGTTGTTCTTTTGGAAGATCCTTAGTACTTAAGTCAATTTTGCTAAGGAGGTCTTCCCTTTGAGGAACAGTGAGAAAATTATCCACCATCCTTTAGAGTTCCAGAATCACGAAATGATGGCTCAGCAATAATATGTGTGGTTTTGCTTGATGTCTAGATTGAGCGTAGACATAAGCATTTGATGAAGGGTATGAATGGTTTGATGTTCAAAAATTCCATCAATATTCCATTCATATAAATAATCTCCATCATAGGAATTTCCTACAAAATGAGTATCTTCCTCAAATAATAAATCAGGAGGAGTGGGTTTTATAATAATGTTTTTCCAAATTTTTCTTTGGATAAGAAAGTTTTTGGATATCAAGAGGAGGATGAGGATCTTGTAATTCTTGAAAAGGTTTTGAACTTTTTCAATATTACTTGACTGATCATTATCAGTTTCGGTTGAGGATTCATTTGAAGCTTCATCCATTGATATCTTCAAGAGCTCTACATACTTTTCACTTAAATTTAGAATCAAATTAAATGTCTTGAGAGAGAGTCCTAACTTAAGAGCCATTTAGGAGGTGGTTGGATAAAGGTTTTACAAATGGGTTTATACTAGTAGAAGCTTTTTTAAAGCTTTGCTTAGTTTAGGGTAGAAACCTTTTGTTTAAGCATCTGATCAATTTTGGACTCTAGGCTAAAAAGATGATCACTGATTATTTGAAGTATACTATTACAATAATTAAGTTGTTTAATTACAATAATAAATTCTTTTAGGATTTGTGGATCAAAACTTATTTTTCTGAAGGGCACTAATTCTAAAGGTTTATCATCCACCATTTTTATAACTGATGGAGGATAAGATGCTTCAAATATTTTTTTCTTGCTCTGTTTGCCATTTTTTGGTAGTTAAAATAGTAACTTGAGCAGATTGAACATAGTAACTGCAAAACCATGCTACGAAAGGAATAGTTGCTTTGGCTTGACTATTTCTTTCTCTCATTTTCTTGAAATATAAATCATTTACTTCGAGACGTTGGTCTTGAGAAGTAAAACTTCTATACCAAGTACAAAAATTATCGTACTTTCAATAATATTCTATTTTATTTTTTTAGAGAAATAAACAGGTTCTTGTGCAACGACATCTTTTTAGGGATGATGTTGCAGCTTTTTTAGAGGGTTTACCCTTTTCAGCCGTAGTTGAAGAGGAAGTACCATAAAGATATGTCTTTAAATCGATCATGCCAATTATTGAATTGACAAGATCTTTACCATTAAAGCATGCTCTCATGAAAAGATTGAGTGGTCATTCTTATTGATCCACATCGTCCACTGCAAGAATTCAGTCGGTCGAGGAATTTTCATTACCTTTAATTGATTTGATGATGAAAGTTCGATTACCATGATGCAAAATTTATTTTGAAACTAAATTTTGACATCTTGTTTAATGATGTATTTGAGAGTTAATACAAAGAGAAAATCTTGATGTAAATCATCTTGGAATTTTGAAATGCACTTAATGAAAAGCATTCTTTTTTGATAATGGAATACTTTTAGAGTAGGATTCCATTTACAGAAATAGCGACTAATTCTTCTTTAGAATTCTTTTGGTTTAAGATATCATATACGATAGGCTTCTTTCAACAATTTTGAAATTAGTAGTAGATCAGATAGGGAAGGTTTGAACCCTTTCTTTAATTTTCTTTGCAATGGTATGAGTATCAGACCATGGTGATTCTTTTAATCTGTCAAGAGTAGGTGCATCTTTGTCAAGATTTTGATAATCATACATAATTGAGAGCTCTAAGAACCATGCATTTTTTTTATAATGATATCAGAAATTTATTAGCAAATTCAATACTTTTATTAATTGGTATAATAGAGCATTGGATATATTATGGCTAAAATCTTATTTTAATTTGAAATAATTTGATTTTTGGCTCAAAATGTAACCCATTTTTTAAAATTAAAATTTTAATATTTTAGATTGTTGAAATGTTAAATATTTGAGAACAAGAACATCATTAATATAGTAAATATATTTAAAATAATCTTTAAATATATTATTCATGATATCTTTGAAATTGAAGGTGCATTTTTAAACCAAAGGGCATTACGTTCATTAAATGTAAGAAGCAATAAATGCTATTTTATAGCTTTGTCATATATCACGATTTTTTATAGCGATTCTTTTATCGGATCATATCGATTTTAAATCAAATTTGGAAAATATTTTTGCATTATGCAATCTATTTAATAAATCTTTTATCAAGTTGAATCATCTTGACATGCTAAAGTTTAATTAAGTCCTTTGCTCGTGGGTGAGCATATTGACTTTCATATTATTATATTTTTATAATAATCTCTGATAAGTTTTGATTAGATTTATCATTTTATCTCATGAGGATGAAGATGAAATATGTTCTTCTTCTTCTTCTTCTGATTCTCTTTCAGAATTAGAGGATGTAAGCAAAATTTTTATCAGGATTTGTTTTAACCCTTCGTCAATCTGAAGTTCATTTAACTTCTTCTTCATGCATCTTTATGACACAATACCACATTTGTACATTTTATTTCTCTTGTCTCTTTGGTTTTAAAACTAGAGGACTAGAGTGCTTATGTTGTGAAATTTGTCACATTTTTTTTATGATTTTCACATTTAGGAAAAATAGTTGTTTGTGTTTTCCCTTGTGTTTATAAGATAAAGGATGTACCAGGATCACAATTAAATTGCTTAAATTTGCCATTATTGCTCAAGTAGACGTTCTCTTTTCTTTTGATCTTTTAATTTTAGATCAGAGCATATTGCTAAACCAGTTTTAATACATACAGAAATAAGATTTTCATATGTAAGGGTTTCATATGGGATGGTTCCATCGTAAAGATGAAGAGAAACCTTAACCTTTTCAGCAAATAGATTAGGAAGGCCTTCAATGAATTTTACTTCGGTGAAGGCTATTGGCATCATAAAGTGTCATGGCGCGCTAGACATATATCCTTGTACAAAAAATGGGCTGATGGACATCTTAATTTTGAGTAAGCGATTTTTTTTCTCCTTGATCTCCAATGGATCCAAAATGATCTATAATTGTTTGGTGAAGATTATAGACCAAATTTTCATTAGGTTTTTCTTTGTTCTTTTGGAAGATCCTAGTACTTAAGTCAATTTAGCTAGGAGGTCTTCCCTTTGAGAGCAGTGAAAATTATCCCACCATCCTTTAGTTAGAGAATCACGAAATGATGGCTCGGCGATAATATGGTTTTGCTTGATATCTTGTACTATTGAAACATAAGCATTCGATGAAGGGTATGAATGGTTTGATGTTCAAAAAGTCCATCAATAATCCATTCATATAAAGAATCTCCATCATAGGAATTTCTTCAAAATGAGTATCTTTAAATAAATCACTGTTGGTTTTATAATAATATTTTCCAAATTTTTCTTGGGATATGAATTTGGATATCAAAGGAGGATGAGGATCTTGTAATTCTTGAAAAGGTTTTGAATTTTTCAATATTACTTGATTGATCGGATCAATTTGATTGAGGATTCAATTGAATCTTCATCATTGATATCTTCAAGAGCTCTACATACTTTTCACTTAAGTTTAGAATCAAATTCAATGTCTTGAAGAAAGTCCAACTTAGAGCGATTTCTGGTGGTTGAATAAAGGTTTCACAAATGGGTTTATACTAGTAGAAGCTTTTTACTTTGTTAGTTTTTGTAGAAACCTTTTTGTTTAAGCATAATCAAAGACATAGGCTAAAAATATGATCGATGATTATTTGAAGTATCTTATTACTATAATTAAGTTGTTTAATTACAGAATAAATTTTTAAATTTATTGGATCAACTTATTTTCTAAAGCTAATTAAAGGTTTATATCCTTTTGATGGAGGATAAGATGCTCAATTATTTTTCTTGCTCTTTTGCCATTTTTTGGTAGTTAAAATAGCAACTTGAGCGATTGATAATGTTGCAAAACCATGCTACTAAAGGAATAGTTGCTTTATATTTCTTTCTCTCATTTTCTCAAAATATAAATCATTTATTTAGATGTTGGCCAAGTAAAACTTCTATACCAAGTACATATTGTACTTTGGTTGGAAGTATTCCTTGGAACAACCTCTAGTCTTAGAATATTGTAGCATTAAAACTAAAGTTAATTTGGATGGTGGGAGATTGATTTGCTCTCCGATGATAGATATGATTTTTTATTTGGGTGAAGGGCCTTGATGGTTCAGAGTGTGTGAACCATCCAATCTGACTCTGAGGTTTTGTAAGGGATAAACCACAGGAAGTGTAATGGATAGAGATTTGAACATCAACATCGCCATCAACTGTAGTTCCAAATTGATAAATGATAGTTTTATTAATTTTGGGGAGAGACCATCTATTTAGGTCTTCTTCTTTCAAGGGGAACTTTGCCATTTTAGAGTTCTTGATTAAATTATTATTTCTCATAATCATTAGATTAGAAGTTACTTCAAAAGAAGTAGAAGCCATATTACCAAAAATGGGGAAAAAGGGAGAGAGGAAAATGATGCAGGGAGAATTTGAAATAAATCACCACATAAGGATAAAACAAACTAAATATAAACCTCCATTAGAGAATTATCTTCCCAGATAGTCAATAAAAATAGGACTTACAACCCTTTCAAGCCTCACGCAATAGGGATTTAGGGCCAATTATGATGAAGACGGGAATATGAACCTCTACCAGAGAATTATCCCAGACAGTCAACAATAAACAGGACTTATCACCCTATCAAGCATCACGCAATAGGGATGGCCATTTGTGACAAAGATGGGATAAAGCCATGGGAGGAATGAACAAATATTGGTTTATCCAAAGCATGGTGAAATGTAATAAAAAAATCTCAACATCCTTCTATTTACCCCATCATGGCTTTGATACCAGACTTGCACCAGGATATATTATATATAGGATAATTTCTTTATGATTGGTGATAAAATGGAATGTTATTTCTTTATCCCAAAGAAAATACTGAATTCCAGTATCATCAATTCTAGTGATAGGCATTATTTTAAGAAGAAAAGGAGTTCCCAAAATAATGTGTTGTGTCAAATTTATGACTAAAATAAAATACATTTGAATACAAATATCATCTTGACACACGGCCACAGATGATAATTTATACTTAATTTGTAAAGACTCGCATTTTTAACTGGATAGTTTTCAAAATATTTAGAAGGAATTATTCCTTCTTGTATATAATTTAAATCGCTCTATCAACTAGAGCAGTTAAATTTAATAAATTCTTTATTTATAATTAATTTGATGGAAATATACCATTTACGGTATATTGCCCTTTGAATATTTTGTAAAAACGGTTCTTGATTAGAATAAATATTTTCAAATGAATTGGGCATCTTTTGATTAATTTCAAGATCCATTAGATGACCATTCATTTGCTCTTGCTCAGCTTTAATTTGCTGAACTTCTAATTTTAGTTTCTTTAATTTAGTCTTTAGCTCTGCTAAAGAAGCTAAATTAGAAGATGATGATGAACCTCGATTTTTTTCTTAAATACCATAGGAGAATAGGCTCTGCCTATTATGTGTGCTCAGTGCTCATAACATTCTAGCTCCAAATCCATGGGATTTGGCAGTCTGTGAAATGAGCAAGATTTTGTCCTCCAGTGAGAGAAAATCAATCTCCCACTCCATCTGAAATGAACTTTAGTCTTAATGAGCTACACATTAGGAGAACAACCTCTCTAGTCTTAGAACCTATTGTGTAGCTCATTAAGACATTGACAGATTAAAAAAGAATCCCCCACCATGGTCTGATACTCATACCATGGTGGGAGATTCTTTATATGAATGGAATATTGATGGACTTTCTGAACATCAAATCATTCAGGATTGTTTCCCAAATATCTTTCAAATAAGGCCCATGGATTATTTATTGAATAATCAGAGGGATTAATTTCAATAATATTCTATTTTATTTCTTTAGAGAAATAAACTTAGCAATGACATCTTTTAGGGATGGTGTTTGACTTTTGAGGGTTCACCCTTTTCAATAGTTGAAGAGGAAGTACCATAAAGATAAGTTTGCAAATTGATCATATTGTTGAATTGGTGGATCTTTGCCATTAGAGCGGCCATGGCGACCTCCATGAAAAGAACATCCTGGTTAGTAGTCATTCTTCCATGGGTGATCCACGATCATCCACAAGAATTCCGATTAGAAAATCAGGAAGAAAATTTTCATTACCTTTAATGAATTTGATGTCAAAATTGAAGACAAAGAGCTGCGAATGCCATGATGCAAAATTTTTTTTTGAAACTAAATTTTTGACATCTTGTTCAATGATGTATTTGGTGAGAGTCAATACAAAGAAAATCTTGATTAAGTAAATCATCTTGGAATTTTGAGATGCACTTAATCAGAAAGCATTTCTTTTTGATAATGGAATATACTTTGGTAATTCCATTTACAGTAAAGTGAACTAATTCTTCTTTTATAATTCTTTGCTTTAGGATACCTCCATAGCCTATCGAGATGCATCTTTAACAATTTTGAAACTAGTAGGGCATAAGATTAAACAGGAAGGTTTTGAACTCTTTCTTTAATTTTATCTTGCCATGGTATGAGTCAGACCATGGTGGGATTTTTTAATGTCAAAAGTGGGGTGCATCTTTGGCAAGATTTTGATAGAAATCACATAATGAGAGCTAGAATTGTTTTTATCTAAAATGATATCGAAATTTGTTAGCAAATTCAATACTTATTGTATAATAGAAACATTGGATATATTATGGCTAAAATCTTATTTCAATTTGAAATAATTTTAATTTTTGGCTAAAATAACTAATCCATTTTTTAAAATTAACCATTTAAATGTTTTTAAATGGTTGAAATGTTCGTCAATAGTATTTGAGAACACCAGAACATCATCAATATAGACTAAATTATATTTAAAATAATCTTTAAATATATTATTCATGATATGCTGAAATTCAGAAGGTGCAATTTTTAAACTAAAGAGCATTACGTTCCATTTATTAATGTCAAAGCAATAAATGTGTTTTATAGCGATCCATTATTTTATCTCGATCTGTATCCGATTTTAAATCAAATTTGGAAAATATTTTGCATTATGCAATCTATTTAATAAATCCCTTTTATTAGAATTGGATATCGATCCATTTTAAAACTTTGTTTAGCGGCTTGTAATTAATTACAAGTCGGTCTCCTCTTTCCTTTTCTTTCAACATAGAATGCATATTGCTACAAGAGTAGGATTGCGAATTATTCCTTTTTTAATAAATCAACATCTCTTCTTTGCATAAAAGTAAGGTAGTGCTCGTTCATCGAGGGACTTTAGTGGGAATGTCTCATTCATTGAAATTATCAATATGCGGAGATCCACTACATGAGTCTTTCTTCCCGAGAAATTGGGTTGTCACCACAGACTTTTGGAATTCTTGGTGGCAATTTTGAATTTTTTTTAATTTTGGGAAGAAATTTGTTGTTTAATAGTTAAACTAGCAATTTCTTCTTGTAAATAATTTATAGGCATAGACTTATTAAACTATTCATTTCATTTGATAATTTCTTTAGGATTGGTGATAAAGCAGTGATTTCTTTATCCCAAAGAAACACGAATTATTGTATCATCAATTCTAGTGATAGGCATTATTTTAAGAAGAAAAGGAGTTTCCAAAATAATGTGTTATGTCAAATTTTTGACTAAAATAAAAGACATTTGAATACAAATTCATCTTAACACATGGCCACAGATGATAATTTATACTTAATTTGTAAAGATTCACCGGTATTTTAACCTTGCTTATTTTTTCAAAATATTTAGAAAGAATTATTCCTTCTTGTATACAATTTAAATATGCTCCGCTATCAACTAGAACAGTTAAATTTGGTAAAATAAATTTTTTATTTATAATTAATTTAATGGAAATATACCATTTCTGTTATATTACCTTTTGCATATTTTGTAAACAAACACGGTTCTTGATTAGATAATTCTATCAAATGAATTGGGCATCTTTTGATTAATTTCAAGATCCATTAGACGACCATTCATTTGCTCTTGCTCAGCATTAATTTGCTGAACTTCTAATTTTAGTTTCTTTAACTCAATTTTTAGCTCTACTAAAGAAGCTGAATTATAAGAAGATGAACTTGCCTTAGATTTTTTCTTAAATACTTCCGATAAGGAGTATATAGGAGGCTTGTAATTAAATTTTTCTAATTTATCTTTTGGAATTTCTGGTATCAATTTTGAATTTTAGGACCCTCTTCTGAAGACATTCAGAATTTGATTCTAAATTTAAGTTAAAAGTATGTAGGAGCTCTTGAAGATATCAATCAATCTGATGAAGATTCAAATGAATCCTCAATGAAATTGATCTTGATCAATCAATATTGAAAAAGTTCAAAACCTTTTTCAAGAATTACAAGATCCTCATCCTCCGCTTGATATCCAAAAACTTTCTTATCGAAAGAAAAATTTGGAAAAACATTATTATAAAAAACCCAATCCTCCTGATTTATTATTTGAGGAAGATACTCATTTCATAGAAAATTCTTATGATGGAGATTCTTTATATGAATGGAATATTGATGGACTTTCTGAACGTCAAATCATTCATACCCTTCATCGAATGCTTATGTTTGCTACTGCTGTTCAATCTAGACATCAAGTAAAACCACATATTTTTGCTCGAGCCATCATTTTAGGATTCTCTGGAACTCTGAAAGGATGGTGGGATAATTTTCTCACTGTTCCTCAAAGGGAAGACCTCCTTAGCAAAATTGACTTAAGTACTAAGGATCTTCCAATAGAATAGCAAAAACCTAATGAAAATTGGGTCTATAATCTTCTTCAAATAATTATAGATCATTTTGCTGGATCCATTGGAGATCAAGGAGAAAAACTCGCTCCTTACTCCAAAAATTAAGATGTCCATCCTTAACCCATTTTCGATGGTACAAGGATATATTTCTAGTACGCGTCACGACACTTTATGATGCCAATAGCCTTACTATAAGAAAAAATTCATTCAAGGCCTTCCTAATCTATTTGCTAAAAAGGTTAAGGTTTCTCTTCATCTTTATGATGGAACCATACCATATGAAACTCTTACATATAGAAACCTTATTTCTGCATGTATTAAAACTGGTTTAGCAATTTTCTCTGATTTTAAATTAAAAGATCAAATGAAAAGAGAAAAATAGGGGAAAAACATGAAAGACTATTTTTCCTAAACGTGAAAAATCATGTTATAAAAAATGTAATAAATTCACGCACAAACACAAGCACTCTCATCCCTGGTTCTACTAAAGATAAAAGAAATAAAATGTTACAAATGTGGCATTCTAAATTGTTGCAGAAGAAGTTAAATGAACTTCAGATTGACGAAGGGTTAAAACAAATCCTGATGAAAATTCTTCTTATATCCTTTGATTCTAAAAGAAAATCAGAAGAAGAAGAAGAACATATTTTATCTTAGTCCTCATCAGATTCTGATAAATTTGATAAATTTAACTGTTGCAAATCCTATCAACAGATAGATTATTATAAAAATATAATAAATATGACAGGTCTGTATGCACTCACCCACGAGCAAAAGGACCAATTAATTAAAATTTTAGCACAAGTTGAAGATGATTCAAGTCGTGATAAAATAATCGATCTTCTTAATGATAAGAAGAAAGATAAACTAGAAAAATTTAATTACAAGCCTCCTATATACTCCTTATCGGAAGTATTTAGAAAAAATGAAAATCTTCTAATCATTTAGCTAAAGCTAAGAAATTAAAGAAGTTAGAATTAAAGGCGAGCAAGAGCAAATGAATGGTCGTCTAATGGATCTTGAAGTTAATCAGAAGATGCCAAATTCATTTGAAAATATAGAAGCCGATTCTAATCAAGAACCAGGTTTCTTACAAAATATGCAAAAGGCAATATACCAGGTTTATTAATTATAAATAAAGAGTTTATTTTACCAAATTTAACTTCTCTAGTTGATAGCGGAGTAGATTTAAATTGTATACAAGAAGGAATAATTCCTTCTAGATATGTTGAAAAAATAAGCCGGGTTAAAGTGACGGTGAATCTTTACAAATTAAGTATAAATTATCATCATGTGTCAAGATGATATTTATTCAAATGCCTTTTATTTTAGACAAAAATTTGACATAATACATTATTTTGGGAACTCCTTTTCTTCTTAAAATAATACCTATCACAGAATTGATGATAAATTAGGTGTTTCTTTGGGATA
>CM038223.1:147777728-147994746 GCA_021442155.1 Cymbidium sinense | reverse complement strand
TAAGAATACATGCATATAAAATTATTTACAAGAAGAAATTGCTAGTTTAACTATTAAACAACAAATTTCTTCCCCAAAATTAAAAGAAAAATTCAAAATTGCCACCAAAATTCCAAAAGAAGTGTGGTGACAACCCTTTGCTTTCGGGAAAGAAAGACTCATGTAGTGGATCTCCATACATTGATAATTTCAATGAGCAGACATTCCACTAAAGGCTCATCCTTGTCAGATGAATGAGCACTATCTTGCTTTATGCAAAGAAGAGATTGTTGATTTATTAAAAGAAAGGAATGGCAATCCTACTCCTCTTGGGTTGAACCATTCTATGTTATGAATTCGGTAGAAAGGAAAGGGAGACCGCGACTTGTAATTAATTACAAGCGCTAAACAAAGTTTTAAAATGGATCAGATATCCAATTCTAATAAAAGGGATTTATTAAATAGATTGCATAATGCAAAAATATTTTCCAAATTTGATTTAAAATCGATATTGGCGATCGGATAAAAGAATCGGATCGTATAAAATAGCATTTACGGTGCCCTTTGGACATTACGAATGGAATGTAATGCCCTTTGGTTTAAAAAATGCACCTTCTAAATTTCAACATATCATGAATAATATATTTAAAGATTATTTCAAAAATATATTTTAGTGTATATTGATGATGTTCTGGTGTTCTCAAACAATATTGATGAACACTTCAACCATCTAAAAACATTTGAATGATTAATTTTAAAAATGGATTAGTTATTTAGCCAAAATCAAATTATTTCAAACTAAAATAAGATTTTTTGGGCCATAATATATCCAATGCTTTCTATTATACCAATTAATAGAAGTATTGAATTTGCTAACAAATTTTCGATATCATTTTAGATAAAACCATTAGCGGTTCTTAGAGCTCTCAATTATGTGCGATTTTTTATCAAAATCTTGCCAAAGATGTAGCCACTCTTTGGCGGATTAAAGAATCCCCACCATGGTTACGATACTCATACCATGGCAGTGCGCAAAATTAAAGAAAGGGTTCAAAACCTTCCTTGTCTTAATCTTGCGGACCTACTAGTTTCAAAATTGTTGAAACTGATGCCTCTGATAAGGGCTATGGAGGTATCTTAAAGCAGTGAAAGAATTCTAAAGAATTAGTTCACTTTGTTTCTGGTAAATGGAATCCTACTCAACAAAAGTATTCCATTATCAAAAAAGAAATGCTTTCTGTGATTAAGTGCATCTCAAAATTCCAAGATGATTTACTTAATCAGCATTTTCTCCTTCATATTGACTGTTCCTCAGTCAAATACATCATTGAACAAGATGTCAAAAATTTAGTTTCAAAACAAATTTTTGCATCATGCAGACTCTGTCTTCGATTTTGACATCGAATTCATTAAAGGTAATGAAAATTCTCTTCCTGATTTTTTGACCCATGAATTCTTGCAGGGACGATCAGGGGTGGATCACCCGCATGGAAGAATGACTACTCCTAACTGAGGATGTCTTTCTTTTCATGGAGGTCGTGGCCATGGCTTAATGGCAAAGATCGTCAATTCAACAATTGGCATGATCAATTTGCAAACTTATCTTTATGGTACTTCTCTTCAACTTCACGGTTGAAAAGGGTGAACCAAAAAGCAACACCATCCTAAAAGATGTGCGCACAAGAACCATGTTTATTTCTCTAAAGAAATAAAATAGAATATTATTGAAATTAATCCTCGATTATTCAATAAATAATCCATGGGCCTTATTTGAAAGATATTTGGGAAACAATCCTTTCCATTTGAATCTAATCTCTCGAGAAAATTATGAAAAATCTTAATACAATTAAAGTGTATTGAGATTAACCATGTTAGTGATCAGAGACGAACCATACAATTTTGTATAGCAAATGTGTTATACAAAAATCTTTCATCAAAGTGAATGAGGTCGACTCCATTCCAAGAAAAAAATGTATTTATCCTCCACTAATTTATAGTACAAAATTGGGTGTAAATTATTGGTGCTATGTGCAGTATGATGAAGGCCTTCTTCCTTCTCACAAAATGAAGGCATTCATGGATGTTCATAATGAACAAGATATTATCAACAAAGAAATTCCAACATGGTTCTTGGATGGTGGAACTATTTTGGAGCGAATTAAATATTCTTCGGATCAATCAAAGAAGTCTTTAATGATGCCCCAAAATGAGGGCTATTAATCCAGAAAGAATGATTCAAGGAAAAATCTTGCTCATTTCTTCACGGTACAAATCCATGGATTTGGGAACATTACTTGGAAGGATCCATTTAATCAGTGGTCCTTGAACAATTTTACTAAAATGGTGGAATTCAATCAACATTGAGGATAAGCTCAAGCAAATTAAAGCCATTATTAAAGCTTATTACAATTGATCCCTCAAAACTATGATTTTGAGCTATCGATAGATGAGGTACTACAAAAATCAAAAGGATTATCCTCATGAGGAGATTCAACATAAGGAGCGTCTCAAAAAATCTACAAAATCAACTTCGAGGTGTTTAATCACCCTATCTATATCTGACATTGGTGAGTCTTACGATGTCGATGTGGAATCCACTGAAACTTAAATTCATAAAGCGGGACCCACCGGAAGAAATAATTGCTTTTTCCAAAGTAGCCACATCTTCATCTCCAGGAACTACACATAAAGTGGGTCCCACCATGAAATAATTGCTACTTTCCAAAAGTAGCCTTATCTTCATAAAGGAACCCTTTACAACTCATAAAGTGAAAAGAAATAATTGCTATTTAAAAGTAGCTTTATAGAAATAGTTTAATAATTATACCATTGCTTAGCTTCTAAGTTTTCTCTTTTTTGTTTAATAATTGTACCTTTGTAAGCAAAGTCTCCCCTTGCCTTCCACCCCTATATATAAGGAGGCTTTTCTTTGTAATTAGTGTGCTCATGATGCTCGGTGCCTGCTTTTCCCTTCTCTCTCTCTCTCTATTCTCCTCACTCTCCGCTTCTTCCCTGCCTCACTGTGGGGTACTTACTTTAAGTTTTAATAAATAAGTGTTTTTTATATATCCTGGAGTAAGTCTGGTATCAGAGCAATGATGGGGTAAATCCCTAGGGAGGGGAAGAATGTTAGAGATTTTTAGTTACATTTCACCATGCTTTGGATAAACCAATACTTTGTTCATTCCTCCCATGGCTTTATCCCGTCTTCATCGCAAATGGCCATCCCCGCGTGATGCTTGATAGGGTGATAAGTCCTATTTATTGTTGACTGTCTGGGATAATTCTAGAGGTTTATATTCCCATCTTCATCGCAAATGGCCATAAATCCCTGTTGCATGAGGCTTGAAAGGGTTGTAAGTCCTATTTTTGTTGACTGTCTGGGAAGATAATTCTCTAATGGAGGTTTATACTTAGTTTGTTTTATCCTTATGTGGTGATTTGTTTCAAATTCTCCCTACATCTTCCTCTCTCCCTTTTTCCCCTTTTGGTTATATGGCTTCTACTTCTTCTGAAGTAACTTCTAATCTAACGATTAGGAGAAATAATAATTTAATCAAGAACTCAAAGAGTTCCCTTGAATGAAGAAGACCTAAATAGATGGTCTCTCCCAAAATTGATAAAACTATCATTTATCAATTTGGAACTTTGATTTTAAGGAAAATCTTCAAAGGAAAACTGTAACAAACCATTATCAGATCAAATGGATAAAACCATTTATCTACTAACGTTTGAAGATCTGCATAAATATATGCAAGATTTTAAATATATTCATATAGGGATGATACAGATAGCATTCAAACCTTTAACCCTTAAAGGTCTAAATGCTTCTATTTTAGCAAGCCTAAGAGATGGAAGATGCCTTCACTAGGCTCAATCCCTAATGAGTGTTGTAGAGACTAGCTATCGCCTTTATTTCAACACCTTTCCCAATCTAAGTTTATTTCTTTCTAATATAAATCTTTTTGGAGCTCTAAAATTACATTTACAGCTTTATGGTTATGATTTCCTTCCGGGATCTGAAACTATTGCTCTAATTTTCAAAATTCATTTTCGAGTTTTAAATACTCTAAATCCTAGAATTTGAAAATCTGTTCAACCAGCCGAATAAACTACTCTGATTGAAACAAAATTGTTAGCATCCCATATCGCTACTAACAAAGTGATTAAATGGAATGAGGTGGTATTTCTTGACTCGTGGACTATACCATTTGCGATCGCACCAAGACCTTTCATTAATCAAGATGTGATCGATAATTCAAATAAATGATGGTGTTGAAGTCGATTCAACCCTCATCGATCCATCACACTTCCTGTTATTTCTATCCTTCTAAACCTCGAGAAGTCTAGATTGGATGGTTCACACACTCCTGAACCATCGATCGAGGCCCTTCACCTAAATAAAAATCATATCTATCATCCAGTGAGAGAAAATCAATCTCCCACTCCATCTGAAATGAACTTTAGTCTTAATGAGCTACACAATAGGTTTTAAGACTAGAGAGGTTGTTCTGAAGGAATACTTCCAACCAAAGTATGATAATTTTCATACTTGGTATAGAAGTTTTACTTCTCAAGACCAACATCTCGAAATAAATGATTTATATTTTGAGAAAATGAGAGAAAGAAATAGTCAAGCCAAAGCAACTATTCCTTTCATCGCATGGTTTTGAAGTTACTATGCTCAAGCTCAAGCTATTTTAACTACCAAAAAATGGCAAACAGCAAAAAAAATTGAAGCATCTTATCCTCCATCGTTGTAAAATGGTGGATGATAAACCTTAAGTGCCTTCAAAAAAAATAAGTGATCCACAAATTCTAAAGAATTTATTACCGTAATTAAACAACTTAATTATAGTAATAGTATACTAAATAATCATCGATCATCTTTTTAGCCTAGAGTCTAAAATCAATCAGATGCTTAAACAAAAGGTTTCTATCCCTAAACTAGCAAAGCTTCAAAAAAGCTTCTACTAGTATAAACCCATTTGTAAAACCTTTATCCAACCACCTCCTAAACTGCTCTTAAGTTAGGACCCTCTTCTGAAGACATTCAAAAATTTGATTCTAAATTTAAGTGAAAAGTATGAAGAGCTCTTGAAGATATCTCAATCGGATGAAAGATTCAAATCCTCAAAACCGATCATCATCAATATTGAAAAGTTCAAAACCTTTTCAAGAATTACAAGATCCTCATCCTCCTTTGATATCCAAAACTTTCTTATCCAAAGAAAAATTTGGAAAACATTATTATAAAACCCACTCCTCGATTTATTATTTGAGGAAGATACTCATTTGGGAAAATTCTATGATGGAGATTCTTTATATGAATGGAATATTGATGGACTTTCAACATCAAATCATTCATACCCTTCATCAAATGCTTATGTTTGCTACCGGCTCAATCTAGACATCAAGCAAAACCACATTATCACGAGCCATCATTTCGTGATTCCGGAACTCAAAGGATGGTGGGATAATTTTCACGTCTCAAAGGAAGACCTCCTTAGTGAAATTGACTTAAGTACTAAGGATCTTCCAAAAGAAAGAAAACCTAAATGAAAATTTGGTCTATAATCTTCTCAAATAATTATAGATCATTTTGTCGATCCATTGGAGATCAAGGAGAAAAACTCACCCCTCTAAAAAATTAAGATGTCCATCCTTAACCCATTTTGATGGTACAAGGATATATTTCTAGCACGCGTCATGACACTTTATGATGCCGATAGCCTTCATTGAAAGAAAAAATTCATTGAAGGCCTTCAATCTATTTGAAAAGGTTAAGGTTTCTCTTCATCTACGATGGAACCATCCCATATGAAACCCACATATGGAAACCTTATTTCGCATGTATTAAAATTTAGCAATGCTGATCTTAAATTAAAAGATCAAATGAAAAGAGAACGCCTACTTGAGCAAAGCATGAATTCTATGAACAATTCAATTGTGACCTCGTGTACATCCTTTATCTTCAAACACAAGGGAAAACACGAATACTATTTTTCTAAACGTGAAAAATTACATCATAAAAATGTGATAAATTCATGCACAATCACAAGCACTCTCGTCCCTCTGGTTTAAAACCAAAGAGATAAGAGAAATAAAATGTTACAAATATGTGTCATTACAAATAAATGCCTATCAAGAAGAAGTTAAATGAACTGATTGAGGGGTTAAAACAAACGATGAAAATTCTTACATCCTCGATTCTAAATAATCAAAAGAAGAAGAACATATTTCATCTTCATCCTCATCGACTATAAAATCTAATCTAAGTAAAGATAGATTATTATAAAATATAATAAATATGAGGTTCAGTATACCACCCAGCAAAAGGACCAATTAATTAAACTTTTAGCACAAGTTGAAGATGATTCAACTCGTGATAAAATTATCAATCTTCTTAATGATAAGAAGAAAGATAAACTAGAAAATTTAATTACAAGCCTCCTATATACTCCTTATCAGAAGTATTTAAGAAAAAATCTGAGGCAAGTTCTTCATCTTCTAATTCAGCTTCTTTATCTGAACTAAAGACTGAATTAAAGAAATTAAAAGTAGAGGTTCAGCAAATTAAAGCTGAGCAAGAGCAAATGAATGGTCATCTAATGGATCTCGAAATTAATCAAAAGATGCCCAATTCATTTGAAAATATAGAAGCAGATTCTAATCAAGAACCAGGTTTCTTACAAAATATTCAAAGGCAATATACTAGAAATGGTATATTTCCATTAAATTAATTATAAATAAAGAATTTATTTTATTAAATTTAAGCTAGATAGAAGTGATTTAAATTATATACAAGAAGGAATAGTTTATTCTAAATATTTTGAAAAACTAGAAAAGGCACCACTTATCTAAATTAAGTATAAAATTATCATATTTTATGTCAAGATGATGTTTGTATTCAAATACTTTTATTTTAGTCAAAATTTGACACATTATTTTGGGAACTCCTTTTCTTCTTAAAATAATGCCTATCACTAGAATTGATGATATGAATTCTAGAAAATAATCATTTCATTTTATCACCAATCCTAAAGAAATTATCATAAATAAAATAAAGAATAATAAGTCTATGCATATTATTTACAAGAAGAAATTTAGTTTAACTTTTAAACAACAAATTTCTTCACCAAAATTAAATGAAAAATTCAAAATTGCCACCAAAAATTCCAAAAGGAAGTTTGTGGTGACAACCCAATTGCTTTCTGGGAAAGAAAGATGCATGTAGTGGATCTCTAGTACATTGATAATTTCAATGAACGAGACATTCTAAAGCCGTCAAATGAGCACTTCCCTTGCTTTATGCAAAGAAGAGATTGTTGATTTATTAAAGAAAGGAATAATTCGGCAATTACCCCATTATCAGCATTCTATTTTATGAATTAAAAAAGGAAAGAGGGAGACCGACTATAATTAATTAAAAAGCCATTAAATAAACTTTTAAAATGGATTAGATCCACCCTAATAAAAGGGATTTATTAAATATTGCATAATGCAAAATATTTTCCAAATTTGATTTAAAATCAAGATATTGGCATCAAGATAAAAGAATGATCACAAATAGATTTATGGTTTTGGACATTTCAATGGAACGTAATGCTCTTTGGTTTAAAAAATACACCTTCTAAATTTCAAGTGAGGATAAGAATATATTTTTTTAATGGAGTTAAATTATGATGAAAGATCTTTTGTAACACATTTGCTATACAAATTGTATGGTGATCATAATGATTAAACACTTTAATCATTAAGATTTTTCATAATTTTCTCTTGAGAGATTATATTCAAATAGAAAGGATTGTTTCAAATATCTTCAAATAAGGCCCACGATTATTTTGAATAAGAGATTAATTTCAATAATATTCTGCTTTGTTTCTTTAGAGAAATAAAAGTTCTTGAACATCTTTAGGATGGTGTAGCTTTTTTTTTCACCCTTTCAACCGTAGTTTGAAGAGGAAGTACCATAAAGATAATTTGCAAATTGATCATGCCAATTATTGAATTGACAATCTTTACCATTAGAGCTGCCATGGTACACCTCCATAAAAGAAAGACGCCCTTTAGAGAGTATTCTTCCATGGGTGATCCACCCCATCGTCGCAAGAATTAATTGTCAAAAATTGAAGAGAATTTTCATTACCTTAATGAATTGATGTCAAAATCAAGAGAGAGTCAAAGAATGATGCAAAAATTTATTTTGAAACTAAATTTTGACATCTTGTTCAATATTTTGAATGAAAATAATGAAGGAGAAAATCAGAAAGTAAATCATCAGAATTAGATGCACTTAATCAAAAGAATTTCTTTTGATAATGGAATACTTTTCTGAGTAGATTCCATTTACCGAAACAAAAAATAAACCAATTCTTCTTAATTCTTCACGCTTTTAGATACCATACTCTTATCGAGATCTGTTTCAAAATTGAAACTAGTGGGTCTAAAAGATAAAGATAAAGTTTTAAACCCTTTCTTTAATTTTATACTTAATGGTGAGTATCACCATGGTATTCTTTTAATCAGATGGGTCTGATTGGCATAATTTTGATAAAAATCTTTAAGAGAGCTCAAGAAGCAAATGTTTTATCTAAATGATATCAAGAAATTCTAGCAAATTTAATACTTCTATTAATTGGTATAATAAAGCATTGGATATATTATATTAAAATCTTATTTTAGTTTAAAATAATTTGATTTTGGTTCTAAAACTAATCCATTTTAAAAATTAACCATTTAAATATTTTAGATGGTTGAAGTGATCAATATTTTGAAACAAGAACATCATCAATATAGATTAAAATATATTTAATCTTTAAATATATTATTCATGATATGTCAAATTGATGCATTTTTTTAAAACCAAAGAATTATGTTCCATTTGTATCAAAGAAAACATGAATATTTTATAGATATTCTTTTATCTGATACAAATATCCTAATTTTAAATCAAATTTGAAAATATTTTTGCATTATAAACATTTAATAAATCCCTTTATTAGAATTGGATATCCATCCATTTTAAAAATTTGTTTAACTTGTAATTAATTACAAGTCGCAGTACTCTTCATTTTCAAATTCATAACATAATGAAGTAAAGGATAGATTGCCAAATTATTCCTTTCTTTAATAAATTAACAATCTCTTGCATAAAGCAAGGTAGTGCTCATTAATGACAAGGATGAGCTTAAGAATGTCTCAATTGATTATCAATGTATGAGATCCACTACATGAGTTCTTTCCCGTAGAATGTTGTCACCATACTTCCTTTAAATTTTGGTGGCAATTTTGAATTTTCTTTTAATTTTGGGGAAGAAATTTGTTGTTTTAATAGTTAAAATAGCAATTTCTTCTTATAAATAATTTATATGCATTACTAACTATTCATTTCATTTATGATAATTTCTTTAGATTGGTGATAAATGGAATGTGATTTCTTTATCCCAAAGAAAAAAAATTCCAAGATCATCAATTAGGATCATTATTTTAAGAAGAAAAGGAGTTCCCAAAATAATATGAGGTCAAATTTTGACTAAAAAAAAGATTTTACAAATATCATCTTGACATATGACACAGATGATAATTTATACTTAATTTGTAAAGATTCAATCATTTGCCTTTAATAGGGCTTATTTTTTCAAAATATTTAGAAGAATTATTCCTTCTTTATACAATTTAAATCGCCCGCTATCAACTAGTAGTTAAATTTGGTAAAATAAATTCTATTATAATTTAATTTAAATATAAATATTTTTCATATTTCTTGATATTTTGTTAAAAACCCTTCATTAGAATCGCTTATAAATGAATCACGTATTAATTTCAAGATCCATTAAACCATTCATTTGCTCTCAATTTAATTTGAACTAATTTAGTTTCTTTAATTCGCTTTTTATGCTAAAGAAGTCAATTAGAAGATGATGAACTTTTCAAATTTTTCTTAAATACTTTAAGATAAGGAGTATAAGGCTTGTAATTAAATTTTCCAATTTATCTTCTTCTTATCAAAGAAGATGATATTTTATCAAAAATCATCTCAACGCTAAAAGTTTAAATTAATGGTCTTCTTGTGGGTATATATCTGATTCGCTTTATTTATTATATTTTTTATAATCTATCTATTGAGACTTACAAAATAGATTTATCGATTATTAGAATCTAGAATGAAGATGAAATATTTTCTTCATCTTCTCATACTATTTAATCGAAGATGTAAGTAGAATTTTCATCGTGGTTTGTTTTAAATTTTAAAAGTTCATTCAACTTCTATAAAGCATTTATTTATTAATGAAAATACATTTGTAACATTTTATTTCTCTCTCATTTTGAAAGGGAATGCTATTTATGAAATTTATCACATTTTTTCGATGATTTTTTCACATTAAAGAAATTTATGTTCTATTTTTAAAATAAAGATCATGATCAAATAACTGAAGAAATTCCAAGTTCTCAAGTGAGTTCTTTTGATCTTTTAATTTAAGATCTATAAATAATCCTTTTTAATACATGAAATATTCTATGTTTGGTCAAGGGATATTCCATCATAGAAGAAAAACCTTAACCTTTCAAAAGAAAGATATTGAATTTTGCTTCCAGTGAAAGATCATCATGTCATGACGCTAGAAATATATCCTTCACCATCAAAATGGGTTAAATGACATCTTAATTTTGGAGTATAGGAGTTTTCTATCTCCAATGGATCCTAAAATGATCTATATTTGGAGAAAAAATTTTCATGGGTTTTTGTTCTTTAAGATTTTATACAAGTCAATTCTAAGGAGGTCTTCCCTTTGAGGAACAATGAGAAAATTATGTGAGTTCCAGAAAAAAATAAAAATATATATTTTGTTGATATCTAATTGAACTAAAGAGAAACATAAGCATTAAAAGGGTATGAATGATTTGATGTTAAGTCCATCAATATTCCATTTTATAAAGACTCATCTAGAATTTCTTTAAATGAGTATCTTCCTCAAAACAAATTATTTTTCTATAATAAATAAATTTTGGATAGAAAGTTTTTGGATATCAAGAAGGAGAATCTTGTATTCTGAAATAGTTTTGAACTTTTCATTACTTGATGACAAGACGTATGAGATTCATTTGAATCTTCATTTGATTGATATCTTCAAGAGCTCATATTTTCACTTAAATTTATCAAATTCTCATGTCTTTAAGATCAACTTAAGAAACTTAGAGGTGGTTGGATAATAGATTTTACAAATGGGTTTATACTAAAGAAGCTTTTCTAAAGATTCTAGTTTAAAGAAACCTTTTTTTAAGCATGAATTTGACTCTAGAAAAAGATGATCAATGATTTTTTTGAAGTATCTATTACTATAATTAAGTTGTTTTGAATATAAATTTTTTTAGAATTTGTGGATCAACTTATTTTTCCAAGGCCACTAATTCTAAAGGTTTATCATCCACCATTTTACAAGATGGAGGATAAAATGCTTCATTATTTTTCTTCTTGCCATTTTGGTAGTTAAAATAGCAACTTGAAAGAAGCATATACTGAAAACCATGCTACAAAGGAATAATACTTTTTGATTATTTCTTTCTCTCATTTTCTTGAAATATAAATCATTTATTTCAAGACGCTATCTGAAGAAACTTCTATACATGAAAAATATGATTTGTTGGAAGTATTCCTTTAGAACCTCTCTAGTCTTAACCTATTGTAGCTTATTAAGACTAAGTTCATTGATGGATAGATTGATTTTCTCTCATGATGATGATATGATTTTATTTAGAAATACCGATTTCAGATAGAACCATATCTAGAATTAAGGATAAATAGAAGGTAATGATAATTGTAACTCAACATCACCATCAAAGTTCCAATTGATAAATGATAGTTTTATCAATTTAGAGACACATCTATTTAGGTCTTCTTCTTCAAACTCGCCATTTAGTTCATTAAATTATTATTTCTCCTAATCGTTAGATTAGAAGTTACTAAAAAAGAAGTATTTACCATATAAAAAATGGGGAAAAGGGAGAGAGGAAGATGATGAGAATTTGAAACAATCACCACATAAGATAAAACAAACTATAAACCTCCATTAGAGAATTATCTTTGACATATAAAAATAGAGTTACAATTTCAAGCCTCACACAAAGTGATTTATGACCATTTATGACAGAATATAAACCTCTTTTCAGAATTATCAAACATTAAAAAGGACTTATCACCCTATCAAGCATCAATAGAGAGATGGCCATTTAACAAAGATGGGATAAAGCCATGGAGGAATTAACAAAGTATTTATCCAAAGCATGAAATACAACAAAAATCTAACATCCTTCCCTCCTGTGGATTTAATCATGGCTCATAAATACAAACCAGATATATAAAACACTTATTTATTAAAGCTTAAAAAGACTTACAAATGACAAGAAATGTAAGGTGAAGAACTAGAGACATGAGGAGAATAAGAAGAAGAGAAGAAAACAGCATAATCACAATTAATCAAACAGCCTACTTATATTAGGTGGAGGATAGGAGAGACTTTGCTATGGTACAATTATTAAATAAAAGAAATGATTAAAAGCTAAGCAAAGATATAATTATTAAATAACTCGATTTAAGCAAAGCATTATTAAATAAAGAATTGCTTTAGCAAAAAAGTAATAAAAATATTATAAGAATATACTTTTGAAAGTAGCAATTATTCATTTGGTGGACCCAATTTTATAAAGTAGGTTCTCTTTCTGAGATAAGAGGCTACTTTTAAAGTAGAATTATTTCTTGAATCACTTTATGAAATTTTTTAGTGGATTCCAGATGCCATCAAATGTCAGATATAGATGTTGATTAAACACCTGAAGTTGATTTTGAGATTTTTTTGAGACGCTTATGTTGAATCTCTCGAGGATAACATCTTTGATGCTTATAATCACCAATAGCTCAAAATATTTTGAGGGATCTTAATCAATAAGCTTTAATAATGGCTTTAATTTGCTCGAGCTTATCCTCAATGTTGATTGAATTCCACCATTTTAGTAAAATTGTTCAAGGACCAATCTGATTCCTTTCAAGTATAATACCCAAATCCATGGATTTGGCAAAAAGAAATGAGCAAGATTTTATCTAATCATTTTTGGGATTAGCCCTCATTTTTGCTTCCATCCATTCATTAAAGACTTCTTTGATTGGATACGAAAGAATATTTAATTCTGCTCCAAAATAGTTCCACTATTTGAAGAACCATGTTGGAATTTCTTTATTGATAATATCTTTGTTCATGATGAACATCCATGAATGCCTTCGCTTTTCATTGAGAAGGAAGAAGGCTTTCATCATAGCTTACACATAACACCAATAATTTATGCCAATTTCATACTATAAATTAGTGGAGGATAAAAATACATTTTTCTGACCCCATTCACTTTGATGAAAGATTTTTGTATAACGACATATATACAAAATTGTATGGTTCTGATCAGAACATGATTAATCTCAATACACTTTAATTGTAATTAAGTTTTTCATAATTTTCTCGAGAGATTCAAATGGGAAAGGATTGTTTCCCAAATATCTTTCAAATAAGGCCCACATTATTTATTGAATAATCGAGGGATTAATTTCAATAATATTCTATTTATTTCTAGAGAAATAAACAGTTCTTGTGCAAGGACATCTTTTAGGGATACTTTTTAGAGGGTTCACCCTTTTCAACCAGCAAGAGGAAGTACCATAAAGATAAGTTTTCAAATTGATAATTGAATTGAATAGGCCTATTAGCGCCATGCACCTCCATGAAAAGAAAGATTCCTCGGTTAGAGTTGTCATTCTTCCATGCGGGTGATCCACCCCATCGTCTCGCAAGAATTCAGTCAAAAATTAAGAAGAGAATTTTCATTACCTTTAATGAATTGAAAATCGACAGAGAGTGATTGCCATGATGCAAAAATTTATTTTGAAACTAAATTTTTGACATCTTGTTCAATGATGTATTTGACTGAGGAACAGTCAATACGAAGGAGAAAATGATTAAGTAAATCATCTTGGAATTTTGAGATGCACTTAATCACAAAAAGCATTTTTTTTGATAATGGAATACTTTTGCTGAGTAGGATTCCATTTACAAAACAGCAACTAATTCTTCTTTAGAATTCTTTTCACGCAAGATACCTCCATAGCCTTATCGAGGCATCTGCCAACAATTTTGAAACTAGGGTCCGCAAGATTAAGACAGGGAAGGTTTTGAACCCTTTCTTTAATTTTGACGCCATGGTAGAGACCATGGTGGGGGATTTTTAATCTTCCAAAGAGTGATCTTTGGCAAGATTTTGATAAAATCACATAAATGAGAGCTCTAAGAACCGCCAGATGGTTTTATCTAAAATGATATCAAAAATTTGTTAGCAAATTCAATACTTCTATTAATTGGTATAATAGAAGCATTGGATATATTATGGCTAAAAATCTTATTTGAAATAATTTGATTTTGGCTCAAATAACTAATCCATTTTTTTAAAATTAACCATTTAAATATTTTTAGATGGTTGAAGTGTTCATCAATATTATTTGAGAACACGAACATCATCAATATAGACAAAAAATATATTTAAAATAATCTTTAAATATATTATTCATGATATCAAATTCGTAAGGTGCATTTTTTAAACCAAAGGGCATTACGTCCATTAATGTCCGGCATAAATGCTTTTATAGATCCATTCTTTTATCTGATCTGCCAATATCATTTTTAAATCAAATTTGGAAAATATTTTGCATTATGCAATCTATTTAATAAATCCCTTTTATTAGAATTGGATATCATCCATTTTAAAACTTTGTTTAATGGCTTGTAATTAATTAAGTCGGTCTTCCTCTTTCCTTTTCATGAATTCAACATAACATAGAGGAGTATGATTTATCAATTCCTTTCATTTTAAGAGAAATCAAAATTGTTAACAAACCATTCTGCATCAAATGGATAAAACTATTTATCTACTCATTTCAAGATGATAAATATATGCATTTTAAATATATTCATAGGGATGATACAAATAGCATTCAAACCTTTAACTAATGCTTCTATTTTAACAGAGATTTGATGCCTTCAATTTTCTTAATGTTGTAGAAATATGAATTTCAACACCTTTTAACTGAAGTTATCTCTTCTGAATAAATCTTTTAAAGCTCTAAAATTATATTTGCTATGATTTTCTCCCAAGTTCAAACTATTACTTAATTTTTAGAATTCATTTTGAATTTTAAATACTCTAAATCTAGAGTTCAAAGTCAATTCTAGAACGAACTACTTATCAAACAATATGTGATCCCATATTTTACACAGAAAAAATGGAATGTAAAGAATCAACCATCTAATCGCACACCTTCCACTAATCAGAAATGATAAAATAATGTTGATGTTGAAGTCATTTAACTCAATTATCATCACACTTCCTTTTCTATCCCTTGAAACCTAAAGAAGTCTAGATATGGTTCACACACTCTAAAACCATCGATTTCCTTTAAACAAAATCATATCATCATCCAATGAGAAAATCAATCTCCACTCATCTAAAATGAACTATTTAATGAGCTATACAAGGTTCTACTAGATTTATTCTAAGGACTTCCAACCAGTATGATAATTTTCATACTATAAGTTTTACTTCTCAAAACCAACGAAATAAATGATTTATTTGAGAAAATGAGAGAAATAAATAGTCAAGCCAAGCAACTATTCCTTTCGCATGGTTTTGCGTTACTATGCTCAATCTCAAGTTGTTATTTTAACTACCAAAAAATAAAATGAGCAAGAAAATAATTGAAGATCTTATCCTCCAGTTATAAAAATGATAAACCTTTAGAATTAGCCTCAAAAAATAAGTTCTCATCCACAAATTCTAAAATAATTTATTACTAATTAAACAACTTAATTATAGTAAAGTATACTTCAAATAATCATGATCATCTTTTATTAGAGTCTAAAATATCGATAATTAAACAAAGGTTTTAGCCTTAAACTAAAAGCTTGAAAAGCTTCTACTAGTATAAACACATTTCTAAAACCTTTATCCAACCAATGATCTTAAGTTAGACACTCTTTTGAAGACATTGAATTTGATTCTAAATTTATGAAAAGTATGTAGTTAAAGATATCAATTGAAGATTCAAATGAATCCTCAACCAAAATTGATCGATCAAGTAATATTGAAAAAGTTCAAAACCTTTTCAAGAATTACAAGATCCTCATCCTCTTGATATCCAAAACTTTCTTATCCAAAGAAAAATTTGGAAAACATTATTATAAAACCCACTCTCTATTAATTTTTATTTGAGGAAGATACTCATATAGAAATTCATGATGGAGATTCTTTATATTAATGAAATATTGATGGATTTTCTGAACATCAAATCATTCATACCCTTCATCGAATGCTTATGTTTCTCAATCTGATAATCAAGCAAACATATTTTCGCTTTCGAGCTATCATTTTAGGATGGAACTCAAGGATGTTGGGATAATTTTCTCACTATTCCTCAAAGGGACCTCCTTAGCAAATTGACTTAAGTACTAAGGATCTTCCAAAAGAATAGCAAAACCTAATGAAAATTTAGTC
The DNA here is from genome assembly GCA_021442155.1 of Cymbidium sinense. Lineage (NCBI taxonomy): Eukaryota > Viridiplantae > Streptophyta > Magnoliopsida > Asparagales > Orchidaceae > Cymbidium > Cymbidium sinense. The sequence goes on along the minus strand of CM038223.1, from coordinate 147,978,180 downwards.
TATAATCTTCTCCAAATAGATCATTTTTGGATCCATTGGATCAAGGAGAAAAACTCTCCTTACTAAAATTAAGATGTCCATCCTTAACCCATTTTCGATGGTACAAGGATATATTTCTAGCATGCGTCATGACACTTTATGATGCCAATAGCCTTCATTGGAACCAAAAATTTTTTGAAGGCCTTCCCAATCTATTTGCTGAAAAGGTTAAGGTTTCTTCATTAATGATGGAACCATCCCATATGAAACCCTAACATATGGAAACCTTAGCATGTATTAAAATTGAATTAGTTATATGCTCCATCTTAAAAAAGATCAAATGAAAAGAGAACGCCTACTTGAGCAAGAAAGCTTTAATTCTATGAACAATTCAATGATCCCATCCTTATTTTCCAAAAAAAGGGAAAATAAAAGACTGTTTTTCCTAAACGTGAAAAATCACGTCATAAAAAAATGTGATAAATTCATGCACAAACTTAAGCACTCTCGCCCCTCTGGTTCTAAAACCAAAGAGACAAGAGAAATAAAATATTACAAATGTGTATGGTCATTACAAATAAATGTCACAAGAAGAAGTTAAATGAACTTAAGATTGACGGTTAAACAAACCTGAAAATTTACTACATCCTCTGATTCTAAAATAGAATTAGAAGATGAAGAAGAACATATTTCATCATCATCCTCATTAGATTCTGATAAATCTGATAAATCTAATTATTGCAAGTCCTATCAACAAATAGATTATTATAAAAATATAATAAATATGAGTAGCTATATACGAAAAAAGGACCAATTAATTAAACTTTAGCACAATTGAAGATGATTCAACTGATAAAATTATCGATCTTCTTAATCATAAGAAGAAAGATAAATTAGAAAATTTAATTACAAGTATATATACCCTTATGAAGTATTTAAGAAAATCTGAAAAGTTCATCATCTCTATTTTAGAGCTAAATCAATTAAAGAAACTAAAATTAGAAGTTCAAATTAAAGACAAGAGCAAATGAATGATCTAATGGATCTTGAAATTAAGAAGATGCAAATTCATTTGAAAATATAATAATTAAGAACCGTGTTTCTTACAAAATATATGCAATATACCAGAATGGTATATTTCCATTAAATTAATTATAAATAAAGAATTTATTTTACTAAATTTAACCTTGTTGATAATGGAGCAAATTTAAATTGTATACAAGAAGGAATAATTCCTTCTAAATATTTTGAAAAACAAACCAACTTAAATTCAGAGGTTAAGAAGATATTTGTATTCAAATTAATTTAGTCAAACACAACACATTATTTTGAGAACTCCTTTTCTTCTTAAAATAATGCTATCACTAGAATTGATGATAAATTCAAGAGTTTTCTTTGGGATAAAGAAATCACATTCCATTTTATCACCAATCCTAAAGAAATTATCATAAATGAAAAATATTTTAATAATAAGTCTTGCATATAAATTATTTAAGAAGAAATTAATTTAACTTTGAAAATTTCTTCCCCAAAATTCAAAGAAAATTAAAATTGCCACAAACATTCCAAAAGGAAGTTTGACAACCCAATGAAAGAAAACTCATGTAGATCCCATACATTGATAATTTCAATGAAGAGATTCCCAAAGCTCTCCTTGTCGAGGAAGAGGCACTACCGCTTTTATGCAAAGAAGATTGAAATTTATTAAAGGAAATATAATCCTACCTCTGTAATTGCATTCTATATGAATTCAAAAGGAAAGAGAAGACCGTGATTAATTACAAGCCGCTAAAACAAGTTTTAAATAGATGAGAATAAATTCTAATAAAAGGATTTATTAAATAGATTGCATAATTCAAAAATATTTTCCAAATTTGATTTAAAATCAGGATATTGGCATATCTAGATAAAAGAATATCACTATAAAACAAGATTTTTCTTCTGACATTAATTGAACGTAATGCCCTTTGGTTTAAAAAAAATGCACCTTCAATTTTAGATATCATGAATGATATATTTAAAGATTATTTTAAATATATTTTCTATATTGATGATGTTCTCAAATAATATTGATGAACACTTCAACCATCTATATTTAAATGGTTAATTTTAAAAAATGGATTAGTTATTTTGAAAATCAAATTATTTCAAATAATAATTTTAGGCCATCTATGAATTATACCAATTAATGATGTATTGAATTTGCTAACAAATTTCTGATATTTTAGATAAAACCATTAGAATTTTTAGAGCTCTCAATTATGTAATTTTATCAAAATTTAAATGCACTCTGACAGATTAAAAAAGAATCTCCCACCATAATCTAATATTCATACCATGGCAATGCACAAAATTAAAGAAAGGGTTCAAAACTTTCCCTGCCTTCTTACGACCCCATTAGAAAATTGTTGAAAATGCCTCTAAGGCTATGGAGGTATCTAAAGCAAAAGAATTAAGAAGAATTATTGTTTTATTTTGGTAAATGGAATCCTACTTCAAAAGTAATTATCAATAATGTTTTCTTGATTAAGTGCATCTCAAAATTCCAAGATGATTTACTTAATCAAGATTTTCTCCTTGTATTGATCCTACAAATATCATTGAACAAGATGTCAAAAATTTAGTTTCAAAACAAATTTTTGCATCATGGCAATCACTGCTCTTTATTTTTGATTTTGACATCGAATTCATTAAAGGTAATGAAAATTCTCTTCCTAATTGAGATCAGGATCATCACAAGGAAGAATGACCACCCTAATGAGAAGTCCTCTTTTCATGGAGGTCATGCCGCACTAATGGCAAAAGATCTAATAATTCAACAATCATGATTGATTTGAAACCTATCTTTATGGTACTTCCTCTTCAACTATTGAAAAAGGGTGAACCCTCTAAAAGTTGCAACACCATCCTAAAAGATGTCATTGCAAGAACCTTTTATTTCTAAAGAAATAAAACATAATTATTGAAAATTAATCCCTCTAATTATTCAATAAATAATAATGGACCTTATTTGAAAGATATTTGAAACAATCCTTTCCCATTTTAATCTAATCTCTCAAGAGAAAATTATGAAAAATCTTAATACAATTAAAGTATTGAGATTAATTCATGATGACGAACCATACAATTTTGTATTAAATGCGTTATACAAAAAATCTTTCATCAAAGTGAATGTCTAACCCATTCCAAGAGAAAATGTATTCTTATCCTCCACTAAAGTACAAAATTGCATAAATTATTGGTTTAATGTATAAGAATGATTCCTTCCTTCTCAATAAAACAAAGGCATTCATAATAATGAACAAGGATATTATCAAAAAAGAACTTGATGGTTCTTGGTAAACTATTTTAGTGAATTAAATATTCTTCCATCCAATCAAAGAGGTCTTCAATGATAAAAAATGAGGGCTATTAATCCCAATATGATTCACAAAATCTTGCTCATTTCTTCATGAAAATCCATTTGATAACGTTATAATTGAAAGGACACCGGTCCTTCATGACAATTTTTACTAAATGGTGGAATTCAATCAACATTGAGGATAAGCTCACAAATTAAAGCCAAATTTATTCTAATTAATGATCCCTCAAAAAATGGATTTTGAAATCAACAGATAAAAGTACTACAGCATGAAAGATTATATCCTCATGAGTCGAATTCAACATAAAACCTCTCAAAAAAAATCTATGAAAATCAACTCGCCAAGGTGTTTAATCACCTCTTTTATGAAGAAGGTTCTCACGTTTGAACTAGAAACTAAATTAAAAAAACAATTAAAATAATAACTTTCCAAAAGTACTTATCTTCACCAACAAAGGAACCTACTTTACATAAAGTGGGTCCCACCAAAAAATAATTGCTACTTTCCAAAGTAGCCATCTTATAATATTATGATGCTTCTGCTGTATCTTTATTTATAATAGTAATTTCTAATAAAGAAAGTCTATTTAATATTTTGATTTCTAAGTAACACTTCTCTTTGTTTAATAACCTTTCCTTCTAAGCAAAGTCTGTGCTTCCACCTATTTATAAGGAGGCATGTGTATTAGTCTTTTCCTTCTCTTCTTCTCTTATTCTCCTCAGACTCTCTTTAAAATCAGATCATCAATGGTACTTTAATAAAAGTGTTTTATATATCAGATTTAAAATAATGCAAAATATTTTCCAAATTTGATTTAAAATCAAGATTCTGATAGAACTATATAAAAAACAAAGATTTATATGCTTTGACATTATAATTAACGTAATTTTGGTTTTAAAATGCACCTTCAATTTCATATATCATAAATAATATATTTTAAAGATTATTTTAAATATATTTTAGTTATCTTGATGATATTCTGATTCTCAAACAATATTGATGAACACTTCAACCATCTAAAAATATTTAAATGGTTAATTTTAAAAATTATTATTAAAAATCAAATTATTTCAAACCAAATAAGATTTTAGGCCATAATATATCCAATTTCTATTATACCAATTAATAAGTATTGAATTTGCTAACAAATTTCTTAATATCATTTTAGAAAAAGCAGCCACAACAAAGCTTAATCTCAATTATATTAGTGATTATCATCTTGCCAAAGATGCCCCTTGAAAAAGAATCTCACCATGATTAATACATGATAAAATTAAAGAAAGGGTTCAAACCTTCCTATCTTAATCTTATGACCCTACTAGTTTCAAAATTATTGAAAGATGCCTCTGATAAGGGCTATGGAGGTATTAAAGAAGAATTCTAAAGAAGAATTAGTTTCTTTGTTTTGGTAAATGGAATCTACCAAAGAAAAGTATTCCATTAAAAAAAGAAATGTTTTCTGATTAAGTGCATCTCAAAATTCCAAGATGATTTAATCAATTTTTCCTTCAGATTTGATCCTCTCCAAATACATCATGAAAAATTTAGTTTCAAATCAAATTTTTGCCATGGCAATCGCAGATGATTGACATCAATTCATTAAAGATAATGAAAATTCTACACTGAATTCATCCAGATTATCGTGGGTGGATCAACATGGAAGAATGACCACTAACCGAGGAAGTCTTTCTTTTTTCACGGAGGTCACGCCAGTAATGGCAAAGATAAATTTCAATTGGCATGATCAATTTGAAACTTATCTTTATGGTACTCCTCTTCAACTATTGCTGAAAAGGGTGAAACCTCTAAAAAAAGCAACACCATCCCTAAAAGATGTCAAAGACAAGAACAAAGTCACCATCCTAAAGATGTAACAGAACTATTTATTTCTAAAGAAATAAAATAGAATATTATATTCAATAATTAATCCATGGCCTTATTTGAAAGATATTTGGGAAACAATCCTTTCCCATTTGAATCTAATCTAGAGAGAATTATGAAAAAATTTTAATATTTAAAGTGTACGAGATTAACCATATTCATCGATGAACCATATATATATAGTAAATTATAAAAAATCTTTTCATCAAAGTGAATGGGGTCTAACTCATTCAAAGAGAAAATGTATTTTTATCCTCCACTAATTTACATAAAATTGGCAAATTATTGGTGTATTTGTATATGATGAAAGCCTTCTTCCTTCTCAACAAAAAAAGTGAAGGCATTCATGGATGTTCATCAATGAAAGATATTATCAACAAAGAAATTCCAAAGATGGTTCTTCGATGATGAAACTATTTGGTAATTAAATATTCTTCCGATCCAATCAAAGAAGTCTTAATGAATGGATGGAAGCCTCAAAATGAGGTATTAATCCTGAAGAATGATCCAAGGGCAAAATCTTGCTCATTTCTTCACAGAGACCCATGGATTTGAGTCGGAACATTATTCTGAAGGATTCCTTCCAAGATAATTTTACTAAAATGGTGGAATTCAATCAACATTGAGGATAAGCTCAAGCAAATTAAAGCCAGTAAAGCTTATTCAATTAACGATCCCTCAAAAACTATGAATTTTGAGCTATCAAGAGAATTTGTACCAGAATCAAAAGACGTTATCCTCATGAAGAGATTCAACATAAGGAACTTAAAATCTATGAAAATCAACTACAAGTGTTTTCATCACATAAGCATAGTCTGAATCGACGTGGAATCCACAAAACTTAAATTCATAAAGACCCAGAAGAAATAATTGTACTTTCCAAAGTACTTCACCGAAGGACCTACTTTACATAAAGTGGGTCCCACCAAAGAAATAATTGCTACTTTCAAAAGTAGCCATCTTATAATATTTGCTTAGTTTTAAGTATCTTTTCATTTAATTAGTAGCTTTGCTTAACAAAGAAAGTTTCTATTTAATAATTATACTGTTTAACTTCTAAGCAATGTTTTTCTTTGTTTAATAATTATACCTTTGCAAAAGTCTCCTTGCCTCCACCTCATATAAGGAGGCTCTCTGCTTTATTTGTGCTTAAGTGCTTTCTTCTCTTCTTCTCTTATTCTCAGAACTCTCCTTAGTTCTTCGCTCTAATAAGTAAGTTCTTTTATTAATAAATAAGTATATATTGGTTTAATATTAGAGCCATGATGGGTAAATCAGGGAAGGATGTTAGATTTTTATGTATTTCACCATGCTTTGGATAAACCTTGTTCACGAAATGATTAATCAATAATTTATTAAGATATATTTACTTTCAACTTTAACTATTGTCATTCTCCCATGGCTTTATTCATCTTCATCAAATGGCCATCATTGATGCTTGATAGGTGATAAATCATGTTTATTGTTTATCTAATAATCCTAGAGGTTTATATTCCTTCCTTAAAATAAATCTTGAGTGAAAGAGTTGTAAGTCCTATTTTGTGACTATCTGGAAGATAATTCTATAATGGAGGTTTTACTTTGTTTTATCCTTATGTGATTAGTTTCAAATTCTCCCCATCATCTTTCTCCCTTTTCCCATTTTGGTGGCTTCTTTAAGTAACTTCTAAAACGATTAGAGAAATAATAATTTAATCAAGAACTCAAATGGCAGAGTTCCCTTGAAAGAAGAAGACCTAAATAGATGGTCTTCCCCAAAATTGATAAAACTATCATTTATCAATTTGGAACTACAAATGGCGATAAGTTGATTCAACCTCATCCATTACACTTCCTAGGGTTTCTATCCCTTACCTTGAGAAGTCTAGATCGGATGGTTCACACACTCTAACCATCAAGGCCCTTCACCTAAATAAAAATTATAACATATCAGGAGAGAGAAAATCAATCTCCCACTCCATCTAAAATGAACTTTAGTCTTAATGAGCTACACATAGGTTCTAAGACTAGAGTGGTTGTTCTGAAGGAATACTTCCAACCAAAGTATGATAATTTTGTACTTGGTATAGAAGTTTTACTTCAAGACCAACATCTCAAAATAAATGAATGATATTTTTAGAAAATGAGAGAAGAAATAGTCAAGCCAAAGCAACTATTCCTTTCGTAGCATGGTTTTGCGCTTTATGCTCAATCTCGAAGTTACTATTTTAACCACCAAAAGAAAATAATTGAAGCATCTTATCCTCCATCAGTTTTAAAAATGGTGGATGATAAACCTTTAGAATTAGCGGCCTTCAAAAAATTAAGTTTCGATCCACAAATTGTAAAAGAATTTATTACTATAATTAATCAACTTAATTATAGTAATAGTATACTTCAAATAATCATGATCATCTTAGCCTAGAGTCTAAAATCGATCGATGCTTAAACAAAAGGTTTCTAGCAAACTAGTAAAGCTTAAAAGCTTCTACTATAAAACCCATTTTGTATCCAACCACCTCCTAAACTAGCTCTTAAGTTAGGACCCTCTTCTAAAGACATTTAGAATTTGATTCTAAATTTAAGTGAAAAGTATGTAGGAGCTCTTGAAGATATAAGTCAATCGAATAAAGATTCAAATAAATCCTCAACCAAAATTGATACTGATCAATCAAGTAATATTGAAAAAGTTCAAAACCTTTTTCAAGAATTACAAGATCCTCATCCTCCTCTTGATATCCAAAACTTTCTTATCCAAAGAAAAATTTGGAAAAACATTATTATAAAACCCACTCCTCGATTTATTATTTGAAGAAGATACTCATAGGAAATTCTATGATGGAGATTCTTTATATGAATGGAATATTGATGGACTTTCAACATCAAATCATTCATACCCTTCATCGAATGCTTATGTTTGCTACATGTTCAATCATCATCAAGCAAAACCACATATTATGGAGCCATCATTTCGGATTCTGAACTCAAAGGATGGTGGGATAATTTTCTCACTATTCCTCAAAGAAGACCTCCTTAGAAAATTGACTTAAGTACTAAGGATCTTCCAAAGAAGACAAAACTAATGAAAATTGTATATAATCTTCTCCAAACAATTATAGATCATTTTGGATCCATTGGAGATCAAGGAGAAAAACTCACTCCTTACTCAAAATTAAGATGTCCAACCATTTTGATGGTACAAGGATATATTTCTAACATGCCATGACACTTTATGATGCCAATAGCCTTCACCGGAAGCAAAATTCATTGAAGGCCTTCCCAATCTATTTCGGTTCTTTCTCACCACGATGGAACCATCCCATATGAAACCCTAACATATGGAAACCTTATTTTGCATGTATTAAAACTATTATTCGATCTTAAATTAAATTCAAATGAAAAGAGAACGCGATGCTTTTGAAGCAATTCAACCGATCCTTTATTTTCCAAAATAGGGAAAACAGACTATTTTTCCTAAACATGAAAAATCGCCATAAAAAATGTGATAAATTCATGCATAAACACAAGCACTCTCCCTATTTCTAAACTAAAGAGACAAGAGAAATAAAATGTTACAAATGTGGCCGTATAGGTCATTATGCAAATAAATGCACTGTTAAGAAGAAGTTAAATGAACTTTAGATTGATGAAGGGTTAAAACAAACCCTGATGAAATTTCTACTTACATCCTCGATTAGAATGGAAGATGAAGAAGAACATATTCATCTTCATCCTCATTAAATTGATAAACAAATAAATCAAATCAATAAGTCACAATAGATTATTATAAAATATAATAATGATAGTCAGAATGACCCACCAGCAAAGGACAAATTAATTAAACTTTCACAAGTTGAAGATGATTCAACTCGTGATAAAATTATCGATCTTCTTAATGATAAGAAGAAAGATAAATTAGAAAATTTAATTACAAGCCTCCTATATACCTTATCAAGAAAAGAAAATTGAGGCAAGTTCATCATCTTCTAATTCGCTTCTTGAGCTAAAACCGAATTAAAGAAACTAAAATTAGAAGTTCAAAATTAAAGTGAGAAGACCAAATGAATGGTCATCTAATGGATCTTGAAATCAAGATTCCCAATTCATTTGAAAATATAAATTCTAATCAAGAACCAGTTTCTTACAAAATATGCAAAAGGCAATACAAATGGTATATTTCCATTAAATTAATTATAAATAAAGAATTTATTTTACCAAATTTAACTACTCTAGTTAATATTGATTTAAATTATACAAGAAGGAATAATTCCTTCTAAATATTTTGAAAAAAACAAGCCAGTTAAAAGGCAAAATGAATGAATCTTTACAAATTAAGTATAAATTATCAGTGGTCAAGATGATATTTGTATTCAAATTTTTATTTTAGTCAAAATTTGACACAACACATTATTTTGGGAACTCCTTTTCTTCTTAAAATAATTATCACTAGAATTGATGATAAATTTAGGTTTTTTTGGGATAAAAAATCACATTTTTTATCACCAATCCAAAGAAATTATCATAAATGAAATGAATAGGCTTAATAATAAGTTTATGCATATAAATTATTTACAAGAAGAAATTGCTAGTTTAACTATTAAACACAAATTTCTTCCCAAAAAGTAAAATTCAAAATTGCCACCAAGAATTCCAAAAGGAAGTCATGGTAAAACGCTTTTAAAAAGACTCATGTAGTGGATCTCCCACATGAATTTCAGAATTCAAAGGCTCATCCTCGATGAATGAGCACTACCTTGCTTAGAAGAGATTCGATTTATTAAAGAAAGAATAATTCGCAATCCTACTCCCTTGATGCAGCATTCTATGAATGAATTTAAAAAAAGGAAAGAGAATGACTTATTAAATTACAAGCCGCAAAAAAAGTTTTAAAATGGATCAGATCCAATAAAAGGGATTTATTAAATAGATTACATAATGCAAAAATATTTTCCAAATTTGATTTAATATCATGATATTGGAAGATCCATAAAAGAATCGATAAAAAAGCATTTACTTTGGACATTACGAATGGAACGTAATGCCCTTTGGTTTAAAAAATGCACCTTCAATTTCAGACATATCATGAATAATATATTTAAAGATTATTTTAAATATATTTTAGTCAATATTGATGATGTGTTCTCAAATAAATATTGATGAACACTTCAACCATCTAAAACATTTAAATGGTTAATTTTAAAAAATGGATTAGTTATTTGAGCCAAAAATCAAATTATAAAATATATAATATATCCAATGCTTCTTATACCAATTAATAGTATTGAATTTGCTAACAAATTTCTCGATATCATTTTGTAAAACCAACATTAGTTCTTAGAGCTCTCAATTATGTATTTTATCAAAATCTTGCCAAAGATTTACTCTTTGATGATTAAAAGAATCTCCCACCATGGATACTAATATGAAGTATGCAAAAATTAAAGAAAGGGTTCAAAACCTTTCCTTCTTAATATTGGACCCTACTAGTTTCAAAATTGTTGAAACAGATGCCGATATTATGGAGGTATCCTAAAGTGAGAATTCTAAAGAAGAATTAGTGCTTTGGTAAATGGAATCCTACTCGAAAAGTATTCCATTATCAAAAAGAAATGCGATTAAGTGCATCTCAAAATTCCAAGATGATTTACTTAATCGATTTTCTCTTCAGATGCTCCTCAAATACATCATCAAGATAAAAAAATTTAGCAAAACAAATTTTTGCATCATGGCAAAGATTCTATCTTCGATTTGACATCAAAGGTAATGAAAATTCTCTTCCGATTTTACGTGAATTCTTGCGAGGTGATGGATCACCCGCATGGAAGAATGACTACCCTAACGAGGACGTCTTTCTTTTATGGAGGTCGCGCCATGGCCGCTTTAATGGCAAAGATCCCATCAATTCAAATTGGCATCAATTTGCAAACTTATATGGTACTTCCTTTTCAACTATTGAAAAGGGTGAACCTCTAAAAGTCGCAACACCATCCCTAAAGATGTCATTAAGAACCCTATTTCTCAAAGAAATAAAATAGAATATTATTGAAATTAATCCTCGATTATTCAATAATTATCCATGGCTTATTTGAAAGATATTTGGGAAACAATCCTTTCTCATTTGAATCTAATCTCAAGATTAAAAAATCTAATACAATTAAAGTGTATTGAGATTAATCATGTTCGTGATCAGACGAATCATATAATTTTGTATAGCAAATGCTTTATACAAAAGATTTTCATCAAAGCAAATGGGGTCTAACTCCACTCTAAGAAAAAAATGTATTCTTATCCTCCTCTAATTTACAGTAAAAAATTGGCATAAATTATTTGTGCTATGTGCAGGCTATGATGATGGCCTTCTTCCTTCTCAATGACAAATGAAGGCATTCATGGATGTTCATAATGAACAAAGATATTATCAACAAAGAACTTCAAACATGGTTCTTGAATGGTGGAACTATTTTGAGCGTAATTAAATATTCTTCTAGATCCAATCAAAGAAGTCTTCAAAGATGGATGGCTACCCCAAAATGAGGGCTATTAATCCAAAAATGATTCAAGGACAAAATCTTGTTCTTGACGCCCAAATCCCATGGATTTGGAGCGAACGTTACTTGGAAAAGGACCCTTCAATGGTTTAAAGATAATTTTACTAAAATGGTGGAATTCAATCAACATTGAGGATAAGCTCAAATTAAAGCCATTATTAAAGCTTATTCAATTAACGATCCCCAAAACTATGGATTTTGAGCTATGAGAGGTACTACAAAGCATCAAAAGATGTTATCCTCATGATCAGATTCAACATAAGGAACGCTCAAAAAAATCTAAAAATCAATCACCAAGGTGTTAATCACCCTTTTACATATCTTCACGGCCGACGGAATCCACCGGAGAAACTTAAATTGATAAAGAAGACCCACCAGAAGAAATAATTGCTACTTTCCAAAAGTAGCCGCTTATCTTCACATAAGGAACCTACTTTACATAAAGTGGGTCCAAAGAAATAATTGCTACTTTCCAAACCATCTAATAATATTCTGCATTGCAAAGAAAGTAACTTTTATTTAATAATAGTAGCTTTGCTTAACAAAGATAGTTTTATTTAATATTAAATTTGCTTAACTTCTAAGCAACATTTCTTTAATAATTGTACCTTACTTTAAGCAAAGTCTCCCTGCCTCCACCTCTATATAGAGGCTCTATCTGATTATGTGTGCTCGCTTTTCTTTCTCCTCTTCTCTATTCTCCTCACTCTCCTTAGTTCTTCCTTTCTTACCATGTGTTGTTTTTTAATAATAAGTGTTTTATATCTTTTAAGTCTTATCGAGCCATGGGGTAAATCGGGAGGTAAGAATGTTAGAGATTTTATTCATTCCTCATGGCTTTTATCATAAATGGCCATCCCTCATGCGTGATGCTGATAGGTGATAAGTCTATTATTGACTATAATAATTCTTTTAGAGGTTTATATTCTCTCACATGAAATGGTTAAATCCTTATGTGAGTTTGGGTTTATTTGTTGAATGTCTGGGAAGATAATTTCTAAGAGGTTTATACTTAGTTTATTTTATCATGTGGTGATTATCAAATTCTCCTACATCATCTTCCTCTCCTTTTTCTCATATGGCTTCTACTTCTAACTTCTCTTTTCTAATGATTAGAGAAATAATATAAATTTTCTCAATGAAAGTTTAGAAAGACCTGATGGTTTTCTCCCAAAATTGATAAAACTATCATTTATCAATTAACTATTTGAATGAACAAACCAATGATCAAATGGATAAAATCATTTATCTACTAACGAAGATCTTAAATATATGCAAGATTTAAATATATTCATAGGGATGATGATAGCATTCAAACCTTTAACCCTTATCTAAATGCTTCTAAAAGCCTAAGAGTGATTCACAAAGCTCAATCCAATGAGTGTAGAGACTAAATTTATGTCAGGATTTATTTCAACACCTTCAATTAAGTTTATCTCTTTTGATATAAACCTTTTGAAGCTCAAAATTACATCTTTTTATGATTTCCTTCCGTGAAAACTATTGCTCTAATTTTGAATTCATTTTTGTGTTTTAAATTTAAATCTATAGTTCAAAAAAAGTAACCATTAACTAACTATTTGATTTACAACATAAAGATCCCATATTGCTACTAAATGAGTGATTAAGATAAAATTTCGTAATGACTATACTTCCTTCATTTTTTTTTCATAATTTTAAACCCAAGATAATAGCATGTGAAGTTATTCAACCTCATTAATCATTATTTTTATCTGATAAGAATTAGATCATGGTTAAATAACTTTTTATATTTTCATCATCCAAAAAAAAATGAAAATGAGAAAGTTAAAGTAATAATTTTCAAAATATTATTTCTATTTAATTTAAGAAAATCTAAAAATATTATTTTGAGAAAATGAAATAAAGTCAAAATATTTCAATAATAATCTTAAAAAAAAATTAAGAAATAAAAAAAATATAAGCATCTTTATCATTAATTTTAACAAATAGCTTTAAATAAAAGTTAATAGGAAAAGTTTACAAGATAAACATGAATCCAATAATGCTCTAAGTATCTTCATTTTTTAGATTTCCTAAATTAAGTATGAAATTTGAAGATATCAGATGAAGATTCAATGAATCCTCAAAATCGATTTATCAACAATATTGAAAAGTTCCCTTTTTCAAGACAGATATCCTCCTCTGATAAAAAATCCAAAAGAAATTTGGAAAACATTATAATTTATTTGAAGATAAAGAATATTTATTATCTTTTGAATGGAATATTGATTTTCAACATCAAATTCATACCTTGAAAAATGTTTCTTTAGCTATATGTTTTAAAAGAATTATATTCTCAACTCAAAATAAGATCTCAAAAAACTTTGATTAGATCTTAAAGAATTTGAATATTATAATTTTCCAAACTATAGATTACCATTGGATTAAGGAGATTCAAAAATTAAGATGTTCTACTTTTGAAAAGATATTTAATCATTATTTTAGAATGCAAGCCTTTCATATGAAATTATCTTCAATCTATTTAAAGGTTAAGGTTTCACTTAGAAAAACATCTTTGAAACATAATATGGAAACTTTTTTTGAGTAAAAGATATATTTTCCGATAATTAAAAAGATCAAATGAAAGAGAATACAAATTATAATTTTGAGAACAAATTGTGATCAAAATGCCCTTTATTTTCAAAATAGGAGAAAACACAAAAGACTACACGTGAAAAATCACGCCATAAAAATGTGATAAATTATTTAATGAATTTGTGTTTGTAGCAATTTGTCACGCTTTTTTATGATGGATTTTTTCCATTTAGAAAATAGTATTTCCCTTTATGTTTTGAAGATAAAGGATGTACTTGAGTCAGTTTTGAATTGTAAAATTAAAGCCTTTATAAAGATTCTCTTTATGATCTTTTAATTAAAATAAAATTTTTTAATTAAATATTTATTTCATATAGATTTGATGTAAGAGAAACCTAACTTCTCAACAGATTGGTAAGGCCTTCAATGAATTTTTAAAAATTTTAATATGTCATGATGTCTAGAATCATTATACCATCAAAATGAAGGATGGACATCTTAATTTTGGAATAGTTTTTCAATGATTCCAAATAAAATAATCTATAATTGTTTAAGAAGATTATAAACCAAATTTTAGTTTTTACTATTCTTTAAGATCAAGACTTAAGTCATCTCTAAGAGGTCTTTTGAGGAATTGTGAAAAATTATCACCATCATTTAGAGTTCAGAATCAAAATGATGCTCGATAAAAAATATGAGGTTTCTTGATTTAAAGATAAAACATAAAGATTAATGATTTAATGAGATGTAATGTCCATCATTCCATTCATACAAAGAATCTCCATCATAAATTTCTAAAATGAGTATCTTCCCAAATAATAAATCGAAATTTTTTAATAATGTTTTTCCAAATTTTTCTTGATAAGAAAGTTTTGATATCAAAAGGAGGAAATCAAATTTAAAAAAGTTTTGAACTTTTTCAATATTACTTGATGATCAATTTGCTGAGGATTCATTTGAATCTTCATCCATTGAATGATATCTTCAAGAGCTCCTACATACTTTTAAATTTAGAATCAAATATCTTAGAAGGGTCAACAAATTTGAGGTGGTATGGTTTTTATACTAAATTTTCTCAGCTTTCATTTGTGGCTAAAACCTTGTTTAAGCATCCAATTGATTTTAACTTAGCTAAAAAGATGATCAAGATTATTTGAAGTATAATTATTAAAGTTAATAATCTTTGAATTTATCAAATTTTTTTAAGGCCGCTAATTCTAAAGGTTTATCATCCACCATTAAATCAAGGAGGATAAGATGTTTAAATTATTTTCCTTGCTGCTTATCATATTTGGTATGAACTTAAGTAGTAACTACAAAATATGCAAGAAAGGAATAAAATTCTGACATTTCTTTTCTCATTTTCTCAAATATATAAATTATTTATTTAGAGTATCTTGAGAAAACTTCTATACCAATACAAAAAATTATCATTTGTTGAAGTATTCCTTCAAAATAACCTCTAGTCTTAACCTATCAAAATTAAAAGAAAGTTCATTTCGATGTAGATTATTTTCTCACTAGATGATGATAAGGATTTATTTAAACAAATCTCATTCAATGAACCATCCATCTAGACTTTGATTTCGAAGGGATAAAATGAAGTATAATGGATCAAGGGTAATGAATCAACATCGCCATCAATCAGAATTCAAAAATGATAGTTTTATCAATTTTAGAGACCATCTATTTAGGTCTTCTTTAAAGAACTTATTGAAGTTCTATTAAATTATTTCTTCTGATTATAAGTTACCTCAAAATAAGTAAAATATATTACAAAAGAAAAAAAGAGAGGAAATTCAAAACCAAAGATAAAGAAAAACTATGAAACCTCCATTGAATTATCTTCCTACAACAACAAAAAATAGACTTACAATTCAAGCCTCATAATGATTTACGCCATTTATGAAGATGGGAATATAAACCTCAAGAATTATCACAAATCAAAAAATGACTTGTTATCGCATCACAAAATAGGGATGGCCATTTGAGACAAGAGAAGGTGAATTTTTAAACCAAAGGACATTACGTTACATTGGTAATGTCCAAAGGGCACCATAAATTCTATTTTATAATGATCGACTTTTATCTAGATACCAATATTATTTTAAATCAAATTTGGAAAATATTTTGCATTATGAAATCTATTTAATAAATCCCTTTATTAGAATTGGATATCATCTATTTTAAAACTATGTTTAACAAACATAATTACAAGTCGGTCTTCTCTTTCCTCAAATTCATAACATAAGCGAATACTCGAGGAGTAGGATTTTAATTATTCCTTTCTTTAATAAATCAAATCTCTTCAAAAGCAAGGTAGTGCTCTCATTTGATAAGGACGAGCTTTAGAATGTCTCTTTCATTGAAATTATCAATATATGAGAGATCTACATGAGTCTTTCTTGTAGATAAGAACAAACTTTTTAATCAATTTTAATTTTTCTTTTGATTTCTTGAGAAATTTAGTTAAACTAGCAATTTCTTCTGTAAATAATTTTGTGTTGTCAAATTTTTGACTAAAATAAAGGCATTTGAATACAAATATCATCTTGACATAGATGATAATTTATACTTAATTTGTAAAGACCAATCATTTGCCTTTCTTTTTTCAAAATATTTAGAAGGAATTATTCCTTCTTGTATACAATTTAAATCGCTCCATTATCAACTAGAGCAAAATTTGGTAAAATAAATTCTTTATTTATAATTAATTTGATGGAAATATACCATTTCTGTATTTCCTTCAATATTTTGTAAGAAACATTCTAATTGGCTTCTATATTTTCAAATGAATATGTCTTATTAATTTCAAGATCTATTAATGATCATTCATTTTCTGCTTTTAATTTTATTTTAACTTAATTTTAGTTTCTTTAATGCCTTTAGCTCTAAAGAAGCATTAGAAGATGATGAACTTGCTATTTTTCTTAAATACCGATAAGGAGTATATAAGAGGCTTGTAATTAAATTTTTCTATTTATCTTTCTTCTTATCATTAGATTGATAATTTTATCACGAAATCTTCACTAAAAAGTTTAATTGGTCTTTTATTTGTGGTGCATAGATGCATATTTATTATATTTATAATAATCTATCATTCAAAGACTTAAATTTGCTATTTATCAATTTATGAGATGAAGATGAAATATGTTCTTCTTCTTCCATTTCTTTAATCGAGGATGTAAGCAGAATTTTCATCTGGTTTGTTTTAATTCAAAAGTTCATTTAACTTCTTTTTACCATGCATTTGTTCATGTAATGACCATGGCCACATTTGTAATATTTTATTTGTCTCTTTGGTTTTAAAACCAGGACGAGAGTGCTTTGTTAAATGAATTTGTCACATTTTTTATGATGTTATTTCATGTTTTAGGAAAAAATATATTTTATGCTTTTCCTTGTGTTTAGAAGATAAAGATACGAGGGTCAGCTTGAATTGCTCAATTCATTTTGTGCTCAGACGTTTCTTTCATTTGATCTTTTTAAGATCAAAATTGCTAATCCAATTTTTAATACAGAAATAAGGTTTCCATGTTTTCATATATGGTTCCTATAAGAGAGAAACCTTAACCTTTAGCAAATAGATTGGGAAGGCCTTCAATGAATTTTTGCTTCCAGTGAAGGCATCACATCATAAAGTGTCACGCTGCTAGAAATATATCCTTGTACCATCGAAAATAAGGATGGACATCTTAATTTTGGTAAATGAAGTTTTTTCTCCTTGATTTCTAATGGATCTAGAAATGATCTAAATGTTTGAAGAAGATTATAGACAAATTTTCATTAGGTTTTTTTGTTTTTATTTTGGAAGATCCATTACTAAGTCAATTTTGCCAAGGAGGTCTTCCCTTGAGGAACAGTGAGAAATTATCCCACCATCCTTCGAGTGAGAATCCTGAAATGATGGCTCGAAGATAATATGTTGTTTTGTTTGATGTCTAGATTGAACAGCAGTAGCAAACATAAGCATTCGATGAAGGGTATGAATGATTTGATGTTCATAAAGTCCATCAATATTCCATTCATATAAAGAATCTCCATCATAGGAATTTCTTACAAAATGGGTATCTTCCTCAAATAATAAATCAGGAGGAGTGGGTTTTTTATAATAATGTTTTTCCAAATTTTTCTTTAGATAAGAAATTTTTTGGATATCGAAAGGAGGATGAGGATCTTGTAATTCTTGAAAAAGGTTTTGAACTTTTCAATATTACTTGATTGATCAAGATCGCTTTTGAGGATTCATTTGAATCTTCATCCCATTGACCCATATCTTCAAGAGTACATACTTTTCACTTAAATTTAGAATCAAATTCAATGTCTTAGAAGAGGGTCCTAACTTAAGAGCCGCTTAGAGGTGGTTGGATAAAAGGTTTTACAAATGGGTTTATACTTGTAGAAGATTTTTCTGAAGCTTTGCTAGTTTCGGGGCTAGAAACCTTTTGTTTAAGCATCTAATCGATTTTAGAATCTAGGCTAAAAAGATGATCAGTGATTATTTGAAGTATACTATTACTATAATTAAGTTGTTTAATTACAGAAATAAATTCCTTTAGAATTTGTGGATCAGAACTTATTTTTCTGAAGGCCGCTAATTCTAAAGGTTTATCATCCACCATTTTACAACCATGGAGGATAAGATGCTTCAATTATTTTTTCTTGCTCCTTGCCATTTTTTGGTAGTTAAAATAGCAACTTGAGTGATTGAGCATAATAATCAAAAATATGAAGGAATAGTTGCTTTGGCTTGACTATTTCTTTCTCATTTTCTCAAAATATAAATCATTTATTTCAAGATGTTGGTCTTAAGAAGTAAAACTTATACCAAGTACAAAATTATCATACTTTGGTTGGAAGTATTCCTTCGTAACAACCTCTAGTCTTAGAACCATTTTGTAGCTCATTAAGACTAAAGTTCATTTTATGGAGAGATTGATTTTCTCACCGATGATAGATATGATTTTATTTAGAAGGGCCCTCAATCGATGGTTCAAGAGTGAACCATGATCTAGACTTCTCCGAGGTTTCGTAAGGATAGAAACCCTAGGAATTGTATGGATCACGAGGATTGAATCAAACTTCATCGCCATCAAAGTTCCAAATTGATAAATGATAGTTTTATCAATTTTGGAGAGAGACCATCTATTTAGGTCTTCTTCTTTCAAGGGGAACTCTGCCATTTCAGAGTTCTTGATTAAATTATTATTTCTCCTAATCGTTAGATTAGAAGTTACTTCAAAAGAAGTAGAAGCCATATTACCAAAAATAAGGAAAAAGGGAGAGAGGAAGATGATGCAGAGAGAATTTGAAACAAATCACCACAAAGGATAAACAAACTAAGTATAAACCTCCATTAGAGAATTATCTTCCCGTAACAAAATAGGTCTTACAACCTAAGCCTCATATATGCATTCATGATGACAGAATATAAACCAAGAATTATCCCAAAATCAATAATAAGGACTTATCACCCTATCAAGCATCACGCAACAGGGATGGCCATTTGAGACGAAAATGGGAATATAAACCTCTATAAGAGAATTTTTCCAGACAGTCAATAATAAATAGGACTTATCACCCTATGAAGCATCATGCAACAGGGATGGCCATTGGCGACGAAGATGTGATAAAGCCATGGGAGGAATGAACAAAGTACTGGTTTATCCAAAGCATGGTGAAATACAACAAAAAATCTCTAACATCCTTCCCCTCCCCAGGGATTTACCATATCATGGCTCATAGCACTTACAGTGATATATAAAAAAACTTATTTATTAAAGCTTAAAAAAGAACTTACATGATAGTAGCGTGAAGAGAACTAAGGAGAGTACAAGAGGAGAATAAAAGAGAAGAAGAGAAGGGAAAACTGAGCACTGAGCACCAATAATTTATGCCAATTTTGTATTGTAAATTAGTGGAGGATAAGAATACATTTTTCTCTTGGAATGGAGTTAGACATTCACTTGATGAAAGAATTTGTATACATTTGCTATAAAAAATTGTATGGTTCATTTGATCACAAATATGATTAATCTCAATACACTTTAATTGTATTAAGATTTTTTCATAATTTTCTTTTGAGAGATTAGACTCAAATGGGAAAGGATTGTTTACAAATATCTTTCAAATAAGAATAATTATTTATAATCGAGGGATTAATTTCAATATCTTTTATTTCTTTAGAGAAATAAATAGTTCTTTGCAACCACATCTTAGATGGTGTTACATTTTAGAGGGTTCACCCTTTTCAACCAGAAGAGGTACCATAAAGATAAGTTTGCAAATTAATCATGCTAATTATTGAATTGATCTTCCATTAGAGGGCCATGCTGACCTCCATGAAAAGAAAGACTTTTGGAGTCATTGTTCCATGCGGGTGATCCACCGATCATCCCTACAAGAATTCATTCAAAAATCGTGAAGAGAATTTTCTTACCTTTAATGAATTCATGTCAAATCAAGACAGAGAGTCGATTTATGATGCAAAAATTTGTTTTGAAACTAAATTTTTGACATCTTGTTCAATGATGTATTTGACTGAGGAATACTCAATACAAAGAAGAAAATGCTGATTAAGTAAATCATCTTGGAATTATGAGATGCACTTAATCATAGAAAGCATTTCTTTTTGATAATGAATACTCAGTAGGATCCATTTACCGTAAAAGTGAACTAATTCTTCTTAGAATTCTTTCACGCTTTAGATACCTCCAGCCCTTATTAGAGGCATCTGCTTCAATAATTTTGAAACTAGTAGGTCGCAAGATTAAGACAGAAGGTTTTAAACCCTTTCTTTAATTTTGATATTGCCATGGTATGAGTATCGCATGGTATTCTTTTTAATCAAAGAGTGGGTTACATTTGGCAAGATTTTAATAGAAATTACTATATAATGAGATTCCTAAGAACCGTAGGGTTTTATCTAAAATGATATCAGAAATTTATTAGAAATTCAATAATTTCTATTAATTGGTATAATAAGCATTGATATATTATGGCCTAAAAATCTTATTCGCTTGAAATAATTTGATTTTGGCTCAAAATAACTAATCCATTTTTTTAAAATTAATCATTTAAATGTTTTATGGTTGAAGTGTTCATCAATATTATTTGAAAACACCGTAACATCAATATAGACTAAAAAAATATTTAAAATAATCTTTAAATATATTACATGATATGCTAAAATTTAAGGTGCCTTTTTAAACCAAAGGGCATTACCTCCATTCGTAATGTCCAAAGGGCAATAAATGCTATTTTATAGGATATTCTTTTATCTGATAATATCCTGATTTTAAATTAAATTTGGAAAATATTTTGCATTATGCAATCCATTTAATAAATTTTTATTAGAATTGATATCGATCCATTTTAAAACTTTATTTAGCGGCTTGAAATTATCATGTCGATCTCCATCTTTCTTTTTACCAAATTCATAATATTGAATGCATACCCAAGGAGGATTAAATTATTCCTTTCTTTAATAAATCAACAATCTCTTCTTTGCATAAAGCAAGGTAGCTGCTCATCAAAGGATGAGCCTTGGGAATGTCTGCTCATTAAAATTATCAATGTAATGGAGATACACTATGAGTCTTTCTTTCCCGTAGCAATTGTTGTCACCATAGACTTATTGAATTCTTGTGGCAATTTTGAATTCTTTTAATTTTGGGGAGAAATTTGTTTTAATAGTTAAACTAGCAATTTCTTCTTGTAAATAATTTATATGCATGCTTATTATTAAGCCTATTCATTTCATTTATGATAATTTCTTTAGGATTGGTGATAAAATGGAATGTGATTTCTTTATCCCAAAGAAAACATAATCAAAGATCATCAAGTGATGTATTATTTAAGAAGGAGTTCCCAAAATAATCAAATTTTGACTAAAATAAAAGGCATTTGAATACAAATATCATTCTGACACACCACCAGATGATAATTTATACTTACTTTGTAAAGATTCACCGCTACCTTCTTTAACCAATTTATTTCAAAATATTTAGAAGGAATTATTCCTTCTAATAAATTTATTATCAACTAGAGCAAAAATTTGGTAAAATAAATTTTTATTTATAATTAATTTAATGGAAATATACTATTTCGTATATTGCTCAATATTTTATAAGAAACCCGGTTGATTAGACCTTCTATATTTTCAAATGAATTGTCTTCTCAATTAATTTCAAGATCCATTAGAACATTCTTTGCTCTTGCTTTGCTTTAATTTGTTGAACTTCTAATTTTGTTTCTTTAAGCTTTTAGCTCAAAAAGAAGTCAATTAGAAGATGATGAACTTGCCTTGATTTTTTCTTAAATACTCCATAAGGAGTATATAGAGGCGTAATTAAAAGTTCTAATTTATCTTTCTTCTTATCATTAAGAAGATCGATAATTTTATCAAAGTTGAATCATCTTCAACTTGTGCAAAAAAGTTTAATTAATTGGTCCTTTGCTCGTGGGTGAGATAGGCCATATTTATTATATTTTATAATAATCTCTCAAGGATGACTAATAGTTTTAGATTTATCAATCTATGAGGATGAAGATAAAATATGTTCCCTTCCGATATTTAATAGAATGCAAGTATAATTTCTGGATTTGTTTTAACCTTCATCAATGTTCATTTAACTTTTTTCGATCATTTTATTTGTGTAATGACCTATATGATACATTTTATTTTCTTGTCTTTGTTTTAAACCGAGGGATGAGTGCTTGTAAGTGCGAATTTATCACATTTTATGACGCGGATTTTTCACGCTTTAGGAAAAATTGTCTTCATTTTTCCTATTTGAAAATAAAGGAAGATCACAAATAATTATTCACGAATTCTGGTCTAATCAAGTAGATCTATTTTCATTTGATCTTTAATTAAGATAGCAAGCAAACCATTTTAATACATGCAATAAGGTTTCCATGTTAGGTTTCATATGGGATGGTTCCATCGTGAGAGGAGAGAAACCTTAACCTTTTCAAGAAATAGATCAAGACCTTCAATGAATTTTTGCTTCAAGAAGGCTATTGGCATCATAAAGTGTCATGACGATAGATATATCCTTTTATCATAAAAAATGGGTTAAAGATGGACATCTTAATTTTGGAGTAAGGAGAAGTTTTTTTCTCCTTGATCTCCATTGGATCCAAAGAAATGATCTATAATTGTTAGAGATTATATACAATTTTCATTAGGTTTTTGTCTTTTTTGGAAGATCCTAGTTAAAATCTAAGGAGGTCTTCCTTTGAGGAACAAATGAGAAATATCCCACCATAAAGTTCCAGAATCAAATGATGGCGAATAATATGAGGTTTGCTTTCAATGTCTCATTGAAAGAAGAAGAAACATAAGCATTCGATGAAGGGTATGAATGATTTAATGTTCAAAAGTCCATCAATATTCCATTCATATAAAGAATCTCCATCATAGAATTCTGAAATTAGTATCTTCCTCAAATAATAAATCGAGATGGTTTTTATAATAATCCAAATTTTCTCGGATAAGAAAGTTTTTGGATATGAAAGGAGGATGAGGATCGTAATTTTGAAAAGGTTTTGAACTTTTCAATATTACTCATTGATAAACTGACCGAGGATTCATTTTTAGAATCAAATCAATGTCTTCTAAGAGAGTCCCAACTTAAGAGCCGCTGAGGTGATTAAATAAAGTTTCACAAATTTATACTAAGCTTTTAGCTTGCTAAAACCTTTTAAGTTTGACCATTTTAGACTCATGCTAAAAATATGATCAAGGATTATTTGAAGTATACTATTACTATAATTAAGTTGTTTAATTACAGTAATAAATTCCATTAGAATTTGTGGATCGGAACTTATTTTTCTGAAGGCCGCTAATTTTAAAGGTTTATCATCCACCATGTTTATAACTAATGGAAGATAAGATGCTTCAATTATTTTTTCTTGCTGTTGCCATTTTAGTAAATAAAACGAAAGATTTAAGCAAAAACCATAGAAAAGAATAAATATACTATTTCTCTCATTTTCTTGAAATATCATTTATTTCGAGACGCTGGTCTGAAAGTAAAATTTATATACCAAGTATGAAAATTATCATACTTTGGTTGGAAGTATTCCTTCGAACAACCTCTAGTCTTGAACCTATTATGTAGCTCATTAAACTAAAGTTCATTTATAGAATAGATTGATTTTCTCTCACCTGATGATAGATATGATTTATTTAGCAATGCAAATGGTTAGTGGTGAACCATCCATCTAGATTCTTAGATCTAAGGGATAGAAACCCTAAAAGTGTAATGGATCGATGATTGAATCAAACTTCAAAGACCATCAAAAGTTCCAAATTGTTAAATGATAGTTTTATTTTGGGAGAGACCATCTATTTAGGTCTTCTTCTTTCAAGGAACTCCATTTCAGAGTTCTTGATTAAATTATTATTTCTCTAATTGGGATTAATTTACTGAAGTAGAAGCCATATAAAAAAAGGGAAAAGGGAGAGAAGATAATGCGAGAATTTGAAATAAATCACCACATAAGGATAAAAAAAACTAAGTATAAACCTCCATTAGAGAATTATCTTCCTGCATACCAACAAAAATAGACTTACAACCCTTTCAAGCCTCAAACAGGATTTACACCATTTACAATGAAGATGGGAATATAAACCTCTACCAGAGAAATATCCTAGACAGTCAACAATAAACAAGACTTATCACCCTATCAAGCATCATGCAACAGGGATGGCCATTTGTGATGAAGATTGGATAAATCCATGGGAGGAATGAACAAAGTACTGGTTTATCCAAAGAATGGCTTTTTCCTCATCTTTATTCTCCTCTCATCCTTCTTTTAGAAAGTACTTTGTAAATAACATATGCATAGACTTAATTAAACATTCATTTCATTTGATAAAAAGTTGAAGTAGAATTCTTTCATTTGATCTTTTAATTTAAGATGGACATAGACCATTTTAATACATGCAAATAAGGTATCCATATGTTTGGTTTCATGGGATGGTTCCATCATAAGAGAAACCTTAACCTTTTAGCAAATGGGAAGGCCTTCAATGAATTTTGCTTCCAAGGAAGGCTATTCATCATAAAGTGTCATGCAAAAATAATATATCCTTGTACCATCAAAAAATTAAGGATGAAATCTTAATTTTGGAGTAAGTGAGAGTTTTTCTCCTGATCTAATGATCTAGCAAAATGATCTATAATTGTTTAAAGATTATAATAATTTTCATTTTTGTTGTTCTTTTGGGGATCCAAAAACTTAAGTCAATTTTGCTAAGGATCTTCCTTTGAGGAACAAGAGAGAAAATCCCTTCAAATCAAGTTATTTAACTTCTTCTGATGGTGCATTTGTTTGCAATGATGACGCCACATTTGTAACATTTTATGTCTCTTTAATTTTAAAATTCATGTCTTCCAATCTATTTGCTAAAAGGTTAATATTTCACCTCATGGAACCATCCCATATGAAACCCAACATATGGAAACCTTTCGCATGTATTAAAAATGGATTAGCTATATGCTCTGATCTTAAATTAAAAGATCAAATTAAAAGAGAACGTCTACTTGAGCGAAGACAACTTGGTGAATTCTATTAACAATTCAATTGTGATCCTCAGGTACGTCCTTTATTTTCCAAAAATAGGGGAAAAAACATCAAAGATTATTTTTCCTAAACGTGAAAAATCACGTCATAAAAAATGTAATAAATTCATGCACAAACACAAGCACTCTCATCCCTCTGGTTCTAAAACCAAAGAGACAAGAGAAATAAATGTTAAATGTGGCCAGTGTCATGCAAATAAATGCCGCCAAGAAGAAGTTAAATGAACTTTAGATTGACAAAGGGTTAAAACAAATGAAAATCTACTACATCTTCTGATTAAAAGAATCAAGATGAAGAATATTTATCTTCATCATCGATCAGAAATTATAAATTTAACTATTGCAAATCATGTCAAGATAGATTATTATAAAAATATAATAAATATATTCTCAGATATGCTCACCCAGACAAAAGACCAATTAATTAAACTTTAGCAAGTTGAAGATGATTCAACTCGATAAAATTATCAATCTTCTTAATGATAAGAAGAAAGATAAACTAGAAAAATTTAATTACAAGCCTCTATATACTCTTATCGAAGTATTTAAGAAAAATATGAGGCAAGTTCATCATCTTCTAATCTTCTTTAGTAGAGCTAAAAAATTAAAGAAACTAAAATTAGAAGTTTAATGTTGAAGAGCAAATGAATGGCCGTCTAATGGATCTTGAAATTAATTAGAAGATCAATTCATTTGAAAATATAGAAGTCTTCTAATCAAGAACCGTGTTTCTAAAAATATTCAAAGGCAATATACCGTAAATGGTATATTTCATCAAATTAATTATAAATAAAGAATTTATTTTACCAAATTTAACTACTAGTGATAAATGGAGCATTTAAATTGTATACAAGAAGAATAATTTCTTCTAAATATTTTGAAAATTAATAAGTTAAAAAGGAGTCTTTACCAATTAAGTATAAATTATCATCTGTGGTCGTGTGTCAAGATAATATTTGTATTCAAATGCCTTTTATTTTAATCAAAAATTTGACACAACACATTATTTTGGGAACTTCTTTTCTTCTTAAAATAATGCATCACTAGAATTGATGATAATCGAATTCAATGTTTTGAGATAAAGAAATCAAATTCATTTTATTACCAATCCTAAAGAAATTATCATAAATGAAATGAATAGCTTAATAATAAGTCTATGCATAAAATTATTTACAAGAAGAAATTGTTAGTTTAACTTTAAACAACAAATTTCTACCCCAAAATACAAAGAAAATTCAAAATTGCCACCAAATATTCCAAAGGAAGTTTGTAGACAACCCAATTTCGAAAGAAAGACTCATGTAGTAGATCTCCATACATTGATAATTTCAATTTCCACTAAAAACTCATCACTTGTCCAGATGAATGACTTCCTTACTTTATGCAAAGAAGAGATTGCGATTTATTAAAAGAAATAATTCAATCCTACTCCTCTTGGTATCGCATTCTATGTTATGAATTCTGAAAAAAAAAAAGAGGAGACCGCGACTAATTAATTACAAGATAAACAAAGTTTTAAAATGGATCAGATATCCAATTCCTAATAAAAGGGATTTATTAAATAGATTGCATAATGCAAAAATATTTTCCAAATTTGATTTAAAATCAAGATATTGGCAGATCTAGATAAAAGAATCGGATCGCTATAAAATAGCATTTACGTTGCCCTTTGGACATTACGAATGGAATGTAATGCCCTTTGGTTTAAAAAATGCACCTTTATGAATTTCAGCATATCATGAATAATATATTTAAAGATTATTTTAAATATATTTTAGTCTATATTGATGATGTTCTGGTGTTCTCAAACAATATTGATGAACACTTCAACCATCTAAAAACATTTAAATGGTTAATTTTAAAAAATGGATTAGTTATTTTAAGCCAAAAATCAAATTATTTCAAACTAAAATAAGATTTTTAGGCCATAATATATCCAATGCTTCTATTATACCAATTAATAGGAGTATTGAATTTAACTAAATTTCTTGATATCATTTTAGATAAAACCAGTACGGTTCTTAGGAGCTCTCAATTATGTTTTTCTATCAAAATCTTGCCAAAGATGCACCCACTCTTGATTAAAAGAATCCCCACCATGGTCGATACTCATACCATGGTAGTGCACAAAATTAAAGAAAGGGTTCAAAACCTTCCCTGTCTTAATCTTGGACCCTAGTTTCAAAATTGTTGAAACACATGCCTCTAATAAGGCTATGGAGGTATCTAAAAGCGAAAAGAATTCTAAAGAAGAATTAGTTGCTTTGTTTACGGTAAATGGAATCCTACTCAAAAAGTATTCCATTATCAAAAAAGAAATGCTTTACGTGAGTGCATCTCAAAATTCCAAGATGATTTACTTAATCATTTTCTCCTTTATTTACTATTCCCCAAATACATCATTCAACAAGATGTCAAAAATTTAGTTTCAAAACAAATTTTTGCATCATGGCTGTCAGACTCTATTGATTTCAACATCGATTCATTAAAGGTAATGAAAATTCTCTTCGATTTTTTATGAATTCTTCGAGGGCGATCGGTGGATCACCCATGGAAGAATGACCACTCTAATGAGGAAGTCTTCTTTTCTTGGAGGTGGATGGCGCACTAATGGCAAAGATCCGATTGATTCATGATTGATTTTCTTTATGGTACTTCCTCTTCAACTACGGTTGAAAAGGGTGAACCCTCTAAAAAAGCTGCAACACCATCCCTAAAAGATGTCTTGAACCTGTTTATTTCTCTAAAGAAATAAAATAGAATATTATTGAAATTAATCCTCTGATTATTCAATAAATAATCTGTGGGCCTTATTTGAAAGATATTTGGGAAACAATCCTTTCCCATTTGAATCTAATCTCTCAAGAGAAAATTATGAAAAAAATCAATTAAAGTGTATTGAGATCATGTGTTTGTGATGAACCATACAATTTTGTATAGCAAATGCATTATACAAAAGATCTTTCATCAAAGTGAATGGGGTCTAACTCCATTCCAAGAGAAAAAATGTATTCTTATCCTCCACTAATTTATAATACAAAATTGGCATAAATTATTGGTGCTATATGTACATGATGAAGGCCTTCTTCCTTCTCAATGACAAATGAAGGCATTCATGGATGTTCATAATGAACAAGGATATCATCAACAAAGAACTTCCAGCATGGTTCTTCAGATGGTGGAACTATTTTGAGCTTAAATATTATTCATCCAATCAAAGAGGTCTTCAATGACTGGATGGAAGTTGCCCCTAAAATGAGGGCTATTAATCCCAGAAAAAATGATTCAAGGACAAAATCTTGCTCATTTCTTCACGGACTGCCAAATCTCATGGATTTGGAGCTGAAATTATACTTGGAAAGGACCCTTCAATCGTTGGTCCTTCAAAGACAATTTTTACTAAAATGGTGGAATTCAATCAACATTGAGGATAAGCTCAAGCAAATTAAAGCCATTATTAAAGCTTATTATGAATCGATCCTCAAAAACTATGGATTTTGAGCTATCAGTAGATGAGTACTACAAAGCATCAAAAGACGTTATCCTCATGAGAGATTCAACATAAGGAACGCTCAAAAAATCTACAAAATTAACTCACCAAGGTGTTTAATCACCTATATATCTGGAGTGATCTTACGGCTCTAATGGAATCCTGAGAAACTTAAATTCATAAACTAGACCCACGGAAGAAATAATTTACTTTCCAAAGTAGCGCTTATCTTCACCGGGAACCTACTTTACATAAAGTGGGTCCCAAATGAATAATAATTGCTACTCAAAAGTAGCCATCTTATAATATTACTTGCTTTAAGCAAAGTATCTTTATTTAATAATAGTAGCTTTGCTTAGAAAACTTTATTTAATAATTATACCATTGCTTCTAAGCAACGTTTCTCTTTTGTTTAATAATTGTACCTTTGCTTCTAAGCAAAGTCTCTCCTCTCCATATAAGGAGGCTCACTGTATTATTGCTCTTTCCTTCATTTTTTTCTCCACTTGAGTCTTTCTTTTCCCTAATTTTGTCACCAAGACTTTGTTACAAATTCATAAGTCTTATCACTTCTTATTGTAATTCTATCTTATTAGGTTCTCATAAACATTAATACATCATAACTGAGAATTTCTTGAATAATATTTATTCAAGACTTGAAAATTCATTAAGAGTATTCCTTTTCTTTTATAGAAGACTATTATTTTGTTTTACCTTTTTTTACCTTGGAAAATCATAAAGGTACTCATGGAGAGTTATTCTAAAATAATGATATAAATACTATTTGTTTATAATCGATATTTCTATGGGTAGTAAAAAGGATTCGATATTTGGAAATACATTCAAAATCAATACTTTTACCATTTTAGAAGATTTCTCAACCTTTATCTCTTAGTTTTATTTATATATTTTTGATGAATTATGGTTGTTGTTCATGTTTCTTTTAGAGTTTATTGGCAATTTTGAATTTTCTATTAATTTTGGGAAGTTTGTTGTTTAATTAAATAATTTCACTTGTAAATAATTATATGATAGACATAATTTTAACAAATTTAACTCTAGTTGATAGTGGGCGATTTAAATTGTATAGAAGGAATAATTTTCTAAATATTTTAAAAAAAACTACATTATATATAGTCTTTACAAATTAATTTTTTCAACGTGAAAAATCATGTTATAAAAAATGTGACAAATTGACAAACACAAGCACTCTATCTCTCTAGTTCTAAAAAAGATAAGAGAAATAAATGTACAAATGTTAAATCATTAATAAAATAAATTTTGTAGAAATTAAATGAACTTTAAATTAACATTTGAAACAAAGATGAAAATTCACTTACATCCTTTGAAATATCAAAGATGAAGAAAAATTTTTTCTTCATCTCATCGATTGATAAATCTAAATCTAATTCATTATCACAAATGATTGAAATGAATAGTTTTTCTTTGATCTAGAATGGTTTGTTCACAATTTTTAAAGATTCTCCTTAAAATCAAAAGTTCCAAATTGATAAATGATATTTTATCAATTTTAGGGAGAAGACCATCTATTTAGGTCTTCTTCTTTCAAGGAAACTGCCATTTGAGTTCTTGATTAAATTATTTCCCCATCGTTTAAAGTTACCAAGAAGTAGAAACCATATAACCAAAAAAAAGGGAGAGAAATGTTGAATTTGAAACAAATTACCACATAATAAAACAAACTAGTATAAACCTCCATTAGAGAATTTCTTGAATCAACAAAATGGACTTACAACCCAAGCCTCAATTATTAGCATTTACATGAAAAATATAAACCTCAATAGAGAATATTACAAAATAGGACTTATCACCCTATCAAGCATGCAAGGATGACCATTTACAAAAGATGGATAAAACATGGGAGAATGATCAATCTTTAAAAACAGCAAAGCACACATAATATAATTCCTCATATAGGTGGAGCACGCAAGAATTGTTTAGAAACAAGGTATAATTATTAAACAAAAAAACTTGTAGAAGTTAAAAGATATATTATTAAATAGAAAAAATAAAAGCAAAATTTCTTTATTAAATAAAAAGAATTTTTCTTAAAAATTTAAAAAGGACAAAATATTATAAGATGGATACTTTGGAAGTAGCAATTATTTCTTTTTAGTGGCACTTTATGTAAGTAGGTTTCTTCGGTGAAGATATAACTTTTGGAAAAATTATTTCTTTAGTCTTTTATGAATTTAAGTTTCTCCTTGGATTCCGCTCGATCAAGACTCTTTGTCATGAATATAGATAGGTGATTAAACACCTTTGAGTTAATTTTTTGTAGATTTTTGAGCATTCCTCATGTTAAATCTCGGTCTCATGAGATAACATATTTTGATGCTTTGTAATCTCATTGATAGCTCAAAATCTTTTAGGATCGTAATTGAATAAGCTTTAATAATGGCTTTAATTTGAGCTTATCCTGTTGATTAATTCCACCATTTTAGTAAAATTATCTTTGAAAGGTGATTGGGGTCCCTTCCAAGTATAACATTCTCCAAATCCATGAGATTTGGCATGAAAAGAAATGAGCAAGATTTCATCCTTCAATCATTTTTTAAGGATTAATTCTTCATTTTGGGCGACTTCCATCTCATTGAAGACTTCTTTGATTGGATGGAAGAATATTTAATTAGCCAAAATAGTTCCTAAGAACCATCTTTGAGTTCTTTGTTAATAATATCTTTCATTATGAACATCCATGAATGCCTTCATTTGTCTTGAGAAGGAAGAAAGCCTTCATCATAGCTTCACATAACACCAATAATTTATGCCAATTTTCTAAATTAGTGGAGGATAAAATACATTTTTTCTTGAAATGGGTAGACCCCATTTACTTTGATGAAAGATCTTTTATAACGCATTTGCTATACAAAATTGTTTGGTTCATCGATCACCAACATGATTAATCAATACACTTTAATTATATTAAGATTTTTCATAATTTTCTTGAGATCGATTCAAATGGGAAAGATTGTTTCCCAAATATCTTTCAAATAAGGCCTTTGAATAATCGAGGATTAATTTCAATAATATTATGTTTTATTTCTTTAGAAATAAGCAGTTCTTGTGCACATCTTAGGATGGTGTTGCAATTTTTTTTAGAGGTTCACCCTTTCAATAAAGTTGAAGAGGAAGTACCATAAAGATAAGTTTGCAAATTGATCATGCCAATTGTTGAATTGATTGGATCTTTGCCATTAGCCATGGCCATGACCTGAAAGAAAGACATCCTCGGTTAGGGTAGTTTCTTCCATTTGGGGTGATCCAAATCGACAGAATTCATATCAAAAATTGAAGAGAATTTTCATTACCTTTATTATCGATGTCAAAATCAAGAATGAGATTACCAATGCAAAAATTTGTTTTGAAATTAAATTTTGACATCTTGTTCAATGATATTTGGGAGGACATCAATGAAAGGAGAAAATGCTGATTAAGTAAATCATCTTGGAATTTTGAGATGCACTTAATCACAGAAAATATTTCTTTTTTGATAATGGAATACTTTTGTTGAGTGGGATTCTATTTACCAAAAATAAAGCAAACTAATTCTTCTTTAGAATTCTTTCGCTACTTTAGGATACCTTCCTAGCCCTTATCAGAGGCATCTATTTCAATAATTTTGAAACTAATATCAGATTAAAGGCAGAAGGTTTTGAACCCTTTCTTTAATTTTATCGCCATGGTGAGTGTCACCATGGTGGATCTTTTTAATGTCAGAGTGCATCTTTGGCAAGATTTTGATAGAAATCATACATAATTGAGAGCTCTAGAACCCACTAGAATTTTCTAAAATGATAGAAATTTGTTAGCAAATTCAATACTTTTTAATTAGTATAATAGAGCATTGGATATATTGTGGCTAAAATCTTATTTGATTTGAAATAATTTGATTTTTTCAAAATAACTAATCCATTTTTTAAAATTAACCATTTAAAATATTTTTAGATGGTTGAAGTCAATATTGTTTGAATACAAGAACATCATCAAGAGACTAAATATATTTAAATAATCTTTAAATATATTATTCATGATATGTTTGAAATTGCATTTTTTTTAAACCAAGGGCATTACGTTCCATTCGTAATGTCCAAAGGGCACCGTAAATGTTATTTTATAGCGATCCAATTCTTTGATTTTAAATCAAATTTGGAAAATATTTTTACATTATGCAATCTATTTAATAAATCCCTTTTATTTGGAATTGGATATTTGATCCATTTTAAAACTTTGTTTAGCAGCTTGTAATTATAAGTGGTCTTCTCTTTTGTTCATAACATAGAATGCTATTACTTAAAGTAGGATTCAAATTATTCATTCTTTAATAAATCGCAATCTCTTCTTGCATAAAGCAAGGTAGTGCTGGTTCATCGACAAGGATGAGCCTTAGTAGAATGTCTCATTCATTGAAATTATCAATGCGGAGATCACTACATGAGTCTTTCTTAAATTTGTCTTACTTCCTTTTTGGAATTTTGGTGGCAATTTTAATTTTCTTTTAATTTTGGGGAAGAAATTTGTTGTTTAATAGTTAAATTAATTTTTTCTTGTAAATAATTTATATGCATGACTTATTATTAAGCCTATTCATTTCATTTATGATAATTTTCTTAGATTTGATAAAATGAAATGTGATTTCTTTATCCCAAAGAAAACTAATTCTGTATCATCAATTCTAGTGATCATTATTTTAAGAAGAAAAGAGTTCCCAAAATAATGTGTTGTGTCAAATTTTTGACTAAAATAAAAGGCATTTGAATACAAATATCATCTTGACATGCAGATGATAATTTATATTTATAAAGATTCAATCATGCCTTTAAAAGCTTATTTTTTCAAAATATTTAGAAGGGTATTCCTTCTTGTATACAATTTAAATCGCTCTATCAACTAAAAGTTAAATTTGGTAAAATAAATTCTTTATTTATAATTAATTTAATGGAAATATACCATTTATGGTATATTGCTTTATATTGAAAGAAACGGTTCTTGATTAGAATCTATATTTTCAAATGATTCGTTAATTTCAAGATCCATTTGACCATTCATTTGCTCTTCTCGATTTAATTTCTGAACTTCTAATTTAGTTTCTTTAATTCTTTTTTAGCTCTTAAAGAAAGAAGATGATGAACTTGCCTAGATTTTTTTCTTAAATACTGATAAGGAGTATATAGGAGGCTTGTAATTAAATTTTCTAATTTATCTTTCTTCTTATCATTAAGAAGATCGATAATTTATCATGAGTTGAATCATCTTCAACTTGTTTAAAAATTTAATTAATTGGTCCTTTGCTGGGTGAGTGTCTAACTGTCATATTTATTATATTTTATAATAATCTATGTTGGGATTTAGTTAAATTTATCAGATTTATTAGAATCTGATGAGGATGAAGATGAAATATGTTCTTCTTCATCTTTTGATTCTATTTCAGAATCAGAGGATTTAAGTAGAATTTTCATCAAGATTTGTTTTAACCCTTTGTCAATCTGAAGTTCATTTAACTTCTTCTTTATGCATTATTTTGCTTGTCTACCACATTTGTAACATTTTATTTCTCTTGTCTCTTTGGTTTTAGAACGGAGAGAGTTCTTTTTGTATTGAATTTATCATGTTTTTTATGATGTGATTTTTCACGTTTAGGAAAAATAGTCTTTCATGTTTTTTCCCTATTTTTAGAAAATAAAGGATGTACCTGAGGATCACAGTTGAATTGTTGATAGAATTCACCAAGCTATCTTTGCTCAAGTAGACGTTCCCTTTTCATTTGATCTTTTAATTTAAGATCAGAGCATATATCTAATCCAATTTTAATACATGCAGAAATAAGGTTTCCATATGTTAGGGTTTCATATTGAATGGTTCCATCGTAGAGGCGAAGAGAAACCTTAACCTTTTCAGCAAATAGATTGGGAAGGCCTTCATTAAATTTTTGCTTCCAGTGAAGGCTATTGGCATCGTAAAGTGTCATGATGAGTGCTAGAAATATATCCTTGTACCATCGAAAATGGGTTAAGGATGGACATCTTAATTTCTGGAGTAAGGAGCAAGTTTTTTCTCCTTGATCTCTAACGGATCCTAGAAAATGATCTATAATTGTTTGGAGAAGATTATAGACTGAATTTTCATTAGGTTTTTGTTGTTCTTTTGGAAGATCCTTAGTACTTAAGTCAATTTCACTAAGGAGGTCTTCCCTTTGAGGAACAGTGAGAAAATTATCCCACCATCCTTTGAGTTCCAGAATCATGATGGCTCGATAATATGATTTTTCTTGATGTCTAGATTGAAGTGCAAATATAAGCATTGATGAAGGGTATGAATGATTTGATGTTGAAAGTCATCAATATTCCATTCATATAAATATTCTCCATCATAGAATTTTACAAATGAGTATCTTCCTCAAATAATAAATCGAGGTGGGTTTTATAATAATATTTTCCAAATTTTCTTTGGATAAGAAAGTTTTGGATATCAAGAGGAGGATGAGGATCTTGTAATTCTTGAAAAGGTTTGAACTTTTCAATATTACTTGATTGATGATAGTTGGTTGAGGATTCATTTGAATCTTCATCCAATTATATCTTGAGCTCTTACTTTTCTTAAACTTAGAATCAAATTAAATGTCTTAAGAGGGTCTACAAGAAAGTTTAGAATTGGTTGGATAAAGGTTTTACAAATGGGTTTATACTAGAAGCTTTTTGAAATGGTTTGGCTAGAAACTTTTGTTTAAATATCGTTTTAGAAGGCTAAAAGATGATCTGATTATTTGAAGTTCTATTTTATAAATTTGTTTAATTAGTAATAAAACTTTTAAATTTTGGATCGAACTTATTTTTTTCAAGGCCACTAATTCTAAGGTTTATCATCCACCATTTTACAAGATGGAGGATAGATGCTTCAATTATTTTCTTGCTCTGCCATTTTTGGTAGTTAAAACAACAACTTGAGCATTGAGCATAAAAAACCATGCTACGAAAGGAATAGTTGCTTTGGACTATTTCTTTCTCTCATTTTCTCAAATATAAATCATTTATTTACATTATCTTGAAGAAAAACTCTATAAGTACAAAAAAAATTATTACTTTGGTTGGAAGTATTCCTTCAACCTCTAGTCTTAAAACTATTGTGTGGCTCATTAAGACTAAAGTTCATTTATGGAGTGGGAGATTGATTTTCTTCACTGGAATAGATATGATTTTTATTTTGAAGGGCCTCATCGATGGTTTGAGTGTGTGAACCATCCATCTAAACTTCTTTGAGGTTTCAAAGATAGAAACCTAGGAATGTAATGGATTGATGAGGGTTGAATAACTTCAACATCACCATCAGTAGTTCCAAATTGATAAATGATAGTTTATCAATTTTTGGGGAGAACCATATTTATCTTCTTCTTTCAAGGGAACTCATTTCAAAGTTCTGATTAAATTATATTTCTCTAATCAATAGATTAGAAGTTACTTCAAAATGAAACCATGTCAAAAAAAAGATGATGGAGGAGAATTTGAACAAATCTAAGGATAAAACAAACTAAGTATAAAAATTAGAATTAACTTAAAAGTCAAAAATAGAAAAATTTCAACCTCATACAATTTCTTATTTTGTAAAAGAATATAAACCTCTACTAGAAATTATCCTCAACAATAAATAAAACTTATCATATGCATTAGATGGCCATTTCTAACAAGATGATAAATCATTGGAATGACAAATCTTGGTTTATCAAAAAGCATGGTGAAATACAACAAAAATCTCTAACATTCTTTCCAAATTACCATCATGGCTGATAAAGAGGTTTATATTGAGATTCTTTATTATCATCTTATATATATTAGAGAATCCATGAATCCATGAGAAACTTAAATTTATAAAAGCATTAAAGAAATAATTGCTACTTTCCAAAGTAGTATCTTCAGAAAGGAACCTACTTTAAATAAGGGATAAAATATGCTACTATCCAAGTAGCCTCTTATAATATTTTCCATTTCATTATAAAAATCTTTTTATTTATAATGTAGCTTTGCTTAAAAAGTTTTTATTTAATAATTATAATTGCTTAACTTCTAAAATTCCCTTTGTTTAATAATTGTACCTTTCTTTAAAGTCTCTGTGCCTCCTCATATAAGGGCTATTATGTATTATGTGTGCTGAAATTTTCCTTCTCTTCTTCTCTTATTCTCCTCTTATACTCTCTTAGTTCTTCGCTTATCATGTGTAAGTACTTTTTTTTAAGCTTTAATAAATAAGTGTTATATATCAAAGTGAGTATAGATCCATGATGGGTAAATCACAGGGAAGGATGTTAAAGATTTTTTGTTACATATCACCTTGCTTTGGATGAATCAGTACTTTGTTCATTCCTCCCATGGCTTTATCCCATCTTCGTCACAAATGACCATCCTTGTTGTGTGATGCTTGATAGGGTGATAAGTCCTATTTTTGCTGACTGTCTGGGATAATTCTCTGGTTGAGGTTTATATTCTCGTCTTCATCGCAAATGGCCATAAATTCCTATTGTGAGGTTTGAAAGGGTTGTAAGTCCTATTTTGTTGGATGCAGGAAGATAATTCTATATTAGATGTTTATACTTAGTTTCTTTTATCCTTATGTGGTGATTTATTTCAAATTCTCCCTGCATCATCCGCCTCTCTCCTTTTTTCCCATTTTGGATATATGGCTTCTACTTCTTCTAAAGTAACTTCTAATCTAACGATTAGGAGAAATAATAATTTAATCAAGAACTCTAAAATGGTAGAGTTCCCCTTGAAAAAAGAAGACCCCAAAATTGATAAAACTATCATTTATCAATTTAGAACTACAGCTGATGGGGATGTTGAAGTTTGATTCAATCATGATCCATTACATTGTTGGGTTTCTATCCTAATCTCATAGTCTAGATATGGTTAACACACTAACCATCGATTAAGGCCCTTATTTAAATAAAATAATATATCATCTTGTGAGAAAATCAATCTATCCATCAGAATGAACTTTAGTCTTAATGAGCTACATGATAGGTTCTAAGACTATTTTCAAGGAATACTTCCAAAAGTACGATAATTTTCATACTTGGTATAAGTTTACTTCTTTATCTCAAAATAAATGATTTATATTTTGAAAATGAGAGAAAATAGTCAAGCCAAGCAACTATTCCTTTGTAGCATGGTTTTGACGTTACTAATACAATCTGCTCAAGTTGCTATTTTAACTACCAAAAAAATGGAAGCAAGAAAAATAATTGAAGCATCTTATCCTCCATCGGTTGAAAATGATGATGGATAAATTAGATTGAAAAAAATAATTGATCCACAAATTCTAAAGAATTTATTCTGTAATTAAAACTTAATTATAGTAATAGTATACTTCAAATAATCACTAATCTTCTTTTTTAGCCTAGAGAAATCGATCGATGCTTAAACAAAAGGTTTATTCAAACTAGCAAGCGAGAAAGCTTCTCTATAAACCCATTTGTGAAACCTTTTATCCAACCACCTCTAAATGGCTCTTAAGTT
The DNA here is from genome assembly GCA_021442155.1 of Cymbidium sinense. NCBI lineage: Eukaryota > Viridiplantae > Streptophyta > Magnoliopsida > Asparagales > Orchidaceae > Cymbidium > Cymbidium sinense. Next base: position 147,939,264 of record CM038223.1, on the reverse strand, counting down.
AGGACCCTCTTAGAATATTCAAAATTTGATTCTAAATTTAAGTGAAAAGTATGTAGGAGCACTTGAAGATATCAATGATGAAGATTCAAATAAAATCCTCAATTTATCGAGAGTAATATTAAAAGTTCAAAACCTTTTTCAGAATTACAAGATCCTCATCCTCCTTTTGATATCCAAAACTTTTTTTTATCAAGAAAAATTTGAAAAACATTATTATAAAAAAACCCATCCTCTTTTTATTATTTGAGGAAGATACTCATTTGTAGGAAATTATGATGGAGATTTGTATGAATGGAATATTGATGGACTTTAACATCAAATCATTCATATTCATCATGCTTATGTTTTACTCTTGTTCAATCTAGACATCAAAATCTCACATTATTGCTCAAACCATCATTTTAGGATTCTCAGAAAAAGGATGGTGGGATCTTGTTCCTCAAGGAAGACCTCCTTCATGAATTAAGTCTTGATCTTAAAGAGTAAAACTAAAGAAATTGGTATAATCTTGTCCAAACAATTATAGATCATTTTGCTAGATCCATTGGAGATCAGGAGAAAAACTTCTCCTTACTCCAAAATTAAGATGTCCATCATTAACCCATTTTCGATGGTACAAGGATATATTTTAGCATGCATCTGACACTTTATGATGCTATGGCCTTTGGAAGCAAAAATTCATTGAAGGCCTTCCAAACTATTCTTTGAAAAGGTTAAGGTTTCTCTTTGCCTATGATGGAACCATCCCATATGAAACCCAACATATGGAAATTATTCTGTATGAAAATGCAATCTATTTGATCTTAAATTAAAGATCAAATGAAAGAGAATGTCTACTTGCATAAGCGCAATTCGTGAGTAATTCATGTGCGTCCTTTATCTTATAAACAGGAAAACATGAAAACTATTTTTCTTAAACATGAAAAAATCACGTCATAAAAAAATGTGACAAATTCACGCACACAAAAACTCTCCCTGGTTTTAAAAAGAGATAGAGAAATAAAATATTATAAATGTATTAATATGTCATTACACAAAGCAGTCAAGAAGAAATTAAATGAACTTGATGAAGGGTTAAAACAAACCCGATAAAAATTCTTACATCGAATTAAGAAGAGAAGAAGAAGAACATATTTCATCTTCATCCTCATGATATATCGATAAATCTAACTTTGCAACTCTATCAGCATGATAGATTATTATAAAATATAATAAATATGGTGATACATCTTCAGATAAAAGGAATTAATTAAACTTTAGCACAAGTTGAAGATGATTCAACTCGATGAAATTGATCTTCTTAATGATAAGATGAAAGATAAACTAGAAAAATTTAATTACAAGCCTTATACTCTTATCAAGTATTTAAGAAAAATCAAAAGTAAGTTCATCATCTTCTAATTACCTTTCTTGAGAAGCTCTTAAAACAAATTAAGTTCAGAAATTAAAGGCAAGAGCAAATATGGTTATTAATGGATCTTGAAAAGAAGATTTTAATTCATTCAAAAAATATAAGTGATTCTAATCAAGAATTTCTTACAAATATTTGATATACCGTAAATGGTATATTTCCATTAAATTAATTATAAATAAAGAATTTATTTTACCAAATTTAACTGCTCTAGTTGATTGCGGAGGAGATTTAAATTATATATAAGAAGGAATAATTACTTCTAAATATTTTAAAAAAATAAGCCATTAAAGGCATAAATGAATCTTTATTAAGTATAAATTATCATTACATTGGCAAGATGATATTTGTATTCAAATATCTTTATTTTAGTCAAAATATGAGACAACAAATTATTTGAGACTCCTTTTCTTCTTAAAATAATATATCACTAGATTGATGATCAATTGATTATTTTCTTTGGGATAAAGAAATCATATTCCATTTTATCACCAATCTAGAAATTATCATAAATGAAATGAATAGGCTTAATAATCATGCATATAAATTATTTACAAGAAGAAATTGCTAGTTTAACTTAAACAACAAATTTCTTCCCCAAAATTAAAGCAAAAAAATTCAAATACCAAGAATTCCAAAGGAAGTCATGGTGACAAATACTTTAAAGAAAGACTCATGTAGTGGATCTCTGACATTGATAATTTATGATGAGGCATTCCACTAAGGCTCGTCCTTGTCGATGAAGCAGCACTACCTTGCATTATGCAAGAGATTCTGATTTATTAAAGAAAGGAATAATTGACAATCCTACTCCCTTTGTCTTACATGTTATGAATTTTGAAAAGGAAGAGGAAGACCGACTTGTATTAATTACAAGCTAAAAAAGTTTTAAAATGGATTAGATATCTAATTCTTAATAAATTTATTAAATAGATTGCATAATGCAAAAATATTTTCCAAATTTGATTTAAAATCGATATTGAATCAGATAAAAGAATTCTATAAATAAATTTACGGTTCTTTGGACATTACAAATGGAAAGTAATGCCCTTTGGTTTAAGAAATGCACCTTCTAAATTTAAGCATATCATGAATAATATATTTAAAGATTATTTTAAATATATTTTTAATATATTGATGATGTTACGGTGTTCTCAAACAATCAATTTGAACATCCCAAAAAAATTTAAATGGTTAATTTTAAAATGGATTAATTATTTTTGACTAAAATCAAATTATCAAACTAAAATAAGATTTTTAGGCCATAATATATCAATGCTTCTATTATACCAATTAATAGAAGTATTGAATTTATAAATTTCTTGAAATCATTTTAGATAAAAAACCATTCTGACTCTTAGAGCTCTCAATTATATTTCTATCAAAATATTCAAAGATCTACTCTTTTGATTAAAAAGAATCCCCCCACATGATCGATTCATTCCATGGCTGTAAATTAAAAGGGTTCAAAATCTTTGTCTTAATCTTGCAACCATAGTTTCAAAATTGTTGAAAAGAGGCTCGATAAGCATAGGTATCTTAATAGAAAAAAAATTCTAAGAAGAATTAGTTATTTGTTTCTTATGGAATCCTACTAGAAAAGTATTCCATTATTAAAAGATTTTCGTGATTAAGTGCATCTCAAAATTCAAGATGATTTACTTAATCGCATTTCTATCATTATTAGTTCCTCTCAAATACATCATTGAACAAGATGTCAAAATTTAGTTTTAAAACAAATTTTTCATCGCGCAAATCTAAATTGATTTTGACATAATTCATTAAAATAATAAAAATTCTCTTCTTGATTTTGTGACTGAATTCTTCCTTGTCGTGGATCACCCGCATGGAAGAATGACCACTCTAAGAGGAAGTCTTTCTTTTTTTATCGTGGTCATGGCGCTCAATGGTAAAGATCCGTCAATTCAACAATTAGCATGATCATTTGCAAACTTATCTTTATGATACTTTTCTTCTACGGTTGAAAAGTGAACCTCAAAAAGCAACACCATCCCTAAAGATGTTTGCAAGAACTATTTATTTCTCTAAAGAAATAAAATAGAATATTATTGAAATTAATCTCGATTATTCAATAAATAATCCGTTTATTGAAAGATATTTGAACAATCTTTCCCATTTTGAATCTAATCTCTAGATATTATGAAAAATCTTAATATAATTAAAGTGTGAGATTAATCATGTTAGTGATATAACAAACCATACAATTTGTATAGTAAATGTTATACAAAAGATCTTTCATCAAAGCGAATGAATCATTTGAAAATGTATTCTTATCCTACTAATTTTACAATGGCATAAATTATTCTTTTTGCTTTGGTGCTGATTTTCCCTTCTCTTCTTCTCTTCTATTCTCCTCTTGTATTAGTTCTTCCGCTTCCTTCATGGTGTAAGTTCTTTTTTAAGCTTTAATAAATACATTTATAGATATATGTAAGTCGGTTTTCCATGATAAATTAATCCACGGGAGGAAGGATGTTAGAGATTTTTTATTACATATCACCATGCTTTGATGAACCAGTACTTTGTTCATTCCTCCAATTGATTTATCACATCTTTGTCACAAATGGCCATCCCTATTGCGTGATGCTTGATAGAGTTATAAGTCTTGTTCTGTTTATCAGGATAATTCTCAAACATGTTTATATTCTCTTTCAACAAATGGCAAAAAACTATTAATGAGGCTTGAAAGGTTGTAAGTCCTATTTTGTTGATGCAAAGATAATTCTCTAATGGAGGTTTATACTTAGTTTGTTTTATCAATGTGGTGATTTGTTTTTCTCTGCATCATCTTCTCTCTCCTTTTCCCCATTTTGGTAATATGGCTACTTCTTTTAACTTATCTAACAATTAGGAGAAATAATAAAGAAATAACTCAAAATGGCGAGTTCCCCGAAAAGAAGACCTAAATAGATGGTCTCTCCCAAAATTGATAAAACTATCATTTATCAATTTGGAACTTTGATTTTAAGGAAAATCTTTGTAAAATGTAGAGAAAATTCTTGTAGATCAAATGGATAAAACCATTTATCTACTAGTTTGAAGATGCTTAAATATATGCAAGATTTTAAATATATTCAGGATGATATAGATAGCATTCAAACCTTTAACCCATAAAGGTCTAAATGCTTATTTTAGAACTAAGAGATGGCGATGCCTTCTGAGATCCAAATTGTAGAGACTCTTATGTCACCTTTATTTACACCTTTGTAAAATCTCTTCGATAAATGAAGCTTTAAAATTACATTATAGCTTTATGGTTATGATTTTCTAGTTCTTTTGCATTAATTTTAAATCATTTTTTTGAGTTTTAAATACTCTTAATCCTAGAGTTGAAAGAATTTATGAAATACTACTCAATAAATCTTTTAGCATCCCATGTACTAATAGAGTGATTAAATAATTTGGTGGTATTTCTAAATCATGGACTATACCATCTTCAAGACCTTCCATTAATCCGATGTAGATCGATAATTCAAAAGATGGCGATGTTGAAATTGATTCACCACTATCCATCACACTTGGTTTTATCCCCAGAAACCTCATATTCGATGGTTCACACTCAACCATGGTTGAGGATCACCTAAATAAAAATCATATCTATCATATGAGAGAAAATCAATCTCCCACTCCATCAATGAACATTAGTCTTAATGAGCTACAATATTTAGAGAGGTTGTTGAAGGAATACTTCAACCAAAGTATAATAATTTTCATACTTGGTATAGAAGTTTTACTTCAATTCATCTGAAATAAATGATTTATATTTTGAGAAAATGAGAAAAAAATAGTCAAACCAAGATATTCCTTTTCATTGCATGGTTTTTTGATTCTTATCTCAATCAACTCAAGTTGCTATTTTTACCAAAATGGCAAAAGCAAGGAAAATAATTGAAGCATCTTGTCCTCCATCATTCAAAATGGTGGATGATAAACCCAAATTAGCGACCTTCAAAATAAGTTTCGATCCACAAATTTAAAGAATTTATTATTAAACAACTTAATTATAGTAATAATATACTTCAAATAATCCTTAATCATATTTTTAGCCTGTGATGCTTAAACAAAAGGTTTCTAGGAAACTTGCAAAGCTTGAAAAGCTTCTAGTATAAACCCAAAAAAATACCATCTCGCTCTTGGTTAAGACTCTCTTGAAGACATTTTGATTCTAAATTTAAATGAAATAGTCTTCAAGATATCAATGATGAAGATTCAAATGAATCCTCAATTGAAACTGATACTAATCAATCAAGTAATATTGAAAAAGTTCAAAATCTTTTTTAAGAATTACAAGATCCTCATCCTCTTTTTGATATCCAAAAACTTTCTTATCCCAAGAAAAATTTGGAAAAATATTATTATAAAAAACACCTCCGATTTATTATTTGAGGAAGATACTCATTTTTAGAAATTCTTATGTTGGAGATTCTTTATATGAATGGAATATTGATGGACATTTGAACATCAATCATACCCTTCATCGAATGCTTATGTTTCTTTATTGAATTTAATCTAGACATCAAGCAAACCACATATTGTCCTTTCGAGCCATCATTTGATTCTGGAACTCAAAGGATGGTGGGATAATTTCACTATTTCTCAAAGGAAGACCTCCTTAGTGAAATTGACTTAAGTACTAAGGATCTTCCAAAAGAATAGCAAAAACCTAATGAAAATTTGGTCTATAATCTTCTCAACAATTATAGATCATTTTGATCCATTGGAGATCAAGGAAAAACTTCCTTACTCCAAAAAAAGATGTCCATCCTTAACCCATTTTGATGGTACAAGGATATATTTCTAATCGTCATGACACTTTATTTATGATGGATAGCCTTTTATGAAGCAAAATTCATTGAAGGCCTTTGATATTTTAAAGGTTTAGGTTTCTCTTAGCCTCTGATGGAACCATCCCATATAAATAACATATGGAAACCTTATTTTGCATGTATTAAAGGATTATTTGCTCCTCAAAATTAAAGATCAAATGAAAAGAGATCTCAGCAGAATTGTGACAATTCAACTTTGATCCAGTGCGTCCTTTATTTTCCAAAATATGGGAAAAAAAAACTATTTTTTAACGTGAAAAAATCATCATGAAAATGTGATAAATTCACACAAAACAAGAACTCTCTCCCCTTCTAAAACCAAAGAGACAAGAGAAATAAAATGTTACAAATGTGGTCGTCTGGTCATTACGCAAATAAATGCAATCAGAAGATGTTAAATGAACTTTGATTGACAGGTTAAAACAAACGATAAAATTCACTTACATCCTCTCGATTCTGAAATAGAATCAAAAGATGAAGAAGAACATATTTCATCTTCATCTTCATCAGATTATGATAAATCTGATAAATCTAATTGTTGCAATTCCTATCAATAGATAAATTATTATAAAAATATAATAAATATGAGGAGTTTATATAATTCACACGAGCAATTAATTAAACTTTTAGCACAAGTTGAAGATGATTCAACTCTGATAAAATTTATTAAATAGATTGTATAATGCAAAATATTTTTTAAAATTTGATTTAAAATCGATATTTATCAGATAAAAGAATGAATTATAAAAAAAATATTCATTTCTATTCATTTGACATTACAATGGACGTAATTCCTTTGGTTTAAAAAATCCACCTTTTAAATTTTAACATATCATGAATAAATTATTTAAAGATTATTTTAAATATATTTTAGTCTATAATGATGATGTTCTTGTGTTATCAAATACTTTTGATGAATATTTCAACCATCTAAAAACATTTAAATGGTTAATTTTAAAAAATGGGTTTTATTTCGAGCCAAAATCAAATTATTTCAAAAAAAATTTTAGGCCATAATATCAATGCTTCTTATACTAATTAATCAAGTATTGAATTCTAACAAATTTGAAATCATTTTAGATAAAAAAACTTTATTAGGTTCTTAGAATGATTATGTAGCTTATCAAAATCTTGCCAAAGATATTACTCTTTGATTAAAGAATCCCCACCATGATCGATACTCATACCATGGAGATTATAAAATTAAAGAAAGGGTTCAAAACCTTCTGTTAATCATGCATCTAGTTTCAAAATTTGAAGCCTGATAAAGATAGTATCTTAAGCGGAAAGAATTCTAAGAATTAGTGCTTTATTTAATAAATAGAATCCTACTAAAAGAGATTCATTATCAAAAAAAAATACTACGTGATTAAGTGCATCTCAAAATTTCAAGATGATTTAATAACATTTTTCTCCTTTTGAGATTTCCTCAGTCAAATACATCATTGAACAAGATGTCAAAAATTTAATTTCAAAACAAATTTTTTTGCATCATATGGACTCTGTCTTGATTTGACATCCAATTCATTAAAGGTAATGAAAATTCTCTTCCTGATTTTTTGAGAGATTCTGCATCAGGATAGATCCATGGAAGAAGACTACTGATGTCTTTTTTTTTTCGTGGAGGTAGAAGCTATTGGAAAGATCCGATTAATTCAACAATTGACATGATCAATTTTCAAACTTATCTTTATGGTTCTTCCTCTTCAACTATGGTTGAAAAGGGTAAACCCTCTAAAAAAGTTGGAACACCATCCCTAAAATATGTCATTGCACAAGAACCTTTTCATTTCTCTAAAGAAATAAAATAGAATATTATTGAAATTAATCCCTCTGATTATTCAATAAATAATAATTATTTGAAAGATATTTGAAACAATCCTTTCCATTTGAATCTAATCTCAGAGAAAATTATGAAAAAATCTTAATACAATTAAAGTGTATAGAGATTAATCATGTTTTTGATAGAACCATACAATTTGTATAGCAAATGCATTATACAAAAAAATCTTTCATCAAAGTGAATGGGTAACTCCATTTCAAGAGAAAAATATTCTTATCCTATTAATTTTACAAAATTGATAAATTATTTATTGCTATGTAAGTATATGAAGGCCTTCTTCCTTCTCTTTGACAAATGAAGGCATTCATGGATGTTCATAATGAACAAGGATATCATCAATAAAGAGCTTCTAGCATGGTTCTTCAGATGGTGGAACTATTTTGGAGCGAATTAAATATTCTTGAGATCCATAAATCTTGATATGGATTAAAAATGATATAAAAAAAATGATTCAATTGAAATCTTGCTTTTTCTTCACGGTACAAATCATGGATTTGAGTCTTATACTTAGGACCCTTGATTGGTCCTTTAAAAGACAATTTTTACTAAAATTATGAATTCAATCATTGAGATAAAAACAAATTAAACCATTATTAAGCTTATTCAATTCGATCTAAAAAAATATGGATTTTAAAATTCATAGATGAAGTACTCAAAATATTATCATATGAACATAAAATCTGAAAAATCTAGAAAATCAAAGGTGTTTAATCATATTATATCAGAATAGTCTTATGGCGTACATGATCCAAACCAATTCATGCGACATAAGCAATATTCTTACTTTCAAAGTACTTATCTTCAGAGGAACCTACTTTACATAAGTGGGTCACACCAAAAGAAATAATTGCTACTGTAGCCATCTTATAATATTTGTACCTTTGTAGCCTAAGCAAAGTGTCTTTTATTTAATAATAGTAGCTTCTAACAAAAGTTTATTTAATATAACCATTACTTAGCTTAAGCAATGTTTCTCTTTTGTTTAATATTGTACCTTTGCTTAAGCAAAGTCTCTCAATGCCTCCACCTCTATAAGGAGGCTCTTATTATTATGTTTGATCTTTGAAATTTTTTAGCTCAAATAACTAATCCATTTTTTTAAAATTAACCATTTAAATATTTTTAGATGGTTGAAGTGTTCTCAATATTGTTTGAGAACACGAACATCATCAATATAGACTAAAATATTTAAAATTATCTTTAAATATATTATTTGATATAATTAGAGTGCATTTTTAAAAAGCATTACGTTCCATTGTTCAAAGAAATCAAAATGCTATTTTATTATCCGATTCTTTTATGATCTTAATATCGATTTAAATCAAATTTGGAAAATATTTTTTGCATTATGATTTAATAAATCCCTTTTTTTAGAATTTGATTCGATCCATTTTAAAACTTTGTTTAGCGGCTTGTAATTAAATACAAATTAGTTCTCTCTTTCCTTTTCAATTGAAACTTCATTAATTGGTATAAAAGCATTGGATATATTATGGTCAAAAATCTTTTTCTTTGAAATAATTTAATTTTATGAAATAACTAATATATTTTTTAAAATTAACCATTTAAATATTTTAGATGTTGAGTGTTCATCAAATATTGAAATTTAACATCATCAATATTTAAATATATTTAAAATTGTTAAAATATATCATTCATGATATTAATGCATTTTTTTAAACCAACTACGTTCATGTAAAGAAAGAAAATGCTATTTCTTAAGATCGATTCTTTTTATCTGGATACCGATATCGATTTTAAATCAAATTTGGAAAATAATTTTGCATAGATCATTTAAAATTTTTGTTAGAATTGGATAATCCATTTAAAACTTTGAACTAATTAATTACAAGTGGTCTTATTCTTTCCTTTTCTAAATTCATAATATAGAATGAATATCCAAATAGGATTGATATTCCTTTCTTTAATAAATCAATCTATCTTTGCATAAAAGCAAGGTAGCTCTTCGATAGGATGAGCTTTATAATGTCTCATTCATTGAAATCATCAATGTATAGATCTATCTTTCTTTCCCATAAAAAATTGGGATGTCAATTTCCTTTTGGAATGTTTGGTGACAATTTTATTTTTCTTTGAATTTTCTTAAGAAATTTCTTGTTTAAGTTAAACTCACAATTTTTCTTGTAAATAATTTATATGCATAGACTTATTATTAAATATTCATTTCATTTATGATAATTTCTTTGATTGGTGATAAAATGGAATGTGATTTATCAGAAACAATTGATCATCAATTAGTAATGTTTATTATTTAAGAAGAAATTAAAATGTGTTGTGTCAAATTTTTTGACTAAAATAAAAGGCATTTGAATAAAAATATCATCTTGACACATGAATAGATGATAATTTATATTTTAAAGACTCAATGATCTTTAACTTTTATTTTCAAAATATTTGAAGGAATATTCCTTCTATATATTTAAATCAACTTGTCAATTAGATTAAATTTGATAGATTTTAAACCAAGATATATAAAACACTTATTTAAACTTAAAAAACACACGATGGTGAAGCAACAGGAAAGTACAAGAGGAGAATAAAGAGAAAAAAATCTTTAGCACACATAATCAGAGCCTCATTAATGGAGGCAGAGAGACTTTCTTAAAGAATACAATTATTAAACAAAGAAACATTCAAGTTAAAGCAATGGTATAATTATTAAATAGAAACTTTCTTTGTTAAGCAAGCTATTATTAAATAAAGATACTTTGCTTAAATTTTGAAAGGTACAAAATATATAAGATGATTTTTTAAAATATCAATTATTTCTTTGGTAATTGTAGTAGGTTCATAAAATATATTTTGGAAAGTAGCAATTATTTCTTCTTATCTTTTTATGAATTTAAGTTTCTCAGTGGATTCATCGATTTTCGAAGACTAACTTGTCAGAAGAATATGATTAAACACCATTAATTTTTGTAGATTTTTTTTGAGGCGTTATTATTTCCTCGGTCTCCGATAATCTTTTGATGCTACCTTCATCTTTAGCTCAAAATCCATGTTTTTTTTTTGAATTAATTGAAATAAAATGAATTTTATCTTGATAATTGATACCATTTAGTAAATATCTTTAAAATTGAAGGGTCCTTTCAAGTATAATCGTATTTTAGTCCATGAAAAGAAAAAGAGATTTTGAATCATTTTTTTTTAATAGCCATATCTGACTTATTGGTTGGAAGAATATTTAATTTACTCCAAAATAGTTGATCAATTCTTTTGTTGATAATATCTTTGTATGAAACATCCATGAATCCTTTTCATGAGAAGAATTCATCATACTGCATACCAATAATTTATTGTACAAAATAGTGGAGGAAAAAATACATTTTTCTCTTAGATGAGTTAGATTTCACTAATCAAAGATCTTTTTTGTATTTGTTTACAAAATTGGTTATCATAATGATGATTCAATACTCTTTAATTATTCAAGATTTTTTTTTCATATCTTGAGATTATTATGAAAAGATTGTTTCAAATATCTTTCAAAATAAAATTGATTTATTAAATAATGGAGATTAATTTCATTTTTATTTCTTTGAAAAATAAGGTTCTTATTACATCTTATGGTGTAACTTTTAGAGGTTCACCTTTTCATTGAAAGTACCATAAAGATAGTTTGAAATTGATCATGATAATTGCTCTTTGCCATTATCATTGACCTCCATCATCCTTGGTTTCTTATCTTTAAGTGATTTTCGATAGAATGCTAAAATAAAGAAGATTCATCATATTAAATGATTGATCCATGATAATTTGTTTTGAAACTAAATACATCTTGTTCAATATATTATGGCCAGAACTAATAAAAACTTATGTAAATAAAATCTTGGAATTATCATCATGATCTTTGAAAATAGATGGTCTCTCCAAAAATTGATAAAACTATCATTTTAATTTGGAACTTTTGATTTAAAGGAAAATCTTCATAAAAGCTAGAACAAACCATTTTAGATATAGATAAAACCATTTTCTCTATTTAGATCATAAATATATGCAAGATTTTAAATATATTCATATAGGGATGATAATAGCATTCAAATTTAAATAAGGTCTAAATGCTTCCATTTTTAAATAAGATGGATGCTTCACGAGCTCTCTAATGAGTGTTGAAAGAATGTAAGGCAATTTATGAAAGTCAATTTATTTATATATAATAATTCTCTAGGTTTATATTGTTTCATCTTGATGTAAATTTTTCAAAGATTGAATAATTTATTCTAATATTTAATTATTTATCTTATGTGGTAGTTATTATCATTATTTAAAGCTTTATCTTAAATTATCAATGGTGGAAATATCAGAACTCAAATGGGAATGATGGTCCTAAGTCATTATCAATTGGAATTGATAAATGTTGATTTCAACTCATCGATACACTTTATTTCTATCCAAATGTGGAGTTATATAGAAATATGATCTAATAATCATTTATGAGAAATCAATCTCCTCCATAAATGAACTTTAGTTTTAATGAGCTACCAATAGGTTTTAGACTTGAATTTGTTAAGAATACTTCCAACCAAAGTGATAATTTTCATACTTGGTATAGAAGTTTTACTTCTCAAAGATCATCTGAAATAAATGATTTATATTTGAGAAAATGAGAAAAAGAAATATAGTCCAAAGCAACTATTCCTTTGTAGCATGGTTTTTGTGGTTCTTATGCTCAATCTATCAAGTTTATTTTAACTACCAAAAATGAAAAAATGAGCAAGGAAAAAATAATTGAAGCATCTTATCCTCCATCAGTTGTAAAATGGTGATGATAAACCTTTAGAATTAGCGACCTTGAAAAAATAAGTTGATCCACAAAGTAATTTATTACTAATTAAACAATTATTGTATGTACTTAAATAATCACTTATCATCTTTTTTTTAGGTCTAAATTGATGGATGCTTAAACAAAGGTTTATGAAACTAGCAAAAGCTTCACAAAAAGCTTCTACTAGTATAAACCCATTTGTAAACCATTTTTATCACCTCTCCAGCTCTTAAGTTGACTCTCTTTAAGATATTAAATTTGATTCTAAATTAAGTGAAAGTATGTAGGAGCTCTTGAAGATATCATCAATGGGATGAAGATTCAATGAATCCTCAATCAAACTCATGATCAAGTAATATTGAAAAGTTCAAAATTTTTTCAAAATTACAAGATCCTCATCCTCTTTGATATCCAAAACTTTCTCATAGAAAATTTGGAAAACATTATTATAAAAAAGCCAACACCTCTTGATTTATTATTTGAGGATGATACTCATTTCATAGAAAATTCCTATGATGGAGATTCTTTATATGAATGGATTATTGATGGACTTTTAAACATCATTCATACCCTTCATCAATGCTTATGTTTTCTCTTGATTTCAATAGACATCAAGCAAAACCTCATATTGTTTCGAGCCATCATTTTAGATTCTGGAACTCAAAGGATGGTGGATAATTTTCTCTGTTCCTCAAGGAAGACCTCCTTAGAAAATTGACTTAGAATAGGATCTTCCAAAAGAATAACAAAACCAATGAAAATTTGGTCTATAATCTTCTCCAAATAATTATAGATCATTTTTTTGATTCATTAGATCAAGGAGAAAAACTGCTCCAACTCAAATTAAGATGTCCATCCTTAACCCATTTTGATGGTACAAGGATATATTTTTAGCGTCATGACACTTTATGATGCCAATAGCCTTCTTGGAAGCAAATTCATTGAAGGCCTTCCAATCTATTCTTTGAAAAGGTTAAGGTTTCTCTTTTAGTGGAACCATCCCATATGAAACTCTTACATATGGAAATCTTTCGCATGTATTAAAATTTAGCAATCATATCTTAAATAAAGATCAAATGAAAGAGAACATCTACTTGGCTTAGCTTTTGAGTATTCAAGCTGTGATCCTCTATGTCATATAAATAGGAAAAACACAAAAAACTATTTTTCTAAGCGTGAAAAATCTATAAAAATGTGATAAATTCACTTACATTTAGCACTCGTCCTGGTTCTAAAACCAAAGAGAAATAAAATGTTATGTGGTATATAGGTCATTATGCTAACAAATATGTCAAGAGAAGTTAAATGAACAGATTATTGAAGGTTAAAACAAACCACGATGAAAATTTTGCTTACATCTCGATTAGAAAAAATGGAAGAAGAAGATCATAAGACATCTCATTTGATAAATCGATAAATCTAATATTCAAATCTCATGAGATAGATTATTATAAAAATATAATAAATATGGCTCTATATTCTTGAGAAAAAAGACCAATTAATTAAACTTTAGTAAAGTTGAAGATGATTCAACTCTGATAAAATTATCATCTTTAATGATAAGAAGAAAGATAAATTAGAAATTTAATTACAAGCCTCTATACTATGAAGTATTTAGAAAATTGAGGCAGTTCATCATCTTCTAATTATTTCTTTGAGCTAAAAGCAATTAAAGAAACTAAATTAGAAGTTCAAATTAAAGGAGCAAAGCAAATGAATGGTATTCTAATGGATCTGTGAGATGACAATTCATTTGAAAATATAGATTCTTCAAAAGTTTCTTACAAAAATATCAAAAGCTAGAAATGGTATATTTTCATTAAATTAATTATAAATAAAGAATTTATTTTACCAAATTTAATTGCTCTAGTTAATGCAGAGATTTAAATTATATACAAGAGGAATAATTCCTTCTAAATATTTTGAAAAAATAAAGCCAAAAAGGCATAACTTGAATCATCAAATTAAGATAAATTATCATCATTGTCAGATGATATTGTATTCAAATGCTTTTATTTTAGTCAAAAATTTGACACAACACATTATTTTGGGAACTCCTTTTCTTCTTAAAATAATGCCTATCACTAGAATTGATTTTCTTGAGCTTATCCTCAATGTTGATTGAATTCCACCATTTTAGTAAAATGTCTTTGAAGGAAAGATTGAATCCTTTAAATTATAATTTATCAAATCCAATTTTCTCATAAAGAAATGAGCAATATTTATCCAATCATTTTTAATCAAAAGGAAATGCATCTTTGCAAGATTTTATAAAAATCACTACATAATTGAGTGCTCTAAGAATTGTAGTTTTTATAAATGATAAAGAAATTTGTTAAAAATTCAATAATTCTACATTAGTATAATGAAGCATTGGATATATTATGTAAAATCTTATTTATTTGTAATAATTTGATTTTTTGGCTTAAATTAACCCATTTTTTAAAATTAACCATTTAAATGTTTTTAGATGGTTGAAATGTTCATCAATAATATTGAGAAAAAGAATCAATGGTTATTCAAGATACCCAAATAAGGAAGTACAAAGGAATAAAGAGAAGAAGAGATGGGAAAACAAATTTTACACACACTAATTAAACGAGCATTAATTAACAAAGGAGAGACTTTTCTTAAACAAAGGTACAATTATTAATAAAAGAAGCTCTTTGAAAAAAAATAATTTTATTTGCATAGAATACTTTAAGTAAAATTATTTATTGGTATTTATGATTGTAATTTCCTTCGGTGAAGATAATACTTTTGAAAGTAGAAATATTTCATAATTCACTTTATGGATGTAAAGATTCAGTAGATGATGATGCGTATGAAATAGAAATTATTTCTTTTTGATATTTATGAATTTATGTCTCTTATTCCACATTTCGAAGACTATATCACGAATAGATTGATTAAACCTTTGAGTTAATTTTGATTTTTTGAGGCGTTCTTATGTTGAAGCTCATTCATGAGATAATCTTTTGATATACTTGTATCATCTATGATCAAATCTAGAATTTTGAGGGATCTAATTGAATAAATTTATTGGCTTTAAATCATGAGCTTATCTCAATCTTGATTGAATTCCACCATTTTAGTAAAATATTTGAAGGACCAAGATTAAATGGTCCTTCCAGAGAATGTACTCAATCCATAATCATGAAGAAATGAGCAGATTTTCTTGATCATTCTTAAGGTTAGTCCTCATTTTGATTCCATCCATTCATTAAAGACTTCTTTGATTGGATCTAAGAATATTTAATTTTGCTCCAAAATAGTTCCACCATCAAGAACCATCTAAGATTTCTTTGTTGATATTATAATTCATGATGAACATCCATGAATATCTTATGTTAAGGAAGAAGGCTTTCATCATAGCTTGATAACACAATAATTTATACAATTTTATCGTAAATTAGTGGAGGATAAAAAATACATTTTCTCTTGGAATGAGCCATTCACTTTGATGAAATATCTTTTGAATAATGCATTTCTTGTACAAAATAGTATGGTATCGATCATCATGGTTAATCTAATACACTTTAATTGTATTAAGATTTTTCATAATTTCTCTGAGATTAGATTCAAATGGGAAAGGATTGTTTCCCAAATATCTTTCAAATAAGGCATTATTTATTGAATAATCAAGAGGATTAATTTCAATAATATTTTGTTTTATTTTCTTTAGAAATATATTCTTTGTGACATCTTTTAGGATGGTGTTCTAATCTTTGCAACAACATCTTTTGGGATGGTGTTTCTTTTTTAGAGGTTCACCCTTTTCACCATAGTTGAAGGAAGTACCATAAAGATAAGTTTGCAATTGATCATCAATTGAATTGATGATCTTTTACATTAAAGCAGTGACCTCAAAAAAAGAAAGAAGATCTCTTAGTAGTCATTCTTCCATGCTGATCCACGATGATTTTAATTTCAAAAAAATGAAGAGAATTTTTATTACCTTTAATAAATTGATGTCAAAATCGAAAATGCGATTGCCATGATGCAAAATTTGTTTTGAAACTAAATTTTTGACATCTTGTTCAATGATGTATTTGACTGAGGAACAATCAATACAAAGGAGAAAATGCTGATTAAGTAAATCATCTTGGAATTTTGAGATGCACTTAATCACAGAAAGCATTTCTTTTTTGATAATGGAATACTTTTGCTGAGTAGGATTCCATTTACCAAAAATAAAAATTCTTCTTTAGAATTCTTTGTTGCTAGATACCTCATAGCCCTTATGGCATCTTTCAATAATTTTGAAACTAGTAGTGCAAGATTAAGCAGGGAAGGTTTTGAACCCTTTCTTTAATTTTTGCACACATGGTATGAGTATCAGACCATGGTGGGGATTTTTTTTAATCTATCAAGAGTCATCTTTTGGCAAGATTTTTATAAATCGCTACATTGAGAGCTCTACATTTGTCTTTTTTATCTAAAATGATATCATGAAATTTGTTCAATTCAATACTTCAATTGGTATAATAGAAGCATTGGATATATTATAATAAAATCTTATTTATTTAAAATAATTTGATTTTGGCTCAAATAACTAATCCATTTTTTAAAATTAACCATTTAAATGTTTTTAAATGGTTGAATTCATCAATATTATTTGAGAACATAGAACATCATCAATATAGACTAAAATATATTTAAAATAATCTTTAAATATATTATTCATGATATCTTTGAAATTAGAAGTGCATTTTTTTAAAACAAAGGGCATTACGTTCCATTAAGTAATGTCCAAAGAATGCAAATAAATCTTTGTTTATAGCGATCGATTTTTTTTTATCGGATCAATATCGATTTTAAATCAAATTTGGAAAATATTTTTACATTATGTAATCTATTTAATAAATTCCTTTTATTAGAAATTGGATATCTGATCCATTTTAAAACTTTGTTTAATGGCTTGTACTAATTGCAAGTCGCGGCTCCTCTTTCCTTTCTCTAATTCATAACATAGAATGCACACCAAAGAGGAGTAGGATTCCT
This sequence comes from Cymbidium sinense, assembly GCA_021442155.1. Classification (NCBI taxonomy): domain Eukaryota; kingdom Viridiplantae; phylum Streptophyta; class Magnoliopsida; order Asparagales; family Orchidaceae; genus Cymbidium; species Cymbidium sinense. The sequence goes on along the minus strand of CM038223.1, from coordinate 147,921,376 downwards.
AATTATTCCTTTCTTTAATAAATTAGCAATCTCTTCTTTGCATAAAGTAAAGGTAGTGCTCATTCATTTGATATGAGCTTTAGTGAATGTCCCGCATTGAAATTATCAATGTATGGGAGATCTACTACATGAGTCTTTCTTCCCGTAAAGCAATTGTCACCACAAACTTCCTTTTGGAATGTTTGGTGGCAATTTTGAATTTTGGGGAAGAAATTTACTGTTTAAAAGTTAAACTAGCAATTTCTTCTTGTAAATAATTTATAAGCCTATTCATTTCATTTATGATTATTTTTTTAGGATTGATGATAAAACAGAATGTGATTTCTTTATCCCAAAGAAAACACTGAATTCTAATATCATCAATTCTAGTGAAAGGCATTATTTTAAGAAGAAAAGGAGTTCCCAAAATAATGTGTTGTGTCAAATTTTTGACTAAAATAAAAGGCATTTGAATACAAATATCATCTTGACAGGCCATGATAATATATTTAATTTGTAAAGACTCACGCTTTAACCGTTAGTTTTTTTCAAAATATTTAGAAGGAATTATTCCTTCTTGTATACAATTTAAATCTGCTCCACTATCAACTAGAGCTATTAAATTTGGTAAAATAAATTCTTTATTTATAATTAATTTGATGGAAATATACCATTTCTGGTATATTACCCTTTGAATATTTTGTAAGAAACTTGGTTCTTGATTAGAATCGGCTTCTATATTTTCAAATGAATTGGGCATCTTCTGATTAATTTCAAGATCCATTCGACAACCATTCATTTGCTCTTGCTCAGCTTTAATTTCTAACTTTTAGTTTCTTTAATTCAATTTTTAGCTAAAGAAGTCGAATTAGAAGATGATGAACTTGCCTCGCATTTTTTTCTTAAATACTTCGATAAGGAGTATATAGGAGCTTGTTAAATTTTTCTAGTTTATCTTTCTTCTTATCATTAAGAAGATATAATTTTATCACGTTGAACTTGTGCTAAAAGTTTAATTAATTGGTCTTTTGCTGTGGGTGAGCATATACGACCGCCATATTTATTATATTTTTAAAATAATATCTTTATAGTGACTTGTAATAGTTAGATTTATCGATTTATCGACCGATGAAGATGAAGATGAAATATGTTCTTCTTCTTCTTCCGATTCTCTTCGTAATCGAGGATGTAAGAAGAATTTTCATCGTGGTTTGTTTTAACCCTTCGTCCAAGTTCATTTAACTTCTTAGTGCATTATTTCATGTAATGACCTATACGACCACATTTGTAACATTTTATTTCTCTTGTCTCTTTGGTTTTAGAACCAGAGGGACGAGAGTGCTTGTGTTTGTGCATGAATTTGTCACATTTTTTATGACTCAATTTTTCATGTTTAGGAAAAATAGTATTTCGGGTTTTCCCTTGTGTTTAGAAGATAAAGGACGAGGACCTTGAATTGCTCAGAACTGCCAAGATTTGGGCTCAAGTGACGTTCTCTTTCATTTGATCTTTAATTTAAGATCGAGCAAATTGCTAAACCATTTTAATACATGCAAAAAATAAGGTTTCCATATGTAAGAGTTTCATATGGGATGGTTCCATCGTAGATGAAGAGAAACCTTAACCTTTCAAATAGATTGGGAAGGCCTTCAATGAATTTTGCTTCAATGAAGGCTATTGCATCATAAAGTGTCATGACTGCTAGAAATATATCCTTGTACCAAAAAATGGGTTAAGGATGGACATCTTAATTTTGGAGTAAGGATGAGTTTTTCTCCTTGATTTCCAATGGATCCAAAGAAATGATCTATAATTGTTTGAAGAAGATTATAGACCAATTTTCATTAGTTTTTTTTCTCTTGGAAGATCCTTAGTACTTAAGTCAATTTTGCTAAGGAGGTCTTGACTTTGAGGAATAGTGAGAAAATTATCCCACCATCCTTTCAGAGTTCCAGAGAATCCTAAAATGATGGCTCGAGCGACAATATGTGGTTTTGTTTGATGTCTAGATTGAACAGCAGTAGCAAACATAAGCATTCGATGAAGGGTATGAATGATTTGATGTTCCGAAAGTCCATCAATATTCCATTCATATAAAGAATCTCCATCATAGAATTTCCTACAAAATGAGTATCTTCCTCAAATAATAAATCGAGGTGTTTTTATAATAATGTTTTTCCAAATTTTTCTTGGATAAGAAAGTTTTGGATATCAAGGAGGATGAGGATCTTGTAATTCTTGAAAAAGGTTTTGAACTTTTCAATATTACTTGATTGATTATCGGTTGAGGATTCATTTGAATCTTCATCCCATTGACCGATATCTTCAAGAGCTCCTACATACTTTTCATTTTAGAATCAAATGTCTTCGTAAGAGGGTCCTAACTTAAGAGCCGCTTAGAGGTGGTTGGATAAAAGGTTTCACAAATGGGTTTATACTTAGAAGCTTTCTCAAGCTTTGCTAGTTTCGTGGCTAGAAACCTTTTGTTTAAGCATTTTGATTTTAGATTCTAGGCTAAAAAAGATGATCGGATTATTTGAAGTATACTATTACTATAATTAAGTTGTTTAATTACAGTAATAAATTCCTTTAGAATTTGTGGATCGGAACTTATTTTTCCGAAGGCCGCTAATTCTAAAGGTTTATCATCCACCATTTTTTTAAATTGATGGAGGATAAGATGCTTCAATTATTTTTTCTTGCTCGCTTTGCCATTTTGGTAGTTAAAATAGTAACTTGATTGAGCATATAAATAAAACTACCATGCTGAAAGGAATAGTTGCCTTGGCTTGACTATTTCTTTCACTCATTTTCTCAAAATATAAATTATTTATTTTGAGATGTTGGTCTTGAGAAGTAAAACTTCTATACCAAGTATGAAAATTATCATACTTTGGCTGGAAGTATCATACTTTTTGGTAGATTTACTCATTTCAGAGTTCTTGATTAAATTATTATCTGGTTGAGGTTTATATTCTTCTTGAAATGGTAAAATATGAGGTGGAAGTTTGTAAGTCCTATTTTTTTGACTTTCTAAGATAATTCTAAAGGAGGTTTATACTTAGTTTTATATCTTATGGGGATTTGTTCAAATTCTCCCCATCATCTTCTCTTTTCTCCATTGATTATGGCTTTCTACTTCAGAAGTTCTAAATTACAAGAAATAATATTAATCAAGAACTCAAATGAAGAGTTTTGAAAGAAGAAGAAAATAGATGGTCTCTTAAAATTGATAAAACTATCATTTATCATTGAACTAGCATATGATGAAGTTGATTCAACCCTCATCATCCATTACACTTCCGGGCTTATTCCTTCTAAAACCTCGAGAAGTTAGACGGGATGGTTCACACTAAACCACTAGAGAAATCATATCTATCATCCGAGAGAAAAATAAATCTCTCACCCATCAAAATGAACTTTAGTCTAATGAGCTACAATAATTCTAAGACTAGAGGTTGTTCAAGGAATACAACCAAAGTATGATAATTTTGTACTTGGTATAGAAGTTTTACTTCTCAAGACCAACATCTCAAAAATAAATGATTTATATTTTGAAAATGAGAAAGAAATAATCAAGCCAAGGCAACTCCTTTCATCGCATTTTTGCAAGAACTATGCTCAATCGCCAAGTTACTATTTTAACTACCAAAAATGGCACGAGCAAGAAAATAATTGAAGCATCTTATCCTCCATCAATTGTAAAATGGTGGATGATAAACCTAAATTAGGCCTTCAAAAAAAACAAATTATAAAGAATTAAATAAGATACTTCAAATAATCATATCCTTTTAGCCTGAATCTAAAATCAATCTTTAAACAAAAAGGTTTTTCAAACTAAAGCTAGAAAGCTTCTATTAGTATAAACCATTTGTGAAACCTTTATCCAACCACCTAAATGCTCTAAGGACCTCTTCTAAGAATTTAATTTGATTCTATTAAAAGTATGTAGATCTCAAGATATCACAATCGGATGAGATTCAAATGAATAAACCAAATCATACCATCATCAAGTAAAATTAAAAAAAGTTCAAAACCTTCTTCAAGAATTGATCCTCATCCTCCATTGATATCCAAAAAACTTTCTTATCCAAGAAAATTTGGAAAACATTATTATAAAAAACCAACACCTCGATATTATTTGTGGAAGATACTCATTTCGAGAAATTCTATGATGGAGATTCTTTATATGAATGGAATATTGATGGACTTCAACATAAAATCATTCATACTTGAATGCTTATGTTTGCTACTCGTCATGTGACATCAAACAAAACAACATATATTTATCATTTTAGGATTCTTGGAACTCAAAGGATGGCGGATAATTTTCAGCCTCAAAGGCAAGACCTCCTTAGCAAAATTGACTTAAGTACTAAGGATCTTCCAAAAGAAAACAAAACCTAATAATTGCCTATAATCTTCTTCAAACAATTATAGATCATTTGTTGGATCCATTAGAAATCAAGGAGAAAACTCTCCTTACTCCAAAATTAAGATGTCCATCCTTAACCAATTTTGATGGTACAAGGATATATTTCGATATGACATTTTATATAGCCTTCATTGAAAGCAAAAATTTATCAAGGCCTTCATCTATTTTAAATTTAAGGTTTTTCTTCTTACGATGGAACCATCCCATATGAAACTCTTACATATGGAAACCTTATTTTTGCATGTATGTTGGTTTAGTATTTTTCGATCTTAAATTAAGATCAAATGAAAAGAGAATGTCTACTGAGCAAATAAATTTTGGCTATGAGCAATTCAAGTGATAGATGTCCTTTATCTTCTAAACACAAAAATATTTTTCCTAAACGTGAAAAAATCATCATAAAAATGTGACAACATAACACAAGATTCTCATCTTTCAAAACCAAAGAGACAAGAGAAATAAAATGTTACAAATATATATAGTCATTATTTAACAAATGCATCACCAAGAAGAAGTTAAATAAACTTCAGATTGACAAAGGGTTAAAACAAACCCTGATGAAAATTCTTCTTACATCCTCTGATTCTGAAAGAGAATCAGAAGAAGAAGAAGAACATATTACATCTTCATCTTTATCAGATTCTGATAAATCTAACTATTACAAGTCCTATAAACAGATAGATTATTATAAAAATATAATAAATATGACAGGTCTGTATATGCTCACCCACAAGCAAAAAGACCAATTAAAACTTTTAGCAAGTTGAAGATGATTCAACTGTGATAAAATTATCAATCTTCTTAATGATAAGAAGAAAGATAAACTAGAAAATTTAATTACAAGCCTCTATATACCCTTAGGTATTTAAGAAAAATTAGTTCATCATTTTTTTCTTGAGCTAAAGCTAATTAAAGAAACTAAAATTAGAAGTTCAAAATTAAAGCGAGCAAGAGCAAATGAATGGTTTTAATGGATCTTGAAATTAATCAAGATGTCCAATTCATTTGAAAATATGAACCTTCTAATCAAGAACCGTGTTTCTACAAAATATCAAAGGGCAATATAGATGGTATATTTCCATCAAATTAATTATAAATAAAGAATTTATTTTACCAAATTTAATGTTTCTAGGTGATAATGGAGTAGAAATTATATACAAGAAGGAATAATTCCTTCTAAATAAAAAAATAGACATACCAAGTCTTTACAAATTATATAAAATTATCATCTTTAATCAAGATGATATTTTTCAAATCATATTTTAGTCAAAAATTTGACACAACATTATTTTTGGAACTCCTTTCTTCTTAAAATAATGATCATGATGATGATCTTGTTTTCTTTGGGATAAAGAAGATCACATTTCGCTTTATCACCAATCCTAAAAAATTATCATAAAATGAATAAATTTTAATAATAGTTCATACATATAAATTATTTAAAGAAGAAATTGCTATTTAACTTAAACAAAGAAATTTCTTCCCAAAATTCAAAATTAACACCAAACATTCCAAAGGAAGTTTGATAACATTTTTTTAAAGAAAGATCATGAGATCTCCATACTAAAAATTTCAATGAGACATTCAACTAAAGCTCTTCCTTGTCAAATGAACGAATTACCTTGCTTTATGCAAAGAAGAGATTGCTAATTTAAAAGAAAGGAATAATTTGACATTCCTACCCTGAGATAAAATATTCTATGTTAATTATGATAAAAGGAAAGAGGAAGACTGATTTGTAATGAAATAGATTCATAATGCAAAATATTTTCAAATTTGATTTAAAAGATATTGGTGATCGGATAAGAATATCGCTATAAAATAGCATTTATTTTTTGACATTACTAATGGAACGTAATTTTGGTTTAAAAAAATGCACCTTCAATTTCGATATCATGAATGATATTTAAATATATTATTTTAAATATATTTAGTCTAAATTGATGATGTTTTCAAACAATATTGATGAACACTCAACCATCTAAAAAATATTTAAATGGTTAATTTTAAAAAAAAATTAGTTTTAAAAAATCAAATTATTTCAAACTAAAATGATTTTAAATAACATATCCAATGCTTCTATTATACCAATTAAGTATTGAATTTTCAACAAATTTCCATATCATTTAGATAAAAATCATACATTTGACTCTATATGATTATCAAAATCTTACCAAAGATGATCTTAATTTTATGATAAGAATCATCATTCGATACTTCATACTACAAAAATAAAGAAAGGTTCAAAACCTTTTCGCGTAATCTTTTGGCCTACTAGTTTTAAAATTGTCATGATCTAGATAAGATTATCCAAAAGGCAAAAAAATTCTAAAGTTAGTTGAAATGTAATGGAATCTACTCGAAAAGTATTCCATCAAAAATAAATGCTTTAAAGATTCATCTCAAAATTCTAAGATGATTTACTTAATCGATTTTCTCCTTCAGATTGATTGTTCTAAAATACATCACAAGATGTCTTTTGTTTCAAACAAATTTTGCATCAGACTGAATTTTATCATCAATTTGACATCAATTCATTAAAGGTATGAAAATTCTCTTGATAATTGAATTTTGCATATCTGGATCATCATGGAAGAATGACTACTCTAACTGACGCCTTTCTTTTTATGGAGGTCGTCATGGCCAGAATTTAAAGATGGACCAATAATTGCATGATTTTGCAAACTTATCTTTATGGTACTTTCTAACTATTCTGAAAAGGGTGAACCCTCTAAAAAAGCTACAACACCATCCCAAAAGATGTCATTGCAAAAGATTTCTTTAAAGAAATAAAATAGAATATTATCAAATTAATCCCTCATTATTCAATAAATAATCATTATTTGAAGATATTTGAAACCATCCTTTCCATTTGAATCTAATCTCTCAAGAGAGAATTATGAAAAAATCAATACAAAGTGTTTGAGATTAATCATGTTCATGATCGATGAACCATATAATTTTGTATAGCAAATGCGTTATACAAAGATCTTTCATCAAAGCAAATGGGGTCTAACTCCCAAGAAGAAAAATGTATTCTTATCCTCCACTAATTTACGCAAAATTGGCATTATTGGCTATGTGCAAGTTATGATGAAGGCCTTCTTCCTTCTCACATGATAAGGCATTCATGGATGTTCATAATGAACAAAGATATTATCAACAAAGAACTTCCAACATTATTCTTCATATGGTGGAACAATTTTGGAGCAAAATTAAATATTCTTCCAGATCCAATCAAAGAAGTCTTCAATGATGATGGCCCCAAAATGAGGGCTATTAATCCCAAAAATGATTCAAGGACATCTTTCTTTTCATTTTACCAAATCATGGATTTGGAGCTCGAACTTGGAAAGGACCCTTCAATCGCTTGGTCCTTCAAAGAAAATTTTACTAAAATGGAATTCAATCAACATTGAGGATAAGCTCAAGCAAATTAAAGCCATTATTAAAGCTTATTCAATTAACGATCCCTCAAAACTACGGATTTTGAGCTATTAGATGAGGTACTACAAAGCATCAAAGATGTTATCCTCATGAGACCAAGATTCAACATACATCAAAAAATCTACAAAATCAATGTTAGGTGTTTAATCACCCCTATCTATATTCTGCTGGCGAAGTCTTCGACGGACGTGAATCCACGAGAAACTTAAATTCATAAAGACCACCGAAAATAATTGCTACTTTTCAAAAGTAGGCTATCTTAAAGGAACCTACATTACATAAAGTGGGTCCCACCAAAAGAAATAATTGCTGCTTTCCAAAAGTAGCCATCTTATAATATTCTACGGCCATTTGCGATGAAGACAAAAATATAAACTTCTTAAGAATTATCCCAATAACAATAAGAAGGACTTTTATCAAGCATCACGCATGTATCTATTTAGACGAGGATGAGATTTGCTATTCTTTTAGAAGATCCTTAGTACTTAAGTCAATTTCGCTAACGAGATCTTTCCTTTGAGGAACAGTGAGAGAATTATCCCATATAGTCAATAATAAACAGGACTTATCACCCTATCAAGCATCACGCATGTGGATGGCCATTCACGGATGGGATAAAGAGAAAATGAACAAAGTACTCATTTATCCAAAGCATGGTGAAATACAAAAAAAAATCTCTAACATCCTTCCTCTCCCCAGGATTTACCCCATCATGACTCTGATACCAGACTTAAACCAGGATATATAAAACACTTATTTATTAAAACTTAAAAATAACTTACACGATGGCAAAAGGCAGGAAGCAGGAAGAACTAAGGAGAGTACAAGAGGAGAATAAAAGAGAAGAGGAGAAGGGAAAACTAAACACTGAGCACACATAATATACAGATAGAGCCTTCTTATATAGAGGTGGAGGCACAGGAGAGACTTTGCTTAGAAGCAAAGGTATAATTATTAAACAAAAGAGAAACGTTACTTAGAAGTTAAAGATAATTATTAAAGAAACTTTCTATTAAGCAAAGCTACTATTATTAAATAAAGATACTTTACTTAGAGCAAAAGGTACAAAATTATAAGATGGCTACTTTTGGAAAGTAGCAATTATCTCTTTTGGTGGGACCCACTTTATGTAAAGTAGGTTTCTTGCTGGTGAAGATAAGCAGCTACTTTTGGAAAGTAGCAATTATTTCTTCTGGTGAGTCTTCTTTATGAATTTAAGTTTCTCCAGTAGATTCCACGTCGACGCCGTCAGAAGACTCGCCACTGTTGAAGATATAGATAGGGTGATTAAACACCTTGGCGAGTTGATTTTCATAGATTTTTTTGAGACGTTCCTTATGTTGAATCTCGATCTCATGAAGATAACGCCTTTGATGCTTTGTAGTACCTCATCTAACGATAGCACAAAATTCATAGTAATTTAGTAATAAGCTTTAATAATGGCTTTAATTTGCTTGAGCTTATCCTCAATGTTGATCAATTCCACCATTTTAGTAAAATTATCTTTGAAGAAATGACCATTTTGGGTATCTTTCAAGGACCAATAACGTAAGTAATATTTCACCCAAATCCATGGGATTTGGTAGTCAGAAAAAAATGATTTTTGTCCTTGAATCATTTTTTCTGGGATTAATAGCTCATCCTTCCATCCAATCATTGAAGACTTCTTTGATTGATGAAGAATATTTAATTCGCCCAAAATAGTTCCACCATCTCAAGAACCATGCGAATTTTGATAATATCTTTGTTCATGATGAACATCCATGAATGCCTTCATTGAGAAGGAAGAAGGCTTTCATCATACTACATAACACCAATAATTATGCCAATTTTATCAGTAAGGAGGATAAATATACATTTTTGTTTAATGGAGTCGACTCATTCACTTTGATGAAAGATTTTGTATAACGAATTGCTATACAAAATAGTATGGTTCGTCTGATAATTTAACATGGTTAATCTCAATACACTTTAATTGTATTAAGATTTTTTCTTAATTTTCTCTCGAGAGATTAGATTCCAATGGGAAAGGATTGTTTCCCAAATATCTTTCAAATAAGGCCCACAGATTATATATTGAATAATCAGAGGGATTAATTTCAAGAATATTCTATTTTATTTTTTTTAGAGAAATAAATAGGTTCTAGTGCAACGACATCTTTCAGGGATGGTGTTGCAGCTTTTTTATAGGGTTCACCCTTTTCAACAGTAGTTGAAGAGGAAGTACCATAAAGATAGGTTTTCAAATCAATCAGGCCAATGTTGAATCAATGATCTTTGCCATTACCACGGCGACCTCCATAAAAAAGAAAGACATCCTGCTAGGAGTAGTCATTCTTCCATGCGGTGATCCACCCCTAATCTCGCAAGAATTCGTCAAAAAATCGAAGAGATTTTCATTAACTTTAATGAATTCGATTGAAATCAAGACGAGAGCGATTTACATGATGCAAAAAATTATTTTGAAACTAAATTTTTGACATCTTGTTCAATGATGTATTTGACTAAGGAACAGTTAATACGAAGGAGAAAATGTTGATTAAGTAAATCATCTTGGAATTTTGAGATGCACTTAATCACGAAAAAGTATTTCTTTTGATAAATACTTTCTAGGATTCCATTTACTAGTAATAAAGTGAACTAATTCTTCTTGAATTTTTCGCCGCTTTAAGATACCTCATATTATCGAGGCATCTATTTCAACAATTTTAAAACTAGTTCCAAGATTAAGATAGAAAGGTTTTGAACCCTTTCTTTAATTTTATAGCCATGGTATGAGTATCGACCATGGTGGGGATTCTTTTAATCGTCAAAGATCCGCATCTTTGGCAATATTTTAATAGAAATCAGCTACATAATTGAGAGCTCCTAAGAACCATTATAGCTGGTTTTTATTTAAAATGATATCAAGAAATTTGTTAACAAATTCAATACTTCTATTAATTGGTATAATAGAAGCATTGGATATATTATGACCTAAAAATTTATTTGAAAATAATTTGAGGGCTCAAATAACTAATCCATTTTTTAAAATTAATCATTTAAATATTTTTAGATGGTTGAAGTGTTCATCAATATTGTTTTCCATCACCAGAACATCATCAATATAGACTAAAATATATTTAAAATAATCTTTAAATATATTATTCAAGATTTGTAAATTCGAAGGTGCATTTTTAAACCAAAGAATTATGCTCCATTTGTAATGTCCAAAGACTAAATAATTTTATTTATCCATTCTTTTATCCGATCCCGATTTTAAATCAAATTTAGAAAATATTTTGCATTATGCAATCTATTTAATAAATCCCTTTATTAGAATTGATATCATCCATTTTAAAACTTTGTTTAATTTTGTACAATTACAAGTGATCTCTCTTTCTTTTACAATTCATAACATAGAATGCTGATGTACAAAGAGTAGGATTGCCAAATTATTCCTTTCTTTAATAAATCGAATCTCTTCTTTGCATAAAGCAAGGTAGTGCTCGTTCATCTAACAAGGACGAGACTTAGTGGGAATGTCTCGTTCATTAAAATTATCAATGTATGGAGATCCACTACATGAGTCTTTCTTTCCCGAAAGTAATTGTTGTCACCACAAACTTCCTTTTGGAATTTTGGTGGCAATTTTGAATTTTTTGATTTTAATTTTGAGAAGAAATTTGTTTAATAGTTAAACTAGCAATTTTTTTGTAAATAATTTATATGCATGACTTATTAAATTTATTCATTTCATTTATGATACTTTAAGATTGGTGATAAAATGGAATGTGATTTCTTTATCCCAAAGAAAACAGAATTCAATCATCAATTCTAGTGAGGATTATTTTAAGAAGAAAAGGAGTTCCCAAAATAATGTGTTGTGCCAAATTTTGTCTAAAATAAAAGGCATTTACAAATATCATCTTGACACAAAGATGATAATTTATACTTAATTTGTAAAGATTCAGTTCTTTAACTTATTTTTTTTTCAAAATATTTAGAAGGAATTATTCCTTCTTGTATACAATTTAAATCGCTCCACTATCAACTAGTGCAAAAATTTGGTAAAATAAATTCTTTATTTATAATTAATTTAATGGAAATATACCATTTTGGTATATTGCCTTTTGATATTGTAAGAAATGATTTGACAATCTTCTATTTTCAAATAAATTGGGCATCTTGAATTAATCAAGATACCATTCATTTGCTCTGCTCGTTTAATTTGTTGAACTTAATTTGTTTTAATTCGCTTTTAGCTAAAAGAAGTAATTAAGATGAGAACTTGCCTCATTTTTTTTCTTAAATACTCGATAAGGAGTATATAGAGGCTTAAATTTTTCTAGTTTAACTTTCTTCTTATCATTAAGAAGATCGATAATTTATCATGAGTTGAATCATCTTCAACTTGCTAAAAATTTTAATTAATTGTCCTTTTGCTCATGGAGCATGATCCATATTTATTATATTTTTATAATAATCTATCTGTTGACAGGATTTGCAACAGTTAAATTTATCATATTTATCATAATCTGATGAGGATGGAGATAAAATATGTTCTTCTTCTTCTCGATTCTTTTGTAATCGAGGATGTAAGTAAATTTTTATCGTTTTGTTTTAAATTTTCATCAAGAAGTTCATTTAACTTCTTGACTGCATTTCTTTTGTAATGACACATGGCCACACATTTGTAACATTTTATTTCTCTTGTCTCTTTGGTTTTAGAACCAGAGGGCCGAGAGTTCTTGTATTTGTGCGTGAATTTATCACATTTTTTATGACATGATTTTTCACATTTAGGAAAGATAGTCCTTCGTGTTTTTCCCCTATTTTTGGAAAATAAAGGACGTACCTGAGGATCACAGTTGAATTGTTCATAGAATGTGTCTTCTTTGCTCAAGTAGATTCTCTTTTCATTTGATCTTTTAATTTAAGATCAGAGAAAATTGCTAAACTAGTTTTAATACATGCAAAAATAAGGTTTCCATATGTAAGAGTTTCATATGGGATGGTTCCATCAGAAAGATGAAGATAAACCTTAACCTTTTCAGCAAATAGATTAATAAGGCCTTCAATGAATTTTTTCTTATAGTGAAGGCTATTGGCATCATAAAGTTCATGTTAGAAATATATCCTTTTAATAAAATGGGTTAAGGATGGACATCTTAATTTTTGAGAGTTTTTCTCCTTGGTCTCCAATGGATCCAAAGAAATGATCTATAATTGTTTGAAGAAGATTAGCCAAAATTTCATTAGATTTTGCTTTGGAAGATCCTCAATATTTGTCAATTTGCTAAGATTCTTCCTTGAGGAACAAAGGAGAAAATTATCCCACCATCCTTTGAGTTCAGAAGAAATGATGGCTGAGAATATGTGGTTTTGCTTGATGTCTAGATTGAACATAAAGAGCAAACATAAGCATTGATGAAGTCATGAATGATTTGATGTGAAAGTCCATCAATATTCCATTCATATAAAGAATCTCCATCAAGAATTTCCTATAAATGAGTATCTCTTCAAATAATAAATTAAGAGGAGTGGTATAATGTTTTTCCAAATTTTTCTTTGGATAAGAAAGTTTTGGGTATCAAAAGGATGAGGATCTTGTAATTCTTGAAAAAGGTTTTGAACTTTTCAATATTACTGATTGATCAAGATAATTCATTTGAATCTTCATGATTGACTAATGTCTCAAGAGCTCTACATACTTTCACTTAAATTTAGAATCAAATTCTTGTTCTAAGAGGTCCTAACTTAAGAGCTAGTTTAGAGGTGGTTGGATAAAAAGTTTCAAATGGGTTTATACTAAGAAGCTTTTAAGCTTTCTAGTTTCCAAAACCTTTATTTAAGCATGCGATTTTAAGATAAAAGATGATCTGATTATTTGAAGTATATTTATTATATAATTAAGTTATTTAATTACAGAATAAATTCTTTAGAATTTGGATCAACTTATTTTTTTGAAACTAATTAAAGGTTTATCATCCACCATTTTCAAGATGGAAGATAAAATGCTTCAATTATTTTTCCTTGCTGTTTTGACTTTTTTGGTAAAAACAACAAAGCAGTGATTGAGCATAATAAGCGCAAAACCATGTGAAAGGAATAGTTGCCTTGGCTTGACTATTTCTTTCTCTCATTTCTCAAAATATAAATCATTTATTTTTGAGCGTTGGTCTTGAAGTAAAACTTCTATACCAAGTACAAAATTATCATACTTTGGTTGGAAGTATTCCTTCAAAACAACCTCTCTAGTCTTATAAAGCCATGGGAGGAATGAACAAAATCTTCATCCATAGATGGTGATATGTTAAAAAATCTCTATCCTTCCCTCCATAGAAGGTTTTGAACCTTTCTTTAATTTTGCGTCTGCCCATGTATTGTGTATCGAACCATCGGGGTAAATCGGTCATTGAAGATCTCTTTGATTGGATCTGGAAGAATATTTAATTCTGCTCCATACTTCAAATAATCATTGATCATCTTTTTGCTTTGAAACAAATCAGATGCTTAAACAAAGTTTCTAGCCGAAACTAAAAGCTTGGAAAAAAGCTTCCAATATAATTTGTAAAACCTTTTATTAGACCACCTCTAACGGCTCTTAAGGACTCTCTTCTAAAGAAATTCAGAATTTGATTCTAAACTTAAGATTGGATCTGGAAGAATATTTAATTCTGCTCCAAAATAGTGGTACTTCCTCTTCAACTACGGTTGAAAAGGGTGAACCCTCTAAAAAACCTACAATGCCATCTTCATAGCTTGCACAGGATGTTAGAGATTTTTTATTGTATTTCATTGAAGATTTTAAGCGAACTAATTCTTCTTTAGAATTCTTTCACTACTTTAGGATACCTCCATTGCCCTTATCATAGCTTGAACATAGCACCAATAATTTACGCCAATTTTATACTGTAAATTAGTGGAGGATAAGAATACATTTTTCTCTTGGAATGGAGTTAGACCCCATTCACTTTGATGAAAGATCTTTTGGATAACACATTTTCTATACAAAATTGTATGGTTCGTCTAATCGCGAATATGATTAATCTCAATACACTTTAATTGTATTAAGATTTTTTCATAATTTTCTCTTGAGATTAGATTCAAATGGGAAAGGATTGTTTCCCAAATAACTTTCAAATAAGGACAGTTATTTATTGAATAATGAGAGGATTAATTCAATAATATTCTATTTTATTTCTTTAGAGAATAAGAGGTTCTTATGCAATATCTTTAGGGATGGTGTTCGGCTTTTTAGAGGGTTCACCCTTTTCAACCTTAGTTAAAGAGGAAGCACCATAAAGATAAGTTTGCAAATTGATCATGCCAATTGTTGAATTGATCGAATCTTTACCATTAGAGCGGCCATGGTGCCTCAAAAGAAAGATGTCCTCGGTTAGGTACTCATTCTTATTGATCCCACGATGTCAAAGAATTCACGGGTAAAATCAAGAGAATTTTTCATTACCTAATGAATTGATGTCAAAATCGAAGATAGAATGCGATTGCCGATGCAAAAATTTATTTTGAAACTAAATTTTTGACATCTTGTTCAATGATGTATTTGACTGAGGAATAGTCAATGAAGGACAAAATCGATTAAGTAAATCATCTTGGAATTTTGAGATGCACTTAATCACGAGCATTTCTTTCTTGATAATGGAATACTTTCGGTAAGTTCCATTTACCAAAAACAAAGCGAACTAATTCTTCTTTAGAATTCTTTTGCTGCTTTAGGATACCTCCATAGCCCTTATCAGAGGCATCTGTTTCAACAATTTTGAAACTAGTAGGGTCCGCAAGACTAAGACAGGGAAGGTTTTGAACCCTTTCTTTAATTTTACGTATTACCATGGTATGAGTATCAGACCATGGTGGGGGATTCTTTTTTGCGTCAAGAGTGGTGAATCTTTGGCAAGATTTTGATAAAATACATAATTGAGATCCTAAGAAGTTGTATTTGGTTTTTCTAAAATGATATCAAATTTGTTAGCAAATTCAATACTTATTAATTGGTATAATAGAAGCATTGGATATATTATGGCCAAAATCTTATTTGGGTTTGAAATAATTTGATTTTAATTTTGAAATTAACCATTTAAATATTTTTTTAGATGGTTGAAGTGTTCGTCAATATTGTTTGAGAACACTAGAACATCATCAATATAGTCTAAAATATATTTAAAATAATCTTTAAATATATTATTCATGATATGCTAAAATTTAGAAGGTGCATTTTTTTAAACCAAAGGGCATTACGTTCCATTCGTAATGTCCAAAGCAATAATCTTTTATAGCAATCCGATTCTTTAATTTGGATCTGCCAATATCCTAATTTTAAATCAAATTTGGAAAATATTTTTGCATTATGCCATCTATTTAATAAATCCCTTTTATTAGGAATTGGATATCTAATCCATTTTAAAACTTTGTTTAGTGGGTTGTAATTAAATACAAGTCATGGTCTCCCTCTTTCCTTTTATGCCGAATTCATAACATAGAATGCTACTCCAAGGAGTAGGATTGAATTATTCACCTTACTATCATCGTGTAAGTTATTTTTTAAGTTTTAATAAATAAGTGTTTTATATATCCTGGTTTAAGTCTGGTATCAGAGCCATGATGGGGTAAATCCCTAGGGAGGGGAAGAATGTTAGAGATTTTTTGTTACATATCACCATGCTATAGATGAATCAGTACTTTGTTTATTCCTCCCATGGCTTTATCCCGCCTTCATCGCAAATGGGGCATCCCTATTACATGATGCTTGATAGGGTGATAAGTCCTATTTTTGTTAACTGTCTGGGATAATTCTCTGGTAGAGGTTTATATTCCCGTCTTCATCATAAATGGCCATAAATCCCTATTGCGTGAGGCTTGAAAGGGTTGTAAGTCCTATTTTTTTTATGTGGGAAGATAATTCTAATGGAGGTTTATACTTAGTTTATTTTATATGTGGTAATTTGTTTCAAATTCTCCACATCATCTTCCTCTCTCCCTTTTCCCCTTTAGGTCATATGGCTTCTACTTCTTTAGAAGTAACTTCTAATCTAACGATTAGGAGAAATAATAATTTAATCAAGAACTGAAATGGCGAGTTCCCTTGAATGAAGACCTAAATAGATGGTCTCTCTCCAAAATTGATAAAACTATCATTTTCAATTTGGAACTTTGATTTTAAGGAAAATCTTGGTAAATGTAGAACAAACCATTACTATAGATCAAATGGATAAAACCATTTATCTACTAACGTTTGAAGATCTGCATAAATATATGCAAGATTTTAAATATATTCATATAAGGATGATGCAGATAGCATTCAAACATTTAACCTTTAAAGGTCTAAATGCTTCTATTTTAGCAAGCCTAAGAGATGACAAAAGCCTTCACTAGGCTCAATCCCTAATGAGTGTTGTAGAGACTAGCCTATGTCACAGGCCAGTTTATTTCAACACCTTTCCCAATCTAAGTTTATCTCTTTCTAATATAAAGTTTTTTGAAGCTTTAAAATTACATTTACAACTTTATGGTTATGATTTTCTCCCAGGTTCTGAAACTATTATTTTAATTTTTAGAATTCATTTTTGAGTATTAAATACTCTAAATCCTAAAGTTTGAAAAATTCAACCGAGCAACTACTCGATCAAAATAAATCATCCATCCCATATTTCTTAATAGAGTGATTAAATGGAATGAGGTGGTATTTCCGATCATGGACTATACCATCTGCGCATAGACCTTCCATTAATCAAGATGTAGATCGATAATTCAAGTTGATGATGTTGAAGTCGATTCAACCCTCATCGATCCATCACACTTCCTAGGTTTCTATCTCTTCAAACCTTAAAGAGTCTAGATGGATGGTTTACACTCTTGAACCATGAGTCCTTTAAAAAAAAATTATCTATCATCCGGTGAGAAAAAATCTCCCACTCCTTAAAATGAACTTTAGTCTTAATGAGCTATAGGTTCTAAGACTAGAGGTTGTTGAAGGAATACTTCAACCAAAGTATGATAATTTTCGTAGGTATAGAAGTTTTACTTCTCAAGACCAACGTCTGAAATAAATGATTTATATTTTGAAAATGAGAGAGAAATAAATAGTAAAGCCAAGGCAACTATTCCTTTCATCGCATGGTTTTTGATTTGCTCAATGCTCAATTCTTTTTTACCAAAAAATGCCAAACGAGCAAGGAAAAATAATTGAAGCATTTTATCCTCCATCTTGTAAATGGTGGATGATAAACCTTTAGAATTAGCGGCCTTAAAAAATAAGTTTGATCCATAAATTCTAAAGAGTTTATTCGTAATTAAACAACTTTATGTAATAGTCAAATAATCACAAATCATCTTTTTAGAGTCTAAAATCTCGGATGCTTAAACAAAAGGTTTCTAGCCGAAACTAAAGCTTGAAAAAAGCTTCTACTAGTATAAACCTATTTGTGAAACCTTTATCAACCACATTCTAAAGCTCTTAAGTTAGGACCCTCTTACGAAGACCTTGATTTGATTCTAAATTTAAGTGAAAAGTATGTAGGAGCTCTTGAAGATATCGGTCGGCGATGAAGATTCAAATGAATCCTCAACGAATCTTCATCAAGTAATATTGAAAAGTTCAAAACCTTTTCAAGAATTACAAGATCCTCATCCTCCTTTTGATATCCAAGAACTTTCTTATCCCAAGAAAAATTTGGAAAAATATTATTATAAAAAACCAACACCTCCTGATTTATTATTTGAGGAAGATACTCATTTCATAGAAAATTCCTATGATGGAGATTTTTTATATGAATGGAATATTGATATACTTTCTAAACATCAAATCATTCCTTCATCGAATGCTTATGTTTTATTCTGCAATCTAGACATCAAGCAAAATCACTATTATTCCATCATTTCGGGATTTTTTGAAACTCTAAAAGGATGGTGGGATAATTTTCTCACTCTTTCTCAAAAGGAAGACCTCCTTAGCAAAATTGATTTAAGTACAGGATCTTCCAAAAAGAAAAACTTAATGAAAATTCATCTATAATCTTCTTCAAACAATTATAGATCATTTCTTTGGATCCATTGGAGATCAAGGAGAAAAAACTCACTCCTTAATCCAAAAATTAAGATGTCCATCCTTAACCAATTTTTGATGGTACAAGGATATATTTCTAGCACACGTCTTGGCACTTTATGATGCTGATAGCCTTCACTGGAAGCAAAAATTCATTGAAGGCCTTCCCAATCTATTTGCTGAAAAGGTTAAGGTTTGCTTACCTATATGGAAACCATATAAAATTAGCTATATGTTCTGATCTTAAATTAAAAGATCAAATGAAAAGAGAATGTCTACTTGAGCGAAGATAGCTTGGCAAATTCTGTGAATAATTCAACTGTGATCCTCAAGTACATCCTTTATTTTCCAAAAATAAGGGAAAAAATGAAAGACTATTTTTCCTAAATGTGAAAAATCACGTCATAAAAAATGTGATAAATTCATGCACAAATCACTCGTCCTGGTTCTAAAACCAAAGAGACAAGAGAAATAAAATGTTACAAATGTGGTCGTACAGGTCATTACACAAATAAATGCACTATCAAGAAGAAGTTAAATGAACTTTAGATTGATGAAGGGTTAAAACAAACCACGAGAAAATTCACACATCCTCGATTGAAATAATCAAGATAAGAAGAACATATTTCATCTTCATCCTCATCGATAAATCGATAAATCTAACTGCAAGTCTATCAGATAGATTATTATAAAAATATAATAAATAAAGGCAGTCTTCAAGCAAAAGGACCAATTAATAAAATTTTTAGCACAAGTTGAAGATGATTCAACTCGTGATAAAATTATTGATCTTCTTAATGATAAGAAGAAAGATAAATTAGAAAAATTTAATTACAAGCCTCTTATATACTCCTTATCGGAAGTATTTAAGAAAAAATCTGAGGCAAGTTCATTATCTTCTAATTCAACTTCTTTAGCAGAGCTAAAAACTGAGTTAAAGAAATTAAAATTAAAATTCAGCAAATTAAAGCTGAGCAAGAGCAAATAAATGGTCGTCTAATGGATCTTGAAATTAATCAGAAGACGCCCAATTCATTTAAAAATATAGAAGCTTATTCTAATCAAGAACCAAGTTTCTTACAAAATATGCAAAAGGCAATATACCAGAAATGGTATATTTCTATTAAATTAATTATAAATAAAGAATTTATTTTACCAAATTTAATTATTCTAGTTGATAGCAGAGCAAATTTAAATTGTATTCAAGAAGGACTAATTCCTTCTAAATATTTTAAAAAAACTAGCCTGCGGTTAAAGGCAGCCGACGATGAGTCTTTACAAATTAAATATAAATTCATCATACGTGTGTTAAAATGATATTTGTATTCAAATGCCTTTTATTTTAGTCAAAATTTGACACAACACATTATTTTGGAAATTCCTTTTCTTCTTAAAATAATGCTATCACTAGAATTGATGATCTTGAATTATGTTTTCTTTGGGATAAAGAGATCACATTCCGTTTTATCACTCATCCTAAAGAAATTATCATAAATGAAATTAATAGGCTTAATAATAAGTCTATGCATATAAATTATTTACAAGAAGAAATTGCTAGTTTAACTTTTAAACAATAAATTTGTTCCCCAAAATTTAAAGAAAAATTCAAAATTATACCAAATTCCAAAGGAAGTTTGTGGTGACAACCCAATTGCTTTCTGGGAAAGAAAGAATCATGTAGTAGACCTACAATACATTGATAATTTCAATGAACGGGATATTCCCACTAAAGCTCATCCTTGTCAGATGAACGAGCACTATCTTGCTTTATGCAAAGACAAGATTGTTGATTTATTAAAGAAAAGAATAATTTGGCAATCCTACTCCTCTTGGAGCTGTACCGCATTCTATGTTATGAATTCGGCAGAAAAGGAAAGAGGAAGACCGTGACTTGTAATTAATTACAAGCCATTAAACAAAGTTTTAAAATGGATCAGATATCCAATTCCTAATAAAAGGGATTTATAAAATAGATTTCATAATGCAAAATATTTTCCAAATTCGATTTAAAATCAGGATATTGGAATTAGATAAAAGAATGGGATCGCTATAAAAAAGCATTTACTTGCCCTTGGACATTACGAATGGAGCGTAATGCCCTTTGGTTTAAAAAAATGCACCTTCTGAATTTCAGCATATCATGAATGATATATTTAAAGATTATTTTAAATATATTTTAGTCTATATTGATGATGTTCTAGTGTTCTCAAACAATATTGATGAACACTTCATCCATCTAAAAACATTTAAATGTTTAATTTTAAAAAATAGATTAGTTATTTCTGAGTCAAAAATCAAATTATTTCAAACTGAAATAAGATTTTTAAGACATAATATATCCAATGCTTCTATTATACCAATTAATAGAAGTATTAAATTTGCTAATAAATTTCCAGATATCATTTTAGATAAAAACCAGCTACAATGGTTCTTAGGAGCTCTCAATCATGTGTTATTTCAAATCTTGCCAAAGATGACCACTCTTTGACGATTAAAAGAATCCCCCATTGATGATACTCATACCATGGTGCATGAAATTAAAGAAGGGTTCAAAACCTTCCTTGTCTTAATCTTGGACCCTACTAGTTTAAAATTGTTGAAAGCAGTCTCGATAAGGGCTATGGAAATCTAAAGCAATCAAAGAATTCTAAGAAGAATTAGTTGCTTTTGTTTATTAATGGAATCCTACTACAAAGTATTCCATTATCAAAAAGAAATGCTTTACGTGATTAAGTGCATCTCAAAATTTCAAGATGATTTACTTAATCAGTATTTTCTCCTTCGTATTGACTATTCCTCAATCAAATATATCATTGAACAAGATGTCAAAAATTTAGTTTCAAAATAAATTTTTGCATCATGAAAATTGTAGCTCTCTGTCTTTGATTTTGACATCAAATTCATTAAAGATAATGAAAATTCTCTTCTTGATTTTCTGACCCGTGAATTCTTGCAGGGACGATCAGGGGTGGATCACCCCGCATGGAAGAATGACTACTCCTAACCGAGGACGTCTTTCTTTTCATGGAGGTCGTGGCCATGGCCGCTCTAATGGAAAAGATCCGATCAATTCAACAATTGGCATGATCAATTTGCAAATTTATCTTTATGGTACTTCGTCTTCAACTACGGTTTAAAAGGGTGAACCCTCTAAAAAAGCTGCAACACCATCCCTAAAAGATGTCGTTGCACAAGAACCTGTTTATTTCTCTAAAGAAATAAAATAGAATATTATTGAAATTAATCTCTCTGATTATTCAATAAATAATCCATGGTCCTTATTTGAAAGATATTTGGGAAACAATCCTTTCCCATTTGAATCTAATCTCTCAATAGAAAATTATGAAAAAATCTTAATACAATTAAACTGTATTGAGATTAATCATATTCATGATCAGACAAACCATATAATTTAGTATAGCAAATACATTATACAAAAGATCTTTCATCAAAGCGAATGGGGTCTAACTCCATTCCAAGACAAAATATTCTTATCCTCCACTAATTTACTACAAATTAATAAATTTTGGTGCTTAATTTTCCTTCTCTTCTTCTCTTCTATTCTCCTCTTGTACTCTCCTTAGTTCTTCCTGCTTCCTGCCTACTGTCATCGTGTAAGTTTTTTTTAAGTTTTAATAAATAAGTATTTTTTTATATATCCTGGTGTAAGTCTGGTATCAGAGTCATGATGGGGTAAATCCCTGGGGAGGGGAAGAATGTTAAAGATTTTTTATTGTATTTCACCATGCTTTGGATAAACCAGTACTTTGTTCATTCCTCCCATGAATTTATCCCGTCTTCATAAATAAATTCATCCACATTACATGATGCTTGATAAATTGATAAGTTTTATTTATTGTTGATGCGATAATTCTCTAGAGGTTTATATTCTATCTTATCAAAATGGCTAAATCCTGTTGTGAGGCTTGAAAGGGTTGTAAGTCCTATTTTTTTGCAGGAAGATAATTTTCTAATAGAGGTTTATACTTAGTTTGTTTTATCATGTGGTGATTTGTTTCAAATTCTCTCATCTCTCTCTCCCTTTTCCCTTTGGTTATATGACTTCTACTTCTTATAACATCTAATGATTGGGAGAAATAATAATTTAATCAAGAACTCAAAATAGTTCCCCTTGAATGAAGAAGACCTAAATAGATGGATAATCTCCGAGGTTTATATGTCTTAAAATTAAATGGCCATCTTTATTGTGATTTTGATAATGGAATACTTTTGCTGAGTAGGATTACATTTACTAGAAATAAAATGAATGAGGATGAAGATGAAATGTGTTCTTCTTATCCTTCTTCTGATTCAAAGAATCAGAGGATGTAAGCAGAATTTTCATCAGGGTTTGTTTAACCTTCATCAATCTAGTTCATTTAACTTCTTCTTGTGGTCCATTTGTTCACATAATGACACATCCACATTTGTAACATTTTATTTCTCTCTTTGGTTTTAGAACGGAGGGATGAGAGTGCTTGTTTTATGCAGAATTTGTCACATTTTTTTATGACTGATTTTTCACATTTAGGAAAAAAGTATTTTGTGCTTTTCCTTGTGTTTAGCTGCTAGGGTCTTGAATTGCTCATAGAATTGCCAAAAGGCTTTGCTCAAGTAGATGTTCTCTTTTCATTTGATCCATTAATTTAAGATCAGAGCAAATTGCTAAACCAGTTTTAATACATGCAGAAATAAGGTTTCCATATATAGGAGTTTCATATGTGATGGTTCCATAGTAGTGGCGAAGAGAAACCTTAACCTTTTCAACAAATAGATAAGGCCTTCAATGAATTTTGCTTTTGAAGGCTATCGACATCATAAAGTGTCATGACACGTCTAGAAATATATCTTTGTACCATCAAAAAATGGGTTGATGGACATCTTAATTTTGAGTAAGGCGAGTTTTCTCCTTGATCTCTAATGGATGAAAATGATCTATAATTGTTTGAAGAAGATTATATGAATTTTCATTAGGTTTTTTTGGTTCTTTGGAAGATCCTTAGTACTTAAGTCAATTTAATAAGGAGGTCTTCCCTTTGAGGAATAGTGAGAAAATTATCCCACCATCCTTTGAGTTCAATAATCACGATATTGGCGATAATATGTGGTTTTGCTTGATGTCTAGATTGAACAGCAATAGCAAACATAAGCATTCGATGAAGGGTATGAATGATTTGATGCTCAGAAAGTCCATCAATATTCCATTCACAATAATTTTGTCTAATAATTATACCGTTACTTAGCTTCTAAGCAATGTTTCTCTTTTGTTTAATAATTGTACATTTGCCTAACCTCTAAGCAAAGTCTCTCCTTTGCCTCCACCTCTATATAAGGAGGCTCTGTCTTTATAATTAGTATTTTCGATTACTTTCTTTTGCTTCTCCTCTTCTCTATTCCTCTTGTACCTCTTTAGTTCTTCCACTTCACCTACATCTGCAAGTTATTTTTTATGTTTTAATATAAGCCTCTATGGTTTAGATGTGAACCATCCATCTAGACTTCAGGTTTTAGAAGGGATAGAAACCCTAGAAAGTGTAATGGATCGATGAGGTTGAATCGAACTTCAACATGAAATAGTTCAAATCGATAAATGATACTTTTATCAATTTTGGGGAGAGACCATCTAGGTCTTCTTCTTTCAAGGGAACTCGTCATTTTGAGTTCTTGATTAATATTATTTCTCTAATCATTACATTAGAAGTTACTTCAAAGAAGTAAAAGCCATATTACCAAAAACGGGGAAAAAAGGAGAGAGGAAGATGATGCAGGGAGAATTTGATACAAATAACCACATAAGGATAAAACAAACTAAGTATAAACCTCCATTGAGAATTATCTTGAGCATCAACAAAATAGGACTTACAACCCAAGCCTCATAGATTTACATTTCGATGAAGGAATATAAAATCTCTACCAGAGAATTATCCCAGACTGTCAACAAGAATAGGACTTATCACCCTATCAAGCATCACACAATAGGGATGGCCATTTGCAACGAAGACGAGATAAATCCATGGGAGGAATAAACAAAGTACTGGTTCATCCAAAGCATGGTGATATGTAACAAAAAATCTCTGACATCCTTCCCCTCCTTAGGGATTTACCCCATCATGGCTCACTCCGACTTAAACCGTGAACAATCAGAGCACGCCACCGTGACCAAAAGAACCAATTAATTTAACTTTTACCACAAGTTGAAGATGATTCAACTCATGATAAAATTATTGATCTTCTTTATGATAAGAAGAAAGATAAACTAGAAAAATTTAATTACAAGCCTCCTATATACTTCTTATCTGAGGTATTTAAGAAAAAATCTGAGGCAAGTACATCATCTTCTAATTTAGCTTCTTTAGCAGAGCTAAAAACTGAATTAAAGAAACTAAAATTAGAAGTTCAATAAATTAAAGCTGAGCAAGAGTAAATGAATGGTCATCTAATGGATCTTGAAATTAATCAGAAGATGCCCAATTCATTTGAAAATATAGAAGCCGATTCTAATCAAGAATATTCAATGAAAAATATACCAGAAATGGTATATTTCCATCAAATTAATTATAAATAAATAATTTATTTTACCAAATTTAACTGCTCTAGTTGATAGTAGAGTAGATTTAAATTGTATACAAGAAGGAATAATTTCTTCTAAATATTTTGAAAAAATAAGCAGTGGTTAAAGGCATCCGACGGTAAGTCATTACAAATTAAGTATAAATTATCATCTGTGGCTGTGTGTCAAGATGATATTTGTATTCAAATGCTTTTTATTTTAGTCAAAAATTTGACACAACACATTATTTTGGGAACTCCTTTTCTTCTTAAAATAATGCATATCACTAGAATTGATGATACTAATTTTCTTTGGGATAAAGAAATCACATTCCATTTTATCACCAATCCTAAAGAAATTATCATAAATGAAATGAATAGGCTTAATAATAAGTCTATGCATATAAATTATTTACAAGAAGAAATTGCTAGTTTAACTTTTAAATAGCAAATTTCTTCCCCAAAATTCAAAGAAAAAATTCAAAATTGCCACCAAAAATTCTAAAAGGAAGTTTGTGGTGACAACCCAATTGCTTTCTGGGAAAGAAAGACTCATGTAGTAGATCTCCCATACATTGATAATTTCAATGAACGGACATTCCCACTAAAGCTCGTCCTTGTCAGATGAATGAGCACTACCTTGCTTTATGCAAAGAAGAGATTGCTAATTTATTAAAGAAAAGAATAATTCAACAATCCTACTCCTCTTGGAGCTGTACCACATTTTATGTTATGAATTCGGCAGAAAAGGAAAGAAAAAGACGGTGACTTGTAATTAATTACAAGCCATTAAATAAAGTTTTAAAATGGATCAGATATCCAATTCCTAATAAAAGGGATTTATTAAATAGATTGCATAATGCAAAAATATTTTCCAAATTTGATTTAAAATCAGGATATTGATAGATCCAGATTAAAGAATTGGATCGCTATAAAACAGCATTTTCGGTGCCCTTCGGACATTACGAATGAAACGTAATGCCCTTTGGTTTAAAAAATGCACCTTCTGAATTTCAGCATATCATGGATGATATATTTAAAGATTATTTTAAGTATATTTTAGTCTATATTGATGATGTTCTGGTGTTCTCAAACAATATTGATGAACACTTCAACCATCTAAAATATTTAAATGGTTAATTTTAAAAAATGGATTAGTTATTTCGAAAAAATCAAATTATTTCAAACCTAAATAAGATTCTTAGCCATAATATATACAATGCTCATATACCAATTAATAGAAGTATTGAATTTGCTAACAAATTTTTGATATCATTTTAGATAAAAACTAGGTACAGCAATTCTTAGGAGCTCTCAATTATGTAGCTGATTTTTATCAAAATCTTGTCAAAGATGCAGCCCCACTCTTTGACAGATTAAAAAACAATCCCCCACCATGGTCTAATACTCATACCATGGCAGTGCGCAAAATTAAAGAAAGGGTTCAAAACCTTCCCTGTCTTAATCTTGCGGACCCCACTAGTTTCAAAATTGTTTGAAATTGATGCCTTTGATAAGGGCTATGGACGTATCCTAAAGCAGCGAAAGAATTCTAAAGAAGAATTAGTACGCTTTGTTTCTGGTAAATGGAATCCTACTCAGCAAAAATATTCCATTATCAAAAAGAAATGCTTTCTGTGATTAAGTGCATCTCAAAATTCCAAGATGATTTACTTAATCAGCATTTTCTCCTTCGTATTGATTGTTCCTCAGTCAAATACATCATTGAACAAGATGTCAAAAATTTAGTTTCAAAATAAATTTTTGCATCATGGCAATCGCAGCTCTCTATTTTCGATTTCGACATCGAATTCATTAAAGGTAATGAAAATTCTCTTCTTGATTTTTTGACCCGTGAATTCTTGCAGGGAAGATCAGGGGTGGATCACCCCACATGGAAGAATGACCACTCCTAACCGAGGAAGTCCTTCTTTTCAGAGGTCATGGCCATGGCCGCACTAATGGCAAAGATCCGGTTATTTCAACAATTGGCCTGATTGATTTGAAAACCTATCTTTATGCTACTTCCTCTTCAACTACGGTTGAAAAGGGTGAACCCTCTAAAAAAGCTGCAACACCATCCCTAAAGATGTCATTACATAAGAACCTATTTATTTCTCTAAAGAAATAAAATAGAATATTATTGAAATTAATCCCTTTGATTATTCAATAAAAAATCTGTGGGCCTTATTTAAAAGATATTTGGGAAACAATCCTTTCCCATTTGAATCTAATCTCTCAAGAGAAAATTATGAAAAAATCTTAATACAATTAAAGTGTAATTAGATTAATCATGTTCTTGATCAGATGAATCATAAAATTTTGTATAGCAAATGCGTTATACAAAAAATCTTTCATCAAAGTGAATGGCGTCTAACTCCATTCCAAGAGAAAAATGTATTCTTATCCTCCACTAATTTATAGTACAAAATTGGCATAAATTATTAGTGCTATGTGCAAGCAATGATGAAGGCCTTCTTCCTTCTCAATGACAAACGAAGGCATTCATGGATGTTCAAAATGAATAAGGATATCATCAACAAAGAACTTCCAGCATGGTTCTTTAGATGATGGAACTATTTTAGAGCAGAATTAAATATTCTTCCAGATCCAATCAAAGAGGTCTTCAATGACTGGATGGAAGCTGTCCCCAAAATGAGGGTTATTAATCCCATAAAAATGATTCGAGGACAAAATCTTGCACATTTCTTCACGGACTACCAAATCCCATGGATTTGGAGCTGAAACGTTATACTTGGAAAGGACCCATTTAATCAGCTGGTCCTTCAAAGATAATTTTTACTAAAATTATGGAATTCAATCAACATTGAGGATAAGCTCAAGCAAATTCTAGCCATTATTAAAGGTTATTCTGAATTAATGTTCCCTCAAAAAACTATGGATTTTGTGCTATTAGTAGATGAAGTACTACAAAGCATCAAAAGATGTTATCCTCATGAGACCGAGATTCAACATAAGGAAGGTCTCAAAAAAATCTACGAAAATCAACTCGACAAGGTGTTTAATCACCCTATCTATATCTGACAAGCAAAGTCTACGAGTGGAATCCACCTGAGAAACTTAAATTCATAAAGTAGACCCACCAGAAGAAATAATTGCTACTTTCCAAATCTTGTAATTAAATTTTTCTAGTTTATCTTTCTTCTTATCATTAAGAAGATCAATAATTTTATCACAAGTTGAATCATCTTTAACTTGTGCAAAAAGTTTAATTAATTGGTCCTTTTGCTCATGGGTGAGCGTATACAGACCTGTTCCTGGTTTAAGTCTAGTATCAGGGCCATGATGGGGTAAATCCCTGGGAGGGGAAGGATGTTAGATATTTTTTGTTACATATCACCATGATTTGATGAATCAGTACTTTGTTCATTCCTCCCATGGCTTTATCCCATCTTCGTCGCAAATGGCCATCCCTATTGTGTGATGCTTGATAGGGTTATAAGTCCTATTCTTGTTGATTGTCTGGGATAATTCTCTGGTAGAGGTTTATATTCCGTCTTCATCACAAATGGCCATAAATCCCTATTATGTGAGGCTTGAAAGGGTTGTAAGTCCTATTTTTGTTGACTGTCTGGGAAGATAATTCTCTAGTGAAGGTTTATACTTAGTTTATTTTATCCTTATCTGATGATTTGTTCAAAACTCTCCCTGCATCATCTTCCTCTCTCCCTTTTTCCCCTTTTGGATATATGGCTTCTAGTTCTTCTGATGTAACTTCTAATCTAACGATTAGGAGAAATAATAATTTAATAAAGAACTCTGAAATGGCAGAGTTTCCTTTGAATGAAGAAGACCTAAATAGATGGTCTCTCCCTAAAATTGATAAAACTATCATTTTTCAATTTGAAACTTTTGATTTTAAGGGAAAATCTTCAGTGAAAACTGTAGAACAAACCATTACTGTAGATCAAATGGATAAAACCATTTATCTACTAACATTTGAAGATCTGCATAAATATATGCAAGATTTTAAATATATTCATATAGGAATGATACAGATAGCATTCAAACCATTAACCCTTAAAGGTCTAAATGCTTCTATTTTAGCAAGCCTAAGAGATGGCAGATGCCTTCATTGAGCTCAATCCCTAATTAGTGTTGTAGAGACTAGCCTATGTCACAAGCCGATTTATTTCAACACCTTTCCTAATATGAGTTTATCTCTTTCTGATATAAATATTTTTGAAGCTCTAAAATAACATTTACAGCTTTATGGTTATGATTTCCTTTCGGGTTCTGAAACTATTTCTCTAATTTTAAGAATTCATTTTCGAGTTTTAAATACTCTAAATCCTAGAGTTCGAAAACCTATTCAACCAGCCGAACGAACTACTCTGATTGAAACAAATCTATTAACATCCCATGTTGCTACTAACAGAGTGATTAAAAGGAATGAGGTGGTATTTCTTTACTCATGAACTATACCATCTGTGGTCGCAATAAGACCTTCCATTAATCAAGATGTAGATCAGATAATTCAAACAGCTGATGGCGATGTTGAAGTCAGATTCAACCCTTGTCGATCCATCATACTTCCTTGGGTTTGTATCCCTCCTAAAACCTCAGAGAAGTCTAGATCGGATGGTTCACACACTCCTAAACCATCGGTCAAGGCCCTTCACCTAAATAAAAATCATATCTATCATCCAGTGAGACAAAATCAATCACCCACTCCATCTGAAATGAACTTTAGTCTTAATGAGCTACACAATAGGTTCTAAGACTAGAGAGGTTGTTCTGAAGGAATACTTCCAACCAAAGTATGATAATTTTTGTACTTGGTATAGACATTTTTATTTCTCAAGACCAATGTCTCGAAATAAATGATTTATATTTTGAGAAAATGAGAGAAAGAAATAGTCAAGCCAAGGCACCTATTCCTTTTGTCGCATGGTTTTGCAGTTACTATGTTCAATCTGCTCAAGTTGTAGTTTTAACTATCAAAAAATGGCAAACAGAGCAAGGAAAAATAATTGAAGCATCTTATCCTCCATCAGTTGTAAAAATGGTAGATGATAAACCTTTAGAATTAGCGGCATTTGGAAAAATAAGTTCCAATCCACAAATTCTAAAAGAATTTATTACTGTAATTAAACAACTTAATTATAGTAATAGTATACTTCAAATAATCACTGATCATCTTTTTAACCTAGAGTCTAAAATTGATCAGATGTTTAAACAAAAGGTTTTTAGCCCAGAAACTAGCAAAACTTCAGAAAAAGAACCCATTTGTGAAACCTTTTATCCAACCACCTCCAAAACTGGCTCTTAAGTTAGGACTCTCTTCTGAAGACATTTAGAATTTGATTCTAAATTTAAGTGAAAAAGTATGTAGGAGCTCTTAAAGATATCAGTCAGTCGGATGAAGATTCAAATGAATCCTCAAATCAAAGAGAGATCAATCTAATATTGAAAAAAATTCAAAACCTTTCAAGAATTATAAAACCTCATCCTCCTTTTGATATCCAAAACTTTCTTATCAGAAAAATTTGGAAAAACATTATTATAAAACCAACATAATTTAGATAATAATTGCTGTGATGATTTTTATGGTGGATATTATGACATTCCTCTTACTTCCGGATGTTTGTAAAATCATATAAGAACTCTCATTAATTTCCATCCATTTTGCGATTTCTCATTACATTTTTCCCAATCATGCATATATGCTATTTCACCGGAAGCAAAAAATTCATTGAAGGCCTTCAATCTATTTGCTGAAAAGGTTAAGGTTTCTCTTCGCCTCTATGATGGAACCATCCTATATGGAACTCTTAAATATGGAAACCTTATTTCTGCATGTATTAAAATTGGTTTAGCAATTTGCACTGATCTTAAATTAAAAGATCAAATGAAAAGAGAATGTCTACTTGAGCGCAAATAGCTTGATAAATAATTTTGAAAAACATGAAAAATTATTTTTCCTAAGCATGAAAAAAGCACATCATAAAAAATGTGATAAATTCAATGACAACAAAGCACTCGTCCTCTCGGTTCTAAAACCAAAGAGACAAGAGAAATAAAATATTACAAATGTGGTCGTACATGCCATTACACAAATAGATGCACCGTCAAGAAGAAGTTAAATGAACTTCAGATTAACGAATGGTTAAAATAAACTCTGATGAAAATTCTTCTTACATCCTCTGATTCTGAAAGAGAATCAAAAGAAGAAGAAGAAGAAGAGCATATTTCATCTTCATCTTCATCAGATTCTGATAAATCTGATAAATCTAACTGTTTCAAATCCTATCAACAAAAAAGATTATTATAAAAATATAATAAATATGATAGGTCTATATAATGCACCCACAAGCAAAAGGACCAATTAATTTTAGCACAAGTTGAAGATGATTCAACTCGTGATAAAATTATAAATCTTCTTAACGATAAGAAGAAAGATAAATTAGAAAAATTTAATTACAAGCCTCCTATACTCTTTATCGAGTATTTAAGAAAAATGAGGCAAGTTCATCATCTTCTAATTCAGCTTCTTTAGCAGAGCTAAAAACTAAATTAAAGAAACTAAAATTAGAAGTTCAGCAAATTAAAGTCAAGAAGAGCAAATGAATGGTCGCCTAATGGATCTTGAAATTAATGACCACCAATTCATTTGAAAATATAGAAGCCAATTCTAATCAAGAACCAGGTTTCTTACAAAATATGCAAAAGGCAATATACCAGAAATAGTATATTTCCATTAAATTAATTATAAATAAAGAATTAGTTATTTGAGTAAAAAATCAAATTATTTCAAATAAATAAGATTTTACCACATATATAAATGCTTCTATTATACCAATTAATAGAAGTATTGAATTTTAACAACATTTCGATATCATTTTAGATAAAAAACCAAATGCAATTCTTAGCTCTCAATTATGTAGCTAATTTTTATCAAAATCTTGCAAAAGATGCAGCCCCACTCTTTGACAGATTAGAAAAGAATCCCCCACCATGGTCTAATACTCATACCATGGCAATGCGCAAAATTAAAGAAAGGGTTCAAAACCTTCCCTGTCTTAATCTTGCGGATCCTACTAGTTTCAAAATTATTGAAACTGATGCCTCTGATACGGGCTATGGAGGTATCTTAAAGTAGCGAGAGAATTCTAAAGAAGAATTAGATCGCTTTGTTTCTGGTAAATGGAATCCTACTTAGCAAAAGTATTCCATTATCAAAAAAGAAATGCTTTCTGTGATTAAGTGCATCTAGATGATTTACTTAATCAACATTTTCTCCTTCGTATTGACTGTTCCTCATTCAAATACATCATTAAACAAGATGTCAAAAATTTAGTTTCAAAACAAATTTTTGCATCATGGCAATCGTAGCTCTCTGTCTTCGATTTTGACATTGAATTCATTAAAGGTAATGAAAATTCTTTTCCTGATTTTCTGACCCGTGAATTCTTGCAGGGACGATCAGGGGTGGATTACCCCGCATGGAAGAATGACCACTCCTAATCGAAGAAGTCTTTCTTTGGCTCATATCTCCTCTAATGGCAAACATCCCAAATTCAATAATTGGCATGATCAATTTGCAAACTTATCTTTATGGTACTTTTCTTCAACTACGGTTGAAAAGGGTGAACCCTCTAAAAGTTGCAACACCATCAAAGATGTCATTGCACAAGAACTTTATTTCTAAAAAAAGTAAAATGTATTATTAAAATTAATCCTCGATTATTCAATAAATAATCAGGGCCTTATTTGAAAGATATTTGGGAAACAATCCTTTCCCATTTGAATCTAATCTCTCAAGAGAAAATTATGAAAAAATCTTAATACAATTAAAGTGTATTGAAATAAATCATGTTCGTGATCAGACGAACTATACAATTTTCTATAGCAAATGCGTTATACAAAAAATCTTCCATCAAAGTGAATGGGGTCTAACTCCATTCCATAAGAAAAATGTATTCTTATCCTCCACTAATTTACAGTACAAAATTGGCATAAATTATTGGTACTATGAGTAAGCAATGATAAAGGCGGCCTTCTTCCTTCTCAATAACGAACGGAGGCATTCATGGATGTTCATAATGAATAAGGATATCATCAACAAAGAACTTCCAGCATAGTTCTTCAGATGGTGGAACTATTTTGGAGCAAAATTAAATATTCTTCTAGATCCAATAAAAGAGGTCTTCAATGATTGGATGGAAGCTACCCCCAAAATGAGGGCTATTAATCTCAGAAAAATGATTCAAGGACAAAATCTTGCTCATTTCTTCATGGACAGCCAAATCCTATGAATTTGGAGCTGGAACGTTATACTTGGAAAGGACCCCTTCAATCAGTTGGTCCTTCAAAGACAATTTTTACTAAAATGGTATAATTCAATCAACATTTAGGATAAGCTCAAGCAAATTAAAGCCATTATTAAAGCTTATTCTGAATTAACGATCCCTCAAAAAACTATAAATTTTGAGCTATTAATAAACGAGGTACTACAAAGCATCAAAAGACGTTATCCTCATAAAATCGAGATTCAACATAAGGAACGTCTCAAAAAAAATCTACGAATATCAACTCGCCAAGGTGTTTAATCACCCTATCTATATCTGTGACAGTGGCGAGTCTTTTGACGGCGTTGACGTGGAATCCACCGGAGAAACTTAAATTCATAAAGTAGACCCACCAGAAGAAATAATTGCTACTTTCCAAAAGTAGCCGCTTATCTTCACCAGCAAGGAACCTACTTTACATAAAGTGTGTCCCACCAAAAGAAACAATTGCTACTTTCCAAAAGTAGCCATCTTATAATATTTTGTACCTTTACTTAGCCTCTAAGCAAAGTATCTTTTTTATTTAATAATAGTAGATTTATCAATTTTGGGGAGAGACCATCTATTTAGGCCTTCTTCTTTCAAGGGGAACTCTGCCATTTCAAAGTTCTTGACTAGTAGGTCCGCAAGATTAAGAGAAGAAAGGTTTTGAACCCTTTCTTTAATTTTGCACACTGTCATGGTATGAGAATCAGACCATGGTGGAGAATTATTTTTTAATCTATCAAAGAGTGGGGCTGCATCTTTGGCAAGATTTTGATAGAAATCAGCTACATAATTGAGAACTCCTAATTTCAATGAACGGGACATTCCCACTAAAGCTCATCCTTGTTAAATGAACGAGCACTACCTTGCTTTATGCAAAGAAGAGATTGCTGATTTATTAAAGAAATAAATAATTCAACAATCCTACTCCTCTTGGTGTTCTACCGCATTCTATGCTATGAATTTGGTAGAAAAGGAAAGAGGAAGACCGCAACTTGTAATTAATTACAAGCCGTTAAACAAAGTTTTAAAATGGATCAGATATCCAATTTCTAATAAAAGGGATTTATTAAATAGATTGCAAAAATATCTTCCAAATACAAGGGAAAAACATGAAAAATTGTTTTTCCTAAGCATGAAAAAACACGTCATAAAAAAGTGATAAATTCACGCACAAACACAGGCACTCTCATCCCTCTGGTTCTAAAACCAAAGAGACAAGAGAAATAAAATGTTACAAATGTGGTCATACATGTCGTTACACAAATAGATGCACCGTCAAGAAGAAGTTAAATGAACTTCAGATTAACAAATGGTTAAAATAAATCCTGATAAAAATTCTTCTTACATCCTCGACGAAAGAGAATCAAGAAGAAGAAGAACATATTTCATCTTCATCTTCATGATCGAAATGATAAATCTAATCAATAAAATCACAATAAAAAGATTATTATAAAAATATAATAAATATGATAGTCTCAGATACGCCACCCACGAGCAAAGGACCACTAATTAAAATTTTAGCACAAGTTGAAGATGATTCAACTCGTGATAAAATTATAGATCTTCTTAAGAAGAAAGATAAATTAGAAAACTTTAATTACAAGCCTCCTATATACTCTTTATCAGAACTATTTAAGAAAAATCGAGGCAAGTTCATCATCTTCTAATTGCCTTCTTTAGCGAGCTAAAACCGAATTAAAAAACTAAAATTAGAAGTTCAGCAAATTAAAGCTGAGCAAGAGCAAATGAATGATCATCTAATAGATCTTGAAATTAATCAAAAGACATCCAATTCATTTGAAAATATAGAAGTCGATTCTAATCAAGAACCAGGTTTCTTACAAAATATGCAAAAGGCAATATACTAAATAGTATTTCCATTAAATTAATTATAAATAAAGAATTAGTTATTTTGAGCCAAAATCAAATTATTTCAAACGAAATAAGATTTTAGCCAATAATATATCCAATGCTTCTATTATACCAATTAATAGAAGTATTGAATTTGCTAACAAATTTCCTGATATCATTTTAGATAAAAACCAACTACAGTGATTCTTAGGAGCTCTCAATTATGTAGCCGATTTTTATCAAAATCTTGCCAAAGATGCAGCCCCACTCTTTGACAGATTAAAAAAGAATCCCCTACCATGGTCTGATACTCATACCAAAGGTACAAAATTAAAGAAAGGGTTCAAAACCTTCCCTGCCTTAATCTTGCAATTTACAAAAAATTGTTGAAAGATGCCCGAGCATGCTATGGAGGTATCTTAAAGCAAATGAGAGAATTCTAAAGAAGAATTAGTTTTTGTTTCGTAAATGGAATCCTCAAAAAGTATTTTATTATCAAAAAAGAAATGCTTTCTGTGATTAAGTGCATCTCAAAATTTCAAGATGATTTACTTAATCAGTATTTTCTCCTTAGTATTGACTGTTTCTCAGTCAAATACATCATTAAACAAGATCTCAAAAATTTAGTTTCAAAATAAATTTTTGCATCATGGCAATCGCAGCTCTCTGTCTTTGATTTTGACATCGAATTCATTAAAGGTAATGAAAATTCTCTCCGATTTTCTGACCCGTGAATTCTTGCAGGGACGATCAGGGGTGGATCACCCCACATGGAAGAATGACCACTAACAAGAAGTCTTTCTGGGTCAGTCGTAGGCCTCTAATGGCAAAGATCCTCAATTCAATAATTGGCATGATCAATTTGCAAACTTATCTTTATGGTACTTTTCTTCAACTACGGTTGAAAATGGTGAACCCTCTAAAAACGCAACACCATCCACGAAAGATGTCATTGACAAGAACTTTATTTCTCTAAAAAATAAAAAAGAATATTATTAAAATTAATCCCTCGATTATTCAATAAATAATCGGGCCTTATTTGAAAGATATTTGGGAAACAATCCTTTCCCATTTGAATCTAATCTCTCAAGAGAAAATGAAAAATCTTAATACAATTAAAGTGTATTAAGATAAATCATGTTCGTGATCAGATGAACCATACAATTTTGTATAACAAATCCGTTATACAAAAAATCTTTCATCAAAGTGAATGGGGTCTAACTCCATTCCATATGAAAAATGTATTCTTATCCTCCACTAATTTACAGTACAAAATTGGCATAAATTATTGGTGCTATGTGTAAGCAATGATGAAGGCGGCCTTCTTCCTTCACAAACTGGCATTCATGGATGTTCATAATGAACAAGGATATCATCAACAAAGAACTTCCAACATAGTTCTTCAGATAGTGGAACTATTTTGGAGCAAAATTAAATATTTTTCAAGATCCAATCAAAGAGGTCTTCAATGATTGGATGGAAGCTGCCCCCAAAATGAGGGCTATTAATCTCAGAAAAATGATTCAAGGACAAAATCTTGCTCATTTCTTCACGACCAAATCCCATGGATTTGAGTGGAACGTTATACTTGGAAAGGACCCCTTCAATCGTTGGTCCTTCAAGATAATTTTACTAAAATGGTGTCATTCAATCAACATTTAGGATAAGCTCAAGCAAATTAAAGCCATTATTAAAGCTTATTCTGAATTAACGATCCCTCAAAAAACTACAGATTTTGAGCTATTTGTAGACGAGGTACTACAAAGCATCAAAAGACGTTATCCTCATGAAACCGAGATTCAACATAAGGAACGTCTCAAAAAAATCTACGAATATCAACTCGCCAAGGTGTTTAATCACCCTATCTATATCTGCAATGGTGAGTCTTCTGACAGCGTCGACGTGGAATCCACCGGAGAAACTTAAATTCATAAAGTAGACCCACCAGAAGAAATAATTGCTACTTTCCAAAAGTAGCTGTTTATCTTCACCAGCAAGGAACCTACTTTACATAAAGTGGGTCCCACCAAAAGAAATAATTGCTACTTTCTAAAAGTAGCCATCTTATAATATTTTGTACCTTTGCTTAGCCTCTAAGCAAAGTATCTTTTTTATTTAATAATAGTAGATTTATCAATTTTAGAGAGAGACCATCTATTTAGGTCTTCTTCTTTCAAGGGGAATTCTGTCATTTCATAGTTCTTGACTAGTAGGGTCCGCAAGATTAAGACAGAAAAGGTTTTGAACCCTTTCTTTAATTTTGTGCACTGTCATGGTATGAGTATCAGACCATGGTGGGGGATTATTTTTTTAATCTGTCAAAGAGTGGGGCTGCATCTTTGGCAAGATTTTGATAGAAATCAGTTACATAATTGAGATCTCCTAATTTCAATGAACGGGACATTCCCACTAAAGCTCTT
Organism: Cymbidium sinense; assembly: GCA_021442155.1. Taxonomy (NCBI): domain Eukaryota; kingdom Viridiplantae; phylum Streptophyta; class Magnoliopsida; order Asparagales; family Orchidaceae; genus Cymbidium; species Cymbidium sinense. Next base: position 147,883,348 of record CM038223.1, on the reverse strand, counting down.
CCTTGTCAGATGAATGAGCACTACCTTGCTTTATGCAAAGAAGAGATTGCTGATTTATTAAAGAAAGAAATAATTCAGCAATCCTACTCCTCTTAGTGTTGTACCGCATTCTATGCTATGAATTTGGTAGAAAAGGAAAGAGGAAGATCGTGACTTGTAATTAATTACAAGTCGTTAAACAAAGTTTTAAAATGGATCAGATATCCAATTTCTAATAAAAGGGATTTATTAAATAGTAAAAATATTTTCCAAATTTGATTTAAAATCGATATTGGCGATCCGATAAAAGAATCGACGCTATAAACAAAGATTTACGGTTCTGGACATTACAATGGAACGTAATGCCCTTTGATTTAAAAAATGCACCTTCAATTTCAGAGGAGAACGTTATACTTGGAAAGGACCCCTTTTGTTTGTTATTGACCTATTTAAAATCTCTTTATATTAGATCATATGATATGAATATTAGAAGGGCATTTACATACATATCACACAATTTTATACATTTGCATATGTAACATCTAATCTTTAATATTTACATAACACCTAAATCTTTAATATTACATCAAAATATAGCATTATCATTAACTTTTTAAAGTGAAATGCACATTTTCATGCTTAGAAAAGTGTTATATTTGTGAATATCAAACATTAAGCTATGATATGTAAATACATAAGAATTGTGTGCTATGTATGTAAATCTTCCATATTAGAATTATCTACCTCTTTTTAACTTTGCATTAAAATAGTATAACCCTAAGCTAGCCCTGAAAAATCTTAGCATGATATTTGAGTGGAAACAAAGATAGCAATTTTCATCCTTGAAATAATAGATATAAAAAATCTTGACATCAATTTCTTCTCCAAAAAATAAATAAATAAATAAATAAACAAAGGTGGATCTAGAAATCAAACAATCATAAAACTTTCATCTTATAAAAAATAAAAAAAAATTAAAAGTAAAGAAGAGAAAAAAACATCACTTCTAAAAATAAAAATCAAATAAATGGAAGAGAGTTTTGGTTTAGAGACAATATCATAATGATAGGGCTTGGTGGAAATCTTTGTATTTATTCCCATAGGTGTAAGTGAGCTTTTTGAACTCTGAGCTCACGAAGTTGAGCTTATCAAGTCATGTGCTCGATATGACTTGGTTCATTGGTTCATCGAGTTGACTCGTTAATAAAAAAATATGTATTTAAAATAGTCATAACCTTATATAAAAAGTTGTATTCCCCCATATATATTTATATATATATATACAATTTCTTTTTTTCCTCTTATCTTCTTATCTTTCTCGTTTGGTGTGGAGAAAGGAAAGTTTTTTATGGACTGATGGCTTTTTTATTTTAAATTACTTTTTCGTTGCTCTTTTTTTTCAAAAGAAGGAAAGTAACCTTGTTGTAATCGTCGACTTCTCCCTTTGTTGTCGCCTTTTCAATCCTCAAAATTTTGTAGCCCTTGTTCTTGACGTATCATTTGTGCTCTCGAGTCTCATAATACTGACCACCGAGCTTGACCTCAAATTCGAGCCTCATTTCTAGCCTCATGTGGGGTTATGTTGGAGTTTGAGGGGTGGTTTACTTATAATTTGGTGGCTTTACCCTCTTATAATTATTTTGATTAATTGGAATTATTGTGGTGTTGGTGGAATTTACATCTTGTCCTTTAATTTGAAATTTCTATAAAGGGTGGTGGTGTTTGATTCTTATGTGTTTTTAATGATATTGGAAATATGTATAGTCCTTTTCTTGACCTCAATGCTTGCATTTTGTTTTTTTGAACACTAGGGGATGCAATAATTTTGGATCTTGTTGTTTTCTTAGTTTGTGGTATTGGCATTTGGTTTGCTAGAAAGGGCGTGCCTTTAAGAATTCTATGAGGTTCTTGCAGATTTTGTGGTAGGATTGGCTGACGGGCTTAATGTGATTGGCTTCTTATATGAGAATTTCGAGATTTTAATTTAAACTTAGATGAAACTTAGACTTATATGCCAATCATATCCTTTAAGCCTTGATTATGCCGATTCTATAGATAATTGTTTAGAAGCGTGTAATTAGAACTTTGGCTTGAATGAAGTTTCTTTCTAGTTTCAATCTTATGAGTTGAAGTTGAATGTGTGATTCTTTTGAGTGCTTGTTTAGTGCTTTTAATTTAAAATCTAATTTGTGGAAATTAAAATCACCTTTTCTTGATTTTGTGTTTATAATTCTTCCATGAATTTCTCAATTTATTTCTATTATTTTTCTATCTCTTGGGTTTTAATTCTAGTTTATATGGAGTGTAATTTTAGTTATAAAAGATTTAATGGTGAGGTTGTGACATTAGGTGATCAAGTCAAAAAGAGTGAATGTTTTATATCTCGTGTCTATTGTTCAAAATGATGTTGAATTAGATGGGGATTAAAGTAAAATTCAAGTTGGATGACTAACATCTGCCTATTGTGTGATAGAAAGCACCGCTTAGTCTTAAGGAAAAATTTTATAAAATGGTGGTAAGACCTACAATAATTTACTTATATAATGTTGGCCAATAAAAGAGAATCATAAATTAAGTTAGGTATTGCAATCGATGAGGATGCATGTAGGATGAGTGGCTTGACTCTTTGAGCTAAAATAATAAATGAATATATACATGATAAGGTTGTAGTAGCTATAATGATATATTGGATTAGAGAGAGTCGCTTAGATAGTTTGGCCCAATAAAGCTTTGATGATCCGCTAGAGAGTAGATGTATTAGATGCCTTATATTAAGAAATGTAGAGGTAATCCTAAAAGACTTGGTTAGGATGTATAAAAAATGATCTTAGTTTATTAGAATTAAATGAGGATTTAACACTTAATAGGATACAATGGAGAGAAATTATTCATGTAGTGACCCTACATAGTGGGATAAAGGCTATTTGTTGTTGGGTTTTAATTCTAGTATTTATTTACATCTAAAGAAAGTTAATTACGATGTATGATAAGTGAATTCTCAATTTTATTACATGAAATTATCTGTAAATCATACTATTTGTATTAATATTCCCCAACCATGAGTTTTGTCACGAAATCTTTTCCACTTTATGATCTAAAGTCGTCACCGGGTATCTCCTTTCGATTACTAAAAAATCCTTAACAAATGATAATGGGTAACAAGTTAGGGTTCGATTATAACGAGACCCTCCTAGAACGAGAGATTTTTTTAAAAAAAATTTTGCAAGTGCTCACATATGGTGAGAATTATGAAGATTAGGTTTTGTGATCATAAGAAGATATAAGTAGGAATTAAATTTTGATAAAGTTTGGGCCTCCTTCACTTTAATTATACCCAAAAGGAGGAAGTTTGGATGATTTGAGTAATGGATAATAATTATTGGAAAGGCTTTGAAGGTCAAAAGGGGAGTACTTTCTCCAAAGACATTAGTGACATCCTTAGATTTTTTAGCTTTCTCACACTCAATCAAAGAAAAGGAAGACCCCTAGGATTTTTTTTTTTTTGAGAAGGCACTTTGATTATCATGCCAATAAGTGGGATTGTAAGCTTAGAAAAGAATGATTTATTCAAGTGTTTCCTACGAAATATCAAAATCAAATTGGTTTCAAGGATTTCATAATTACTTATCTTTCTTGAAAGAGTGTATTAATAAATGTTGATGATAATATGGCACTTTTGTGGGGGGTAGATTATGGATATAGAGACTTTTCACGATCCTTATTGGATTAAAATGTCTCTGATTGAGTTGTATTTTGTTCTCCGTTAATTGGAGGGTTAAGAATGGAGATACCATCTTGAGATCCCCAACAAACCATTCTACCCTGGGTAATGGATGAATGGATATCAATTTTGAGGCCCGTTTGGGATAGTAGTTTGAGAACTTGTGAAGTCGTAAGAAGCTAGTGAGAGAAGTTGTAAGCTATGATTCTTTGAAAACTGCCAAAATCTACGTTATAGTTATTTGTGTAATAAAATGTTATTAATAGAGTGAAAAATAAGATAATTGATTATCATATAGAAGCATAAGTCCATTAAATTACATTAAGAAATTATATATCACATAATAAATAATACTAATATTAAAATTAATAAATTAATTAATTATAAATATATAGTTTAATATTAATTTGTAAATCTCTAATTAATTATTCACTAAAGTAATTGATCAATAATCAATTTTTTATTAAATAAATTAAACATTAATCAATATTTTTAATTTTTATTTATTTATCATAAACCGCTTTAATTATCAAATATACGATTTATAATTAAATTTATTAAATTATAATTATCATAAACTAAAATTTTTAATAAATAAATTAAATTAGATAATGCTCATTTAAATTTAATTTAATTTAATAAGATTAATTCAAATAAATTAAATATTAATCAATATTATATTCTAAATTAATTAGTTATGAATTAAAAAAAGCATCAAATTTATATCAATTATAATTAAACTATTTAATCATAATTAGCTTAAAATAATGTAGTATTTAATTTTTAAATAAACCAATATTTTCATTAATTAAGCATAAATTTAATTTAAGAATATTCTCAAATAATTATATAATAAATCATAATAGTAATTTAGATTTAAAATTTAATTAATCGATTAAAACATGTATTATAATAATAACTTTTTTGGAAAGTTAAATAATAATTACTTAATAAATACTATTTGCAACAATGTCTCTTGGTTTCTGCCTCTTCTTAATGTTTGGCATGATTTAAAATGCAGGTGTGGGCTAATTTAGGGAAAAAAGTCATGATCTGGTCAGAAGGATACCTCGAGTCCCTTGGTTATGACTCAAAATCCCAAATTTTGGCCAATAAATGCGAATCCAAACAGTTATGCGGTGCGGTGTAAACCGCCATCCTCAAATCAACGGCCCTAAGTCTCAAGATTCATATTGTTGATGGTTGGAGTAAGGCCATTGGATGGCTCTAAGGTTGGCCTCAAGTGTTGTTTGGGGTTGGACTAAATGATCTTGGTTAACACCTCAAGATTTGTGTTGGATTTTATGGAATTTATAGAAGGGAATGCACACATGTTGAAATGATGTGATAGTGAGGATTTAGAAGTATCGTCACTTTATCTTACACCCATTACAGGAAGATCATAGAAGCACAAGTCTTGACCTCCAACTATATATTTGGATGACTAGGATTAATTGATACTTTATTTTTACAAGACATCATGATTTGCATTGTTCGTAATTAATTTGATGACCAGGCAACTTTATTTCCTAAATTATTTATTTTATTTTTTTGAACTATGTACAGATTTATTACCAGTTATTTTTTTCATTGTTTTTTGGGTTAGGAAATATGATTTTATAACTTAATGAAAAGTTAAAATTGAGTTAATTTATTATGTCATGCTTTTGTTTGGAGTGACTTGTTGCCATCTAATGCTGAAACTTTTATGTTTTAAGTTTTAGTCCCTGTTTGGGAGAAGTCACTTCCTTCCCTTTCCAATGATGTCATGCCGTGTTGGGAATGACTTGAGATCATTTAATGATGAAACTCCTTTGTCATCGTTTTTGAGTAGTGGCATTGTGGAACTAAACTATTTAAGACTTCCCAACTTATTATGTATGGTTTTTAAATGTTTTAGTTGGAAATGAAGAGTTAATCATATATAGTTTTAGTATGGAGGAGGCTTCAACTTGAGGCTGAAAACGTGAAGCTAGGATAAATAGATGTTCTTGATGTAAGTTGAGAAAAATGAGACTAAGAAATAAAGAAGAATTTGAGAAATTCAATAAAGGTTTTATGTGGGATCAAAACAAGCTTGAGTAAGGGGAAGAGCTTGGTTTAAGTGCATAAGGTGGAGGTGAGACCATTGCTAAGAAAATTATTGGAGGAAGGGATCAATCATAAAAGAAATTGGAGTCCTTTCTCTTGAGCGTTTTGTTTTGTGAAAATGATTACAAATTGAAATTAAAACATGTTTAAACTAATAAAACCAATTCTCTTTTCTTAGTTTTCATGATTTTCATATAGTTTGAGTGAGTTGTCCACGTTAAGACTTAACTACTTTGGCTTATTGTGTTTGTAGACTTAAATGATCCCATAAAAGAATTGTGAACCAAAAGCTATTGACTTGGCTATATTATTTCATAAGGCGTGAACCATATGCCCATTTGGTTGAAGTTGGAAAACTTTCTACTTTTGAAAAACAACAAAATTTGCCAAGATAAGGCTAATGATACTCTATCATTTTACATTTAAAAAATCAGCATTGTTTATATTGTTCAACTCATAAACAATGAAACAAGCATGATTATTAGACTGAATTAGACATTATATCGATTGCATTCACCAAACAAACTCTTCGATATAATATCTACAATTTTTTTTGGGAGTAATTTTACCCCACTTATCAACAAACAAATGAGTGCTGCAAAAACTCTCAAATATTTTAAAAGGTTCTTCCCTTACTATACATTCAATATTATTGGTGGGCTGGACGGTATCTTTTTTTCCCCAATCTCTTCAAGCTATTTTTGCCCATTCTTTATTCTTTTGCCCTCTGTTTAGGGAAGGGCGTATTCATATGATGCCGTTGGATCCTATGAGAGGTGATTCTGATTGCCAAGGAACAGTGGAACCCTCATCGTTTTTTTTTAGACAACCAGTGAAGTCTCCTAGTCCTTGTTATTACTAGGTAAGATGTTTTATTTTATTTTATTTTGGTTTAGTGAATTTTGTTAGAATTGAATGTTTCAATTTTTCTAGTTTCTAAAGCTTAAAAAAAATGAACAGATCTTTGTGACACCACTCTGAGTCGGAGGCTTGATCTTGTCAAAGATGTTTTGCCTCATCTGAGAAAGAGATATTTACTTGTAGGTTTTCCAATCTTATTTTTATTTATTAGCATTTTTAAAGAGTGATATTTTCCCCTGCAAAAAAATAATAACATTGGATCAAGAGCCTCCCAACATGATGTTCATGCAGCACTGTTAATGATTTGAACTTGAGCCAAAGCGATATGATCTCGGGTCAAGATCGGTTCAAATTCATTCAATTTGATACTTGCATTTGATCCGATTTTGATTTGATCAAAGCTATAGGCTAACATGATATGAATTCAATTTGAGCCAAACTTATCTCATTGAAATTGATTCTAATTTTGGTCTATTGAGCTAAATTTTCAGCTCAAAATATACGATACACTCACACGCCTGTTCGCGTTCATACACACACATATATACATGCAAACTATGTTATGATGATCGGTTCAAAATTGGCTTAGCTTGTTCATAATCAAACCAAACTCAAAAGCGTCACGGCTTTTGAGCGACCTGATCTTATGATCATATTAATCCCATATTCCTCCATTTTACAAATGCATGAGGTGCGGTTGCATGAGATATCTGAGAAGCCATGTCCTAAAATTTTTTAGGTAGAAATAATTTTTGCTTATATTTATATATATTTCTTTATTTATAGTGCGTTTCAACTATTTGAGGGAGATAAATTAGAAATTATTATTGTAAATGCAATCCGCATCCGGAGTTTATTGAACTGAGGAAGGATTAGAGAATACTTGGTGCAGTCTCTGCTGAAAATTGGTTTAGACAACTGAAGCTTCCTCAGATTCTTTTGAGTGTTGGAACTTGTAAACTTTTCTTCTATTGGGGAGTGGAACTGATTTGGATTAAGGAAGTACAATTATCATCTTCTCTGTTTATTTTCCTTTGGATTCTTGACTGCTTCAAATTGAGGATTTTTATTGTTCTTTATTCTGGTCTGGAACCTCTCTTCTGCAGTAACTATTTTTCTTCCTGTTAGTGAGAATTGTTATGTTCAGATATTTAATTATAAATAGTAAATTTTTATTTTGTTATAAATTTTTATTAATTGCAATATGGTAAATATAAGAAAATGATTGTTCAATTTTTTAAAGGAAAAATTTAAATATTAACAATATTTCTAAAAAAAATATATTATTTTAATAACAATAATTGTACCACTTCCAGCAGATCCCAAGTATGATGAAGTGAGTCTCTTTGGAAACAAGTAAACCATAATGTCACAATAATAAAATATTTGATATTAATTTTTTTGATTATTTTTCCCTTTTTCATATTTGAAATTATCAAAATAAAATAAAAAAACGAAAATTTGTATTATTTAAAACTCTATTTTTAATCTCTTCTCTCCCAATTCATATCTCAGGACTCACTGTTCCTCAAAGAGGAGCTTTCGGAACCAATAGGGATCCACCAGAGTTATGGCAAGGTTTTTATGGCGAAGAGATTTCTATTGTTTCACAATAATGATTAACTATTGTTCTGCATGAATGAATTGATCCTTGCATAGTGTGCATGAAAACTATGGGTCAACAATAATATAAAGTATAGGGTAGGCACATTTCTTTTTTCTTGTTCAAATTGTTATTGAATCGAACAAGGTATTTCAATTGAAAGATAGAGATGAACTATATCTTCTTTTAGATAAGAAATTGTTCTTCTTCATATGAGTTCTAAAAGATGAGAGAGCTTTCATTCACAATCTTCAAATGAGCGCTTCAAAGTTCTAGTCATATTCTTGAATTAAATAAAATAAAATTTTTAATGATTAATTCATATATATAATTTTGAATTTAAAATATAATATAATTGGAATATAATTATTTAAATTAATATTTAATCACATCTTACATTTCAATATTTTTTAAATTCACATTATATATATATATATATATATATTGAAAAATGACACATATTTTATATATCAAATATATGTTTATGTCTCTATGTAAAATTATCCTATTAAGAAAATAATAAATAAATTAATGACATGTATATTAAACATGTATGAGTATGATAAGAATGAAAAACTATATAAAGACTAATAAGTTATTTTAATTTTTTTTGGAATGGTAATTAAAAATATCTTTAACAATTAATTTTGCTTAAAAATATATTTTAAGTTTTTTTTTTTGTTTAATAGAAAATATATCATGTTAGATGGCACATGATGCATTTAAATCTAATTTATTTCAATTAATATTTTACTTTCAAAAACTAATTATTTTTAATTTTATATTCAATTGAAAGCTTAGATTATTTTATTTTATTTTATATTCAATTATTATATCAGACAAAAATATGATTTATAATATTGATTTAACTAAAAGATATTTGTATTTAAATTTTAATTTATTTGTTCAACTTTTAATTTCAAGTCAAGTCTAACATAATAAAGGCTCTAAATTTACTGCAATACTCAAAAAAAAAAAAAAAAAAAACTTTTCCGAACCAATTATGTTCTTATTTCCATCATAATTGTTACAATATCTTCACACATTAATCTTACATCTCTCTATAGTCTTTTTTAGAATACACTGTATACTATATACATATTTTATTACACAGATATATCTGTAATAAAGCCATCAAACTAAAACAAATGGCTTTCTGCTCAGAAAAAATTCAGAAAAAAATAAAATAAAATAAAACAGTATAAAATAGCTCAGAAAAAACAAACCATCATTTTGCAGATTTTTTCAGTTCTCCTTTCAATTTTATTAAAATTTCTTCCGATTGTGGTGAAGAATGGATGAGAAGAAATTACTGTTGAGTTATGGCTCTCTGTGCTCTGATGGCTTTGATTCACTTCAGTGCAGAAGCCATTATCGCTTTCTTCCCTTCCAGAATTGAAGCTATTATGGCTGCTGGTTTTTGTTTTGAGGTAGAAGCTTCTTCCTCCTATCTCTCTAATTTTGTCACTTTTGTTGAGACCTGCATTACATACATATCATAAATATATAATTCTCATATATTTATATATTTAATATCAAAACTTTAATATTTATATACATAACATTTAAATCTTTAACATTATATCAAAAATATTAGAATTATTATATTTTTAAAAGTAAATATATTTTTTCATGAATAGATGGAGTATTAGAAATATAAATACATAGGAATTGTGTGATATGTATGCAAATCTTCTTTTAAATAGTATTTTAAAAATAATAGATTTATTATTGTTATTTAGAAAAGGTTCTTATAGAGTAAAGTTTTTAATCTTCTCAAAATACTTGTGAAATAACAGATGTTTAAAATTGAATAATAAAACTCATAATTTTACTGAAAATCTAGATAAAGTAAAATCTTCCACTATGTATCTGTTTGAGTATAAAATTATTCCGATAATGGGATTACAATGCATGAAAAGGCAACTATGTGACAACGATCATTGTAATAGTTGCTATTAGTAGCAATGATGTGAACTATGCGGAGCAATCACGTGGAAATCAATTTGCGAGAAAACAATATTCTAAATAATAGAAGTCATCATGATAGAAAAGAGGTTGGCGATCAAGGATCAATGGCTACGGTATAATTAAATTGGTATTGTCTTTGGAGGATCTTTTAGAGCTCTCTTCTCTCTCTTGGCCTCCTTATGAGGAATGACTATTTATAGATTGGAGGACGTCTCAATAAAAATCAAAACCACTCCTCTCCATAGACTTCATGATTATCATATGATGTATTTTTGTATTTGAATGCTCAAATAATTGAATTGTAAGATCTTTCATAAACCCGATAGATTTTATAAACACTCCATATTTGAGAGCTTTTAATTTACTGTTAAAATTTCCAATGATATTTTAAGTACTTGATCTCGATTTCAATTTCATTATCATCAAGATTTGCTTTTAGAGAATTTTATTCATATCGGTTGCCTTATTTTGGATGATATTATCTTTCATCATCATAATGTACTTAAAATAATAAATTCTTAAAATCTGTAAACCATTTTGAAGAACAGATCTTCATGTAAACGATTATGACTCTGGAATGCAAACCACAAATATGTGTAGGTATGTCGCTGAAATGATTCTGATCCATGTCTCTCTGACTGCAGCCCTACCAACATCATGGTGCCGCTGGCGTATATCGTAAAACTGTGTCATGAAGCTTCAAAAGATATTGTCGATTTTCCATAATATAAAATATACATCATGGAATAAATTCAATATAATAATTCTGACACAGCATACTTCCACTGTATTTTTGAGAATTAGCAGACAAAGTTTTATTTTTTAAATTCGTTTTAAATTTAAAACGGTTTTATTTTTTGAGATTTTTGAATGGTTTCTTTTAATTTTTACCTTTTGTCCCTATAAATTATAAAACAGGGCCAGGGAGAAGGCACCTTCTTTTCTTCTTGAGAGAAGGTCGTTTATCAAGACCAGTAGTTCATGGCTCTTTTCCCAAAAGGTCACTAACCTCGTCGGTCAAGATCGAGAGATCAAGAGTAGTTTATCTGAGCTCGATTTTCCCTGAAGAGGTGTTAACATCACCGGCATCGATCAAGACCCATTCATATGGCAAGGCTCGGTTTTCCATTGAAAGAATTATTAATTGACCCGTCGGAGATCGATCAAGACGTAGTTCATAGGCTCAATTTTCCCTTGAAAGAGGTATTGACCTTCATCGCCGGGTGATCGAGATGGGTTGAAAAATCTCAGCGATGGTAATGACTGAATGCGATGGTGGAGTAAATAAAACATCATGAGAACTCCCATTATCAAAATTCTCTTAACAATATAGAGCAATCCACGCGATGACAGAGGATCTTGATGTGGAACTTGACTCCTTCCAAGTCTAAGTTATTAAAAGTGATGGGATGATTAATACTAGATTTTCTTAACTCCTCTTGAGTAGATGAAGACTTGATTAGATAGTAGCACTTTTTGCTTTAATTCTCCAACTATTTGGCTATTATATTTGTTTTACGTGATGGTGTCATTAATTGCTATGTTTTGAGTTGGTTGATTTTGCACAAATTACACGAGATAACCATGTTGAATAAGTCTCAATCTCTTTTTAAGTTGTTTTACCTTAGTATGTCCACCGACTTGATGGAAGTGACAATATTGCTCTTGATTTCGAGTTGGTTTAAATTATGTGACCACTTAATGGTCTCTTCATCACCGAATAGCCATCAAGGCGTTAATGAGATGTGTTGAGGCTTATTCAGTCTGATAATGGAGGTGAGATCCACGCCTTTTTCTCTCGATGATTTGATCAGTTTCAGAGCACTCTCATTTTCTATGGATTGTTCAAATTATTTTCTGGGCATTTCATGTTAACTTTGCTTCACACTTTAACAGTAGCTATTTTTTGATGAATAGGTCCTCTTGTATTTTAAGGATGAGAATCTAAAAGTCTTTAAATGATTCACCATCATTTTAACAAATGCTAGAAATGAGGAATCTTAATCCTTTTGAATGATTACAAAACCTTGGCAGTTGAAATATGGATGGATCCTTGGAAAGTAGACCAAATGCGATTGCCCCAAATAGCAGGAAAAGACTTGACAAGCGGTGTCTTTTGATATGCATGATGGTCTGAATACCGATGTGTTCATATGGGTCTTACCCCATCAAGAATCAATGTTGAAACTTGAAAACATAGGATGTTGAAAATAGCTAAATGAGATTCCTTATAGTGCGGTGAAAGATAATTTCTGTCTTGAAGGTGAAATTCATCTTGATTAGCGTCAATTCTCATGTATAACATGAGAGTGGAGTCAAATGAAACTCTCCGCAATAATTGTTGGATTAGCACATTAGCTACATGTGAGGATGAGTAACCAAAGAACATGCATCAAGCAGAACTTCATCTTGAGATTAGCATTTTGACCTCTCGCGCTAACAATGATCTTGGGAGATGTTTTCAAGTGATGTTGTGTTTTTAAGTCGATCATCATTTGAATTCTTCCATTGACGATCTTAAGAGATTCTCTGTCTTCATAAGATCTTGCCTATGGAGTGAGATTGGAGTGACGGGAGTTGGGCGGGGAGGCTCAGGTTGTTACATCTTGCTTTATTGGCCATGGCCGGGTTTTCAAGAAATTATGATTGAGGTTCTTTTCACAGCGGCAGCATTGCGTCTTTAAAACCGATTCGGTAGAGTAAAGTTTTCCTTAACTTATTGTGAAATCCAAACACACAGTGTTTAAAAGTGAACAATAAAACTCTAGAATTTTAAAATCTCAAAAGAGAAAAAATCACGCGGGGCCAGTAAAATCTTCCACTATGTATCTGTTTCAGAGTACAAAATTATTCCCGATAATGGGATTACAAGATTGCATATGAGAAAGGAACAACAGCTATGTGACAACGATCAGGTTGTAATAGTTGCTAGTAGTAGCAGATGATGGTGAACTATCACGGAGCAATCTGAAATTAAATCACGAGGAACAATGGCAGCGAAATCAGGAAATCCAGAAATGCAGACAATCAAGTAGAAGTCATCATGATGGAGAGCGGAGGTTGGCGGCGACAAGGATCAATGGCGGCGGTGGTTGAGCAAGTCAGTGGTTTACCGGTGTGTTGGAGGATCTTTAGAGCTCTCCTTCTTTCTTGCTTGTCCTCCCTCATAGGAAGAATGAGGCTATTTATAGATTAGAGTGGCGTCTCTGCATAAATACATGCAAAATCGAACCACTCCTCTCCATCGGACATGATGATTCCCTTGATCATATGATGTATTTTGTGTATTTGAATGCTCAAATGAAGTCAGAATTGTAAGATCTTTGGCTTGTTGGAACCGGCTCATCGAGACGCTCGATTTGACTATAAACACTCCATATTTGAGAGCTTTTAGGAATTTAACTGATGTCTTAAAATTTCAATGATATTTTAAGTGCTTGATCTCGACCAGTTTCAATTTCTGATTAGCTTGCTTTCGGCATCAAGATTCGTGCTTCGACTAGAGGAATTTTTAGGGTCATATCAATTATATTTAAATTTAGTCAGAGAGGAAAATTAATTTTAAATTTCATTAATCTTCTCAAAATACTTTAAAAGATGATGATTTTATTTTCACACCCAAAATGAATAAAAAGTAAATCACTATTTAAAAAAAATATATTCTTATTTTATGTTTTCTATAATATAAAAAAAGTTCTCAAAATAATTTTATTAATCATATAATTAATTAATAGAAAAAAAATATAGTATAAAACTAAACTAAAATTTTAAGGTGATATATATTTATATAAGAATTTTATTGCTTACCTGAGACTGAAATGAGAATGGTGAAGCTCAAAGGAGCCATTTGTCCTCTCGGTCGTCATTGACGACGACAACTATGGCCTCGACGCAAGCCGCACCATCGCCTTCACCGGCCCAGGGCTCCCTTCCACGGCCACGCTCACCACCACCTTTGTCTCCAGCACCACCAAAATTATTTTGGGGCTTTTACATATAATATCATCCTATTTTTATATATTTATAAATTAATTATTTCCAACATCAAAATTTTAAATTGAAATTCAAATATTAAAATTCATAACAAAAACTCATATTTTTCATTTTTGTAAAATTTTTAATGATTTAATCATGTAAAATATATAAGTTTTAATTAAATAAATAAATAAATGATTAAATTATAAATATATATATATATATATATATATATATATATATATATATATATTTTAAATGATTAATTTGTAAATATCCTAATTAATTTTCAATATTTATATTTTTATATATCTTAAAAATATAAATAGATTATTTTTGGTTAAGATTTTTTTGAACCTTATTTCATTTGATTTCATTTGAGTTTTAATAATTTGGATCAAATTTACTTAAACTATCCAAACGGAAAGAAATAGCTATTTTTCAATCAGCTTTGATAGTTTCAGGTCATTTTTTGGCTGAAATTTAAAATCATGCATGAATAAGTTTTTTAACCATTTTTTCATTCACATTTATGTTTCATTGAATCAAAAATTATTAAATGTGGAATTGAGATATAGCTTCTATATGAACTCTAATAATATAGTACTATATGATGCTCATTAATATATAATCTAGTATATTAGCTATGAATAATTGTGTATTTATTGTATTTTGAAGTATACCTAAATGTTTTGTATTAATGTGCAGTTAATATTATATCAATACATAATAATGCAGCTCACAATCAATATCTGAGCGACATCATAGCATTATATTATTGAAGTTCGTATATAGAGTTACCTCAAGACTCTCCACATAATAATCTCTACAAAGAATTCCGTAGTTTTTTTATATTTACTTTATTTATGAAGTTTAAAATACTAGACAAAATATATTATTAAAATCCATCGATTAAATCTTTAGAATAATAATGAGATACTTTTACAAGAGTTTTTATTTGAGTTTTGATGATTTCAATGTATTTGGTTTATTAACAAATTTTGATAGTTTCAGTTTCACTTAAATTTTGATAGTTGCTCTTACTATTTGGATTATTTTGACCTAATTTTAACAATTCCGGGCCAAAATCATCAAAGACGGAAGATGTTTAATTTCATGTTACCGTACTACTAAAACCCTTAGTTTGCATTTTAGAATCAATTTCAAATGAGAATCTGAAAAATCATGCATAAATCTTGCCATCAATTCCCTCAACCACTTCGTAAAACAATCATTGGAACTTGATTTAATTTAACATCAACCAACCTTGGAATCTCCTGTAGAAGAAGGAGATTTGGGCCACCGTGAAGGCGATGTGACATCCATACACGTATGCGACCTAGGAATACGCAGCGATGCAATCCAGTTCCCTCCTTCCCTTTCCCTGATCACCGAACCCCATAAAATCACCTGAGGAGGGAGAGATTCAGGTTCCGCTTTGGTGAAGAAGAAGAAGAAGTTTCTGGTGGGAGATGAAGGCGTAGGGTGAGGTCACGCACATCCCGTAAAGGATCATCTAATAGTACGAAGCTTTGGGGATTTCCATGGAGGAGATTGAAGAACAAAGTCGCGCACTCTAGCCGAGTGGCGGTCTTGCTAAAGTGGAAGTTTGACGCGTTGTTTTTGAAATGCCTACAAGTTTGGTGCAAATTACTAGATCTTCTGGTGGGTCTTCTTTATGAATTTAAGTTTCTCCGATGGATTTTACGTCGACGCCGTCAGAAGACTCGCCACTATCGCAGATATAGATAGGGTGATTAAACACCTTGGCGAGTTGATTTTCATAAATTTTTTTGAGACATTCCTTATGTTGAATCTCAATCTTATGAGGATAACGTCTTTTGATGCTTTGTAGTACCTCATCTACTGATAGCTTAAAATCCGTAGTTTTTTGAGGGATCGTTAATTCAGAATAAGCTTTAATAATGGCTTTAATTTGCTTGAGTTTATCCTCAATGTTGATTGAATTCCACCATTTTAGTAAAAATTATCTTTGAAGGACCAACCGATTGAAGGGGTCCTTTCCAAGTATAACGTTCAGCTCCAAATCCATGGGATTTGGCAGTCCGTGAAGAAATGAGCAAGATTTTGTCCTTGAATCATTTTTTTTGGGATTAATAGCCCTCATTTTGGGGGCAGCTTCCATCCAGTCATTGAAGACTTCTTTGATTGGATCTGGAAGAATATTTAATTCTGCTCCAAAATAGTTCCACCATCTGAAGAACCATGCTGAAAGTTCTTTGTTGATAATATCTTTGTTCATTATGAACATCCATGAATGTCTTCGTTTGTCATTGAGAAGGAAGAATACCTTCATCATAGCTTGCACATAGCACCAATAATTTACGCTAATTTTGTACTGTAAATTAGTGGAGGATAAGAATACATTTTTCTCTTGGAATGGAGTTAGACCCCATTCGCTTTGATGAAAGATCTTTTGTATAACATTTGCTATACAAAATTGTATGGTTTGTCTGATCACGAACATGATTAATCTCAATACACTTTAATTGTATTAAGATTTTTTCATAATTTTCTTTTGAGAGATTAGATTCAAATGGGAAAGGATTGTTTCCCAAATATCTTTCAAATAAGGGTCACGGATTATTTATTGAATAATCAGAGGGATTAATTTCAATAATATTCTATTTTATTTCTTTAGAGAAATAAACAGATTCCTATACAACGACATCTTTTAGGGATGGTGTTGCAGCTTTTTTAGAAGGTTCACCCTTTTCAACCGTAGTTGAAGAGGAAGTACCATAAAGATAAGTTTGCAAATTGATCATGCCAATTGTTGAATTGACCCGATCTTTGCTATTAGAGCAGCCATGGCCGCAACCTCCATGAAAAGAAAGACGTCCTCGGTTAGGAGTAGTCATTCTTCCATGCGGGGTGATCCACCCCTGATCGTCCCTGCAAGAATTCATGGGTCAAAAAATCAGGAAGAGAATTTTCATTACCTTTAATGAATTCGATGTCAAAATCGAAGACAAAGAGTCATGATTATGATGCAAAATTTATTTTGAAACTAAATTTTTGACATCTTGTTCAATGATGTATTTGACTGAGGAACAGTCAATACGAAGGAGAAAATGCTGATTAAGTAAATCATCTTAGAATTTTGAGATGCACTTAATCACATAAAGCATTTCTTTTTGATAATGGAATACTTTTGAGTAGATTCCATTTACCGTAAACAAAGTGAACTAATTCTTCTTAGAATTCTTTCACGCTTTAGATACCTCCATAGCCTTATGAGAGGCATCTGCTTTCAACAATTTAAACTAGTACCGCAAGATTAAGACATGGAAGGTTTTGAACCCTTTCTTTAATTTTCATTGCCATGGTATGAGTATCGACCATGGTGGGGATTCTTTTAATCATCAAAGAGTGCGCATCTTTGGCAAGATTTTGATAGAAATCAACATAATTGAGAGCTCCTAAGAACCGCCAGAATGGTTTTATCTAAAATGATATTAGAAATTTGTTAGCAAATTCAATACTTCTATTAATTGGTATAATAGAAGCATTGATATATTATGGCTAAAAATCTTATTTCGCTTTGAAATAATTTGATTTTTTGCTCTGAAATAACTAATCCATTTTAAAATTAACCATTTAAATATTTTTAGATGGTTGAAGTGTTCGTCAATATTATTTGAGAACACTAGAACATCATCAATATAGACTAAAATATATTTAAAATAATCTTTAAATATATTATTCATGATATGCTGAAATTTAAAAGGTGCATTTTTAAAACCAATGGACATTATGTTCCATTCGTAATGTCCAAAGGGCACCTTAAATGTTGTTTTATAGCGATCTGATTCTTTTATCTGGATCTGCCAATATCCTGATTTTAAATCAAATTTGGAAATTATTTTTGCATTATGCAATCTATTTAATAAATCCCTTTATTAGAATTGATATTTGATCCATTTTAAAACTTTGTTTAGCTTGTAATTAATTACAAGTCGGTCTCTCTTTCCTTTTCTACAAATTCATAACAAAGAATGCGACAAGGGGAGATAGGATTGAATTATTCCTTTCTTTAATAAATCAGCAATCTCTTCTTTGCATAAAGCAAGGTAGTGCTCGTTCATCTGACAAGGACAAGCCTTAGTGGGAATGTCTCATTCATTGAAATTAGTTCATTAAGCTGGTTGAACAGCTTTCCGAACTCTAGGATTTAGAGTATTTAAAACTTGAAAATAAATTCTAAAAATTAGAGCAATAGTTTTAGAACCCGGAAGGAAATCATAACCATAAAGCTGTAAATATAATTTTAGAGCTTTAAAAAGATTTATATCAGAAAGAGATAAACTCATATTAGGAAAGGTGTTGAAATAGACTGGCCCGTGACATAGGCTAGTCTCTACAACACTCATTAGGGATTGAGCCCAAGAAGGCATCACCCATCTCTTAGCTTGTTAAAATAGAAGCATTAAGACCTTTAAGGGTTAAAGGTTTGAATGCTATCTGTATCATCCCTATATGAATATATTTAAAATCTTGCATTTATTTATGCAGATTTTCAAACGTTAGTAGATAAATGGTTTAATCCATTTGATCTACAGTAATGGTTTGTTCTACAATTTTCACTGAAGATTTTCCTTAAAATCAAAAGTTCCAAATTGATAAATGATAGTTTTATCAATCTTGGGGAGAGACCATCTATTTAGGTCTTCTTCATTCAAGGGGAACTCTGCCATTTCAAAGTTCTTGATTAAATTATTATTTTTCTTAATCGTTAGATTAGAAGTTACTTCTGAAGAAGTAGAAGCCATATAACCAAAAGGGGAAAAAGGGAGAGAGGAAGATGATGCAGGGAGAATTTGGAACTACAGTTGATGGAAATTTTGAAGTTTGATCCAACCCTCGTCTATCCATTACACTTCCTAGGGTTTCTATCCCTAAAACCTCAGAAGGATCGATGGTTCACACACTCAACCATCGCCGAGGCCCTTCACCTAAATTAAAATCTATCTATCATCCGGAGAGAAAATCAATCACCCACTCCATCTAAAATGAACTTTAGTCTTAATGAGCTACACAATAGGTTCTAAGACTAGAGAGGTTGTTCTGAAGGAATACTTCCAACCAAAGTACGATAATTTTTGTACTTGGTATAGAAGTTTTACTTCTAAAGATCACCATTTGCGACGAAGACGGGATAAAGCCATGGGAGGATTGAACAAAGTACTAGTTTATCCAAAGCATGGTGAAATACAACAAAAAATCTCTAACATCCTTCCCCTCCCTAGGGATTTATGCCATCATGGCTCTGATACCAGACTTAAACTAGGATATTGGTCGTAAATCCCTATTGCATGAGGCTTGAAAGGGTTATAAGTCCTATTTTTGTTGACTGTCTGGGAAGATAATTCTCTAATGGAGGTTTATACTTAGTTTATTTTATCCTTATGTGGTGATTTATTTCAAATTCTCCCTGCATCATCTCCCTCTCTCCCTTTTTCCCCGTTTTTGGTAATATGTCTTCTACTTATTTTGAAGTAACTTCTAATCTAATGATTAGGAGTAATAATAATCTAATCAAGAACTCTGAAATGGCAGAGTTCTCCTTGAAAGAAGAAGACCTAAATAGATGGTCTCTCCCCAAAATTGATAAAACTATCATTTATCAATTTGGAACTACAGCTGATGGCGATGTTGAAGTTCGATTCAACCCTCATCAATCCATTACACTTCCTAGGGTTTCTATCCCTTCTAAAATCTTAGAGAAGTCTAGATCGGATGGTTCACACTCATGAACCATCTATTGAGGCGCCTAAATAAAAAATCATATCTATCATCGGAGAAAATCAATCTCCACTCCATCCAAATGAACTTTAGTCTTAATGAGCTACACACAATAGGTTCTAAGACTAGAGAGGTTGTTCTAAGGAATACTTCCAATCAAAGTATAATTTTTGTACTAGTATAGAAGTTTTACTCAAGACCAACGCTCAAATAAATGATTTATATTTTGAGAAAATGAGAGAAAGAAAATAGTCAAGAAACTATTCCTTTATAGGTTTTGCAGTTACTATGCTCAATCTGCTCAAGTGCTATTTTTTTAACTACCAAAAAAATGGCAAACAGAGCAAGGAAAAATAATTGAAGCATCTTATCCTCCATCAATTATAAAAATGGTGGATGATAAACCTTTAGAATTAGTGGCCTTCGGAAAAATAAGTTTCGATCCACAAATTTCAAAAGAATTTATCACTATAATTAAACAACTTAATTATAGTAATAGTATACTTCAAATAATCACTGATCATCTTTTTTTAGAATCTAAATCATCGATGCTTAAACAAAAGGTTTCTAGCCCTGAAACTAGAAAAGCTTCAGAGAAAGCTTCTACTAGTATAAACTCATTTGTTAAACCTTTTATCCAACCACCTCCTAAATTGGCTCTTAAGTTAGGACCCTCTTCTGAAGACATTCATAATTTGATTTTAAATTTAAGTGAAAAGTATGTAGGAGCTCTTGAAGATATCAGTCAATCGGATAAAGATTCAAATGAATCCTCAACCGAAAATGATACTGATCAATCAAGTAATATTGAAAAAGTTTAAAACCTTTTTCAAGAATTACAAGATCCTCATCCTTCTTTTGATATCCAAAAACTTTCTTATCCCAAGAAAAATTTAGAAAAATATTATTATAAAAAAACAACACCTCTCGAATTATTTAAGGAAGATACTCATTTCAGAGAAATTTCTATGAAGATTCTTTATATGAATGGAATATTGATGGACTTCTCAACATCAAATCATTCATACCCTTCATCGAATGCTTTTGTCTGCGTTCAATCTAGACATCAAGCAAAATCACATATTATCGCTCAAGCCATCATTTTAGGATTCTCTGAACTCAAAGGATGGGATAATTTTCACGCTCCTCAAAGGGAAGATCTCCTTAGAAATTGACTTAAGTACAAGGATCTTCCAAAAGTACAGAAAACCTAATGAAAATTTGGTCTATAATCTTCAAACAATTATAGATCATTTTTCGGATCCATTGGAGATCAAGGAGAAAAACTCGCTTACTCCAAAAAAATTAAGATGTCTATCCTTAACCCATTTTGATGGTACAAGGATATATTTTAAAGATCGTCATGAGAAACAATCCTTTCCCATTCAATCTAATTCTCAAGAGAAAATTAAAAAAATCTTAATATAAAAGTGTATTGAGATTATTCATGTTCAAGACGAGATTTCTAGGTCGGGGATAGAAATTTGGAAGTGTAATGGATCAAGGGTTGAATAATTTCTACATCGCCATCATATTTTTTGATAAATGATAGTTTTATCAATTTTGGGAGAGACATTAGGTCTTCTTGGGAATCCATTTGAAAGTTCTTGATTAAATTATTATTTCTTCTAATCATTAGATTAGAAGTTACTTCAGAAGAAGTAGAAGCCATATTACCAAAAAATGGGGAAAAGGGAGAGAAGATGATGGGGTAAATCTCAGGGAAGGATGTTGAGATTTTTGTTACATTTCACCATGCTTGGATGAACTAGTACTTTGTTCATTCCTCCCATATTTTATCCCGCCTTCAAAATGGCCATCCCTATAAATGCTGATGGTGATAAGTCATTTTGTGAGCCTGGGATATTGCAGAGGTTTATATTGCCTTCATGAAAATAAATTATGAGGCATGAAAGAGTTGTAATCTATTCTTGTGATGCCTGGAAGATAATGATCTAATGGAGGTTTATACTTAGTATTTTATCCTTATGTGGTGATTTGTTTCAAACTCTCCTGCATCATCTTCCTCTCCCCTTTTCCCCTTATATATTCTACTTCTTTTGAAGTAACTTCGACCCAATGATTAGAGAAATAATAATTTAATTAAGAACTCTAAAATGGTAGAGTTCCTTGAATGAAGAAGACCTAAATAATGGTTCTCAAAATTGATAAAACTATCATTATCAATTTGGAACTTTGATTTTAAGGGAAAATCTTCAAGAAAATGTAGAACAAACCTTAGATCAAAATGAATAAAACTATTTATCTACTAATGTTTGAAGATCATAAATATATGCAAGATTTTAAATATATTCATATAGGATGATTTGATAGCATTCAAACCTTTAACCCTTAAAAAAGTCTAAATGCTTATTTTAGCAAGAAAGATGGATGCCTTCACTGGCTCAATTTAATGAGTGTTGTAGAGACATCTATGTCATGCCAGTTTATTTCAACACATTTTCCAATCTAAGTTTATCTCTTTCTGATATAAAGCTTTTTGAAGCTTTAAAATTACATTTAAACCTTTATGGTTATGATTTTCTCCGAGGTTCTGAAACTATTGCTTTAATTTTCAAAATTCATTTTTGAGTTTTAAATACTCTAAATCCTGGAGTTTGGAAAGATGTTCAACCAAATAAACTACTCTAATAAATAAAGCAAAAGCATCCATTAAAGTGATTAAATGGAATGAGGTGATATTTCAATCATTATACCATCTCATGTTTACCAAGACCTTCCATTAATCAAGATGTAGATCGATAATTCAAAAATCGATACATGTTGAATTATTCAACTCGCCGATCCATCACACTTCCTAAGGTTTCTATCCTTCAAACCTCGTGTTCAGAGATGGTTGACATAACCATGAGGCCCTTCAAAATAAAATCATATTCCATCCAAAGGTGAGAAAATCAATCTCCACTCTATTAAATGAACTTTAGTCTTAATGATACACAATAGATTAAGACTAGAGATTAAAGGAATATTTCAACCAAAGTAATAATTTTCATACTGAAAAAAATTTTACTTCTAAAGACCAACATATTGAAATAAATGATCTATATTTTGAGAAATGAGAGAGAAATAATTAATTAAATAGCATGATTTTACTATGCCAATCGCCAAGTTGCAAAAAATTCAAAATAAAAAATAAAAAATATCTATCCTCCATCACTTATAAATGGTGATAAATTTTTTAGAATTAGATTGATAAAGATCCACAAAAGAATCATTAAAATTAATTTATTATAGTAATAGTATACTTCAAATAATCAAGATCATTTTTATGAGTCAAAAATCATCAATAATTAAACAAAAGGTTTTTAGCCCCGAAATTAGCAAAGCGTCAGAAAAAGCTTCTACTAGTATCCTTCCCGAGAATAACGTTCCAACTCCAAATCCATGGAATGTCAAGAAGTGAGCAAGAGACTCTAAAAAAGATGATGGATTATTAAGTATACTATTATTATAATTAAGTTATTTAATTCAAAGAATAAATTATTTTAGAATTTGTGATGAAACTTATTTTTTCAAAGGCCGCTAATTCTAAAGGTTTATCATCCACCATTTTTACAATTAATAGAGGATAAGATGCTTCAATTATTTTTTCTGCTGTTTGTCATTTTTTTAGTAAAATAGCATCTGACATTAAGAATACAAAACCATGCTACTTAAAAGAATAGTTGCTTTTTTGACTATTTTCTCTCATTTTCACACTCAGCATATCATAAATGAAATGAATCTTAATAATAAGTCCATACATTATCGATCGCTATTAAAGAAATAAATAGCTTTTATGACTATTTTCGTCTCTCTCATTTTCAAAATATAAATCATTTATTTCAGATGTTGATTGAGAAGTAAAACTTATACCAAGTATAAAAAATTATCATACTTTGGTAAGTATTCCTTCGTAACAATCTTCTTAACATTTAAATTGAAATATTGTGAGAACACCGAGCCATCAATATAGAAATTTGGCGTAAAAAGAGGGAGACCGCAACTTGTAATTAATTACAAGTCGCTAAACAAAGTTTTAAAATGGATTAGATATCCAATTCTTAATAAAAGGGATTTAATAAATAGATTGCATAATGCAAAAATATTTTCCAAATTTGATTTAAAATCGATATGGATCATGAATCTATCACTATAAAACAACATTTAGGATTTGGACATTACGAATGGAGCGAATGCCCTTTTGGTTTAAAAAAATGCACCTTCAATTTCAAGATTCGAATAATATATTTAAAGATTATTTTAAATATATTTCCATATTGATGATGTTCTGTGTTCTCAAAAATATTGACTAACACTTCAACCATCTAAAACATTTAATGGTTAATTTTAAAAAATGGATTAGTTATTTCTGAGCAAAATTAAATTATTTCAAACTAAATAAGATTTTAGGCCATAATATATCAATGCTTCTATTATACCATAAGAAGTATTAAATTTGCTAATAAATTTCCGATATCATTTAAGATAACGAATGCCTTTGGTTTAAAAAAATGCACCTTCAATTTCAAGATATCATGAATAATATATTTAAAGATTATTTTTAAATATATTTCTATATTGATGATGTTTTTGGTGTTCTCAAATAATATTTCAACACTTCAACCATCTAAATAATAAATTCTTTTCTCGCTCTACTTACTAATGTAAGTACTTTTTTAAGCTTTAATATATAAGTGTTTTATATATCTCAAGTATCGTAACCATGATGGGGTAAATCTAAAGGATGTTAGAAATTTTATGTATTTCACCATGCTTGGATAAAGATCTTTCATTATGGTTTTATTGCCTTCATCAAATGACCATCTTTGGAGGCTTGATAAATGATAAGTTCGTTATTGTTGATGGATAATTCTCGAGAGGTTTATATTCCCATCTTCATTGCAAATGGCCATAAATCTATTTGAGGATTGAAAGGGTTGTAAGTCCTATTTTTGTTATCAAAGGGAAGATAATCAATGGAGGTTTATACTTAGTTTGTTTTATCCTTATGTGGTGATTTGTTTCAAATTCTGCATCATCTTCCTCTCTCCTTTTTTGATAATATTCTACTTCTTTTGAAGTAACTTCTAATCAATGATTAGAGAAATAATATTTAATCAAGAACTCAAATGGCGAGTTCCCTTGAAAGAAGAAGACCTAAATAGATATCTCCCAAAATTGATAAAACTATCATTTATCAATTTAACTACAAAGGGATGGCAATGAAGTTCATTCAACCCTCATCGATCCATTACACTTCCTAGGGTTTCTATCCCTAAATCTCGTGAGAAGTCAGATCGATGGTTTACACACTCTAACCATCGACGAGGCCCTTCGCCTAAATAAAATCATATTTATCATCCAAAGAGAAAATCAATCTCCCACTCCATCCAAAATGAACTTTAGTCTTAATGAGCTACAATAGGTTCTAAGACTGAGAGGTTGTTCTAAGGAATACTTCCAACCAAAGTACGATAATTTTGTACTTGGTATAGAAGTTTTACTTCTCAGACCAACGCCTCAAATAAATGATTTATATGAGAAAATTAAAGAAAGAAATAGTCAAAAAGTAACTATTCCTTTCGTAGCATGGTTTTGCGCTACTATGCTCAGTCAAGTTGTTTTAACTACCAAAATGGAAAATAGAGCAAGGAAAAATAATTGAAGCATCTTATCCTCCATCTAAAATGGTGGATGATAAACCTTGAATTGCCTTCAAAAAAATAAGTTTCATCCACAAATTCTAAAGAATTTATTACTATAATTAAACAACTTAATTATAGTAATAGTATACTTCAAATAATCAATCCATCATCTTTTAACCTAGAGTCTAAAATCATCGATGCTTAAACAAAAGTTTTTATCCTCAAACTAACAAAGCTCGTGAGAAAGCTTCTACAAGATAATAAACCATTTGTGAAACCTTTGTCCAGCCACCTCCTAAACTCGCTCTTAAGTTATGACCTCTCTTCTGAAGACATTCAGAATTTGATTCTAAATTTAAGTAAAAAAATATGTAGGAGCTCTTGAAGATATCAGTCAATTAGATGAAGATTCAAATGAATTCTCAATCAAATCGAGCATCGATCAATCAAGTAATATTGAAAAGTTCAAAACCTTTTCAAGAATTACAAGATCCTCATCCTCCTTGATATCCAAAACTTTCTTATCCAAAGAAAAATTTGAAAATTTATTATAAAACCCACCTCCTTGATTATTATTTGAGGAAGATACTCACTTCATAGAAATTCATGATGAGATTCTTTATATGAATGGAATATTGATGGACTTAAGATCAAATCATACCCTTCATCGAATGCTTATGTTTGCTATCCTCAATCTAGACATCAAGCAAAACCACATATTATCATTGAGCCATCATTTCAAGATTCTAACTGAAAGGATGGGATAATTTTCTATTCCTCAAAGGAAGACCCTTAGAGAAATTGACTTAAGTACTAAGGATCTTCCAAAAGAACAACAAAACCTAAAAAAATTGTCTATAATCTTCAAATAATTATAGATCATTTTGGATCCATTGAGATCAAGGAGAAAAACTCGCCTTACTCCAAAATTAAGATGTCCATCCTTAACCCATTTTCAATGGTACAAGGATATATTTGCATGCCATGACACTTTATGATGCCAATAGCCTTCAAGAAAAAAAATTCATTGAAGGCCTTCCCAATCTATTTCTGAAAAAGGTTAAGGTTTCTTCGCCTACATGGAACCATCCCATATGAAACTCTTACATATGGAAACCTTATTTTTGCATGTATTAAAGCTGGATTAGCTATATGCTCTGATCTTAAATTAAAAGATCAAATGAAAAGAGAACGTCTACTTGAGCGAAGATAGCTTGGCAAATTCTATGAATAATTTAACTGTGATCCTCAGGTACATCCTTTATTTTCCAAAAATAGGGGAAAAATATGAAAGACTATTTTTCCTAAACGTGAAAAATCACGTCATAAAAAATGTGATAAATTCACGCACAAACACAAGCACTCTCATCCTTATGGTTAAAAAACCAAAGAGACAAGAGAAATAAAATGTTACAAATGTGATGTGTCATTACCGAATGTGATGCAAGAAGAAGTTAAATGAACTTCAGATTGACGAAGGGTTAAAACAAACCTTGATGAAAATTCTACTTACAT
Source organism: Cymbidium sinense (assembly GCA_021442155.1). Taxonomy (NCBI): domain Eukaryota; kingdom Viridiplantae; phylum Streptophyta; class Magnoliopsida; order Asparagales; family Orchidaceae; genus Cymbidium; species Cymbidium sinense. The sequence continues at coordinate 147,856,218 of CM038223.1, read as the reverse complement.
CCTCTGATTCTGAAAGAGAATAAGAAGAAGAAGAAGAACATATTTCATCTTCATCCTCATCAGATTTTGATGAATCTGATAAATCTAACTTGCAATCCAAGATAGATTATTGTAAAAATATAATAAATATGACAAAATCTATACGCCACCCACGAGCAAAAAAGACTAATTAATTAAACTTTTAGCACAAGTTGAAAATGATTCAACTCGTGATAAAATTATCAATCTTCTTAATGATAAGAAGAAAGATAAATTAGAAAAATTTAATTACAAGCCTCCTATATACTCCCTATCTGAAGTATTAAAGAAAAAATTTGAGGCAAGTTCATCCTCTTCTAATTCAGCTTCTTTAGCAGAGCTAAAAACTGAATTAAAGAAACTAAAATTAGAAGTTCAGCAAATTAAAGCTGAGCAAGAGCAAATGAATGGTCATCTAATGGATCTCAAAATTAATCAAAAGATGCCCAACTCATTTGAAAATATAGAAGTTGATTCTAATCAAGAACCAGGTTTCTTACAAAATATTCAAAGGGCAATATACCAGAAATGGTATATTTCCATCAAATTAATTATAAATAAAGAATTTATTTTACCAAATTTAAGCTCTAGTTGATAGTAAGCAGATTTAATTGTATACAAGAAGGAATAATTCCTTCTAAATATTTTGAAAAAAATAAGCCAACGATTAAAGGCAGCCAATGGTGAATCTTTACAAATTAAGTATAAATTATCATCGTGCGGTGTCAAGATGATATTTGTATTCAAATGCCTTTTATTTTAGTCAAAAAATTTGACACAACACATTATTTTGGGAACTCCTTTGTTCTTAAATAATGAATCACTAGAATTGATGATACCGAATTCGATTTTCTTTGGGATAAAGAAATCACATTCGCTTTATCACCAATCCTAAGAAATTATCATAAATGAAATGAATAGGCTTAATAAAAGTCTATGCATATAAACTATTTACAAGAAGAAATTTCTAGTTTAACTATTAAACAATAAATTTCTTCCCAAAATTAAAAGAATTCAAAATTGCCACCAAGAATTCAAAGGAAGTCTGGTGACAACCCAATTTTTCGAAAGAAATACTCATGTAGTGGATCTCCGCATATGATAATTTCAATGAACGAGACATTTCCACTAAGGCTCATCCTTGTCAAATGAACGAGCACTACCTTGCTTTATGCAAAGAAGAGATTGCTGATTTAGTAAAGAAAGGAATAATTCAGCAATCCTACACCCCTTGGAAGTGTACCACATTCTATGTTATGAATTAAAAAGATACTTTGTAATTAATTACAAGCCGCTAAACAAAGTTTTAAAATGGATCGAGATATCCAATTCCTAATAAAGAGATTTATTAAATAGATTGCATAATGCAAAATATTTTCCAAATTTGATTTAAAATCGATATTGGCAGATCCATAAAAGAATGGATCGCTATAAAACAACATTTACGTCCTTTGACATTATAATGGAACGTAATGCCTTTGGTCTAAAAATGCACATTAAATTTCAAAGATATCATGAATAACATATTTAAAGATTATTTTAAATATATTTTAGTCTATATTAATGATGTTCTGGTGTTCTCAAACAATATTGATGAACCCTTCAACCATCTAAAAACATTTAAATGGTTAATTTTAAAAAATGGATTAGTCATTTCAGAGCCAAAAATCAAATTATTTCAAACTAAAAAAAGATTTTAGGCCATAATATATCCAATGCTTCTATTATTCCAATTAATAGAAGTATTGAATTTGCTAACAAATATCCTGATATCATTTTAGATAAAAATTAGCTACAACGGTTCTTAGGAGCTCACAATTATGTAGCTGATTTCTATCAAAATCTTGCCAAAGATGCAGCCCCACTCTTTGATAGATTAAGAAAGAATCCCCACCATGGTCCGACACTCATACCATATAAAAGAAAATTAAAAAAGGGTTTTATCTTAATTCAACAATAGTTTCAAAATTGTTGAAACTAATGCCTCTGATAAGGGCTATGGAGGTATCTTAAAATAGTGAAAGAATTCTAAAGAAGAATTAGTTCACTTTGTTTTTGGTAAATGGAATCCTACTCAGCAAAAGTATTCTATTATCAAAAAAGAAATGCCTTTTGTGATTTAGTGCATCTCACCAAGATGATTTACTTAATCAAGATTTTCTCCTTCAGACTATTCCTGGCCAAATACATCATTGAACAAGATGTCAAAAATTTAGTTTCAAAACAAATTTTTGCATCATGGCAATCGCAGCACTCTGTATTTGATTGCGACATCAAATTCATTAAAGGTAATGAAAATTGTCTTCCTGATTTTCTCGACATGAATTCTCTAGGACGATAGTGGATCACCCGCATGGAAGAATGACTACCCTAACCGAGGAATTTTTTTTAGGAGGTCGCGCCATGGTTTCTAATGGCAAAGATCCTATCAATTCAACAGCATGATCAATTTGTAAACTTATCTTTACGGTACTTCCTCTTCACTACGCTAAATGGTGAACCCTCAAAAAAAGCCGCAACACCATCCCTAAAAGATGTCATTGTAATAAGAACCTTTATTTCTAAAGAAATAAAACATAATATTATTAAAATTAATCCTCTGATTATTCAATAAATAATGGGGCCTTATTTGAAAGATATTTGGGAAACAACTTTTCCCATTTGTATCTAATCTCTCAAGAGAAAATTATGAAAAAATCTTAATACAATTAAAGTGTATTGAGATTAATCATGTTCGTGATTAGACGAACCATACAATTTTGTATAGCAAATGCATTATACAAAAGATCTTTCATCAAAGAAAATGGGGTCTAACTCCATTCCAAGAGAAAAATGTATTCTTATCCTCCACTAATTTACAGTACAAAATTAGCATAAATTATTGGTGCTATGTGCAAGCTATGATGAAGGTCTTCTTCTTTCTCAATGATAAATGAAGGCATTCATGGATGTTCATAATGAACAAAGATATTATCAACAAAGAACTTTCAGCATGGTTCTTCAGATGGTGAAACTATTTTGGAGCAGAATTAAATATTTTTCCAAATCCAATCAAAGAAGTCTTTCAATGACTCGATGGAAGCTGCCCCCAAAATGTGGGCTATTAATCCCAGAAAAATGATTCAAGAACAAAATCTTGCTCATTTCTTCATTCTGACCGCCAAATCCCATGGATTTGGAGTCGAACGTTATACTGGAAAGGACCCTTCAATCGGTTGGTCCTTCAAAGACAATTTTTACTAAAATTATGGAATTCAATCAACATTGAGGATAAGCTCAAACAAATTAAAGCCATTATTAAAGCTTATTTTGAATTAACGATCCCTCCAAAAACTACGGATTTTGAGCTATCAGTAGATGAGGTACTACAAAGCATCAAAAGACGTTATCCTCATGAGACGGAGATTCAACATAAGGAACGCTCAAAAAAATCTACAAAATCAACTCGCCAAGGTGTTTAATCACCCTATCTATCTACAAGGCGAAGTCTTGATGCCGACGTGGAATCCAGGAGAAACTTAAATTCATAAAGCGCATAATTAAAAGAAATAATTGCACTTTCAAAAGTAGATTTCACCAACAAGGAACCTACTTTATATAAAGTGGGTCCCATCAAAAAATAATTGCTACTTTCCAAAAGTAGCCATCTTATAATATGTACCTTGTTATTCTAAGCAAAATAATATCTTTTATTTAATAATAGTAGCTTTGCTTAACAACAAAGTTTCTATTTAATAATTATATCATTGCTTAACTTCTAAGCAAAGTTTCTATTTTGTTTAATAATTGTACCTTTGCTTCTAAGCAAAGTCTCTCATGTGCGCACCCATATAAGGAGGCTTTTCTATGTATTGTGTGTGCTGCTCTTATCCTCTTCTCTTCTATTCTCCTCTTGTACTCTCCTTAGTTCTTCCTGCTTCCTGCCTACTACCATCATGTAAGTTATTTTTAAGTTTTAATAAATAAGTGTTTTATATATCGTATAGTCTAATCGAGCCATAATGGTAAATCTAGGAGAGAAGGACGTTAAAGATTTTTTGTTATATACAATGCTTTGATGAACCAAGATTTTTATTCATTCCTCCCATGGTTTTATCCCATTTCATCAAATGGACATCCTCTTGCGTGATGCTTGATAGGTGATAAGTCCTATTTTCTTTGATTGGTTAATTCTTTTGAGGTTTATATTCTCCTTTATCGCAATGGTAAATCAAGCGTGAGGCTTGAAAGGGTTGTAAGTTCTATTTTTGTTGACTGTCTGGGAAGATAATTCTCTAATGGAGGTTTATACTTAGTTTATTTTATCCTTATATGGTAATTTGTTTCAAACTCTCCCTGCATTATCTTCCTCTCTCCCTTCTTCCCCTTTTGGATATATGGCTTCTACTTCTTGATAACTTAATCTAACATTAGAGAAATAATAATTTAATGAAGAACTCTAAAATGGTCGAGTTCCCTTGAATGAAGAAGACCTAAATATTTTCTCCCAAAATTGATAAAACTATCATTTATCAATTTGGAACTTGATTTTAATGGAAAATCTTGTGAAAATCAGAGAACAAACCATTGTAGATCAAATTGATAAAACCATTTATCTACTAATGTTTGAAGATGCATAAATATATGCAAGATTTTAAATATATTCATATTGGGATGATACAAATAGCATTCAAACCTTTAACCCTTAAAGTTTTAAATGCTTATTTTAAATAAAGAACAAGAGATGCCTTCATGGGCTTAATCTCTAATGAGTGTTGTAGAGACTAGTATGTCATGTATTTCAACACCTTTCAATCTGAAGTTTATCTCTTTGATATAAATCTTTTGAAGCTCTAAAATTATATTTACAGCTTTATGGTTATGATTTCCTTCCGGTTCTGAAACTATTGCTCTAATTTTTAGAATTCATTTTTGAGTTTTAAATACTCTAAATCTTAGAGTTCAAAAAGTTGTTAAACTAGCCGAACGAACTACTCTGATTGAAATAAATCTATTAGCATCCCATATTACTACTAAAAGAGTGATTAAATGGAATGAGATGATATTTCCTGACTCATGGACTATACCATCTGTGGTCGCACCAAGACCTTCCATTAATCAAGATGTAGATCAGATAATTCAAATAGTATGAAGTCGATTCAACCTATCATCCATCATACTTCCAAGGGTTTTATCCCTTTGAAATCTCGTAGAAGTCTAGATCATGGTTCACACCTGAACCATCTGAGGCCCTTCTTTAAATAAAATCATATCTATCATCCTGAGAGAAAATAAATCTCCACTCCATCTAAAATGAACTTTAGTCTTAATGAGCTACAATAGGTTAAGACTAGAGAGGTTGTTTCAAGGAATACTTCCAACCAAAGTATGATAATTTTTGTGGTATGAAGTTTTACTTCAAGACCAACATCTTGAAATAAATGATTTATATTTGAGAAATGAGAGAAAGAAATAGTCAAGCCAAAGCAACTATTTCTTTCGTACTTTTCTTATGCTCGCTCAAGTTGTTATTTTAACTACCAAAAAATAGCAAACAGAGCAAGGAAAAATAACTGAAACATCTTATCCTCCATCAGTTGGAAAAATGGTAGATGATAAAGCTTTAGAATAAGCAGCTTTTGGAAAAATAAGTTCCGATCCATAAATTCTAAAGAAATTTATTACTGTAACTAAACAACTTAATTATAGTATAAGATATAAATCATCGATCATCTTTTAGCCTAGAGTCAAAATCAAGATGCTTAAACAAAAAAGTTTTTTTAAACTAGCAAAGCTGTAAAAAGCTTCTACTAGTATAAACCCATTTGAAACCTTTTATTCAACCACCTCCTAAACAGCTCTTAAGTTAGACTCCCTTCAAGACATTCGTAATTTGATTCTAAACTTAAGTGAAAAGTATGTGAGCTCTTGAAGATATCACCAATCGATGAAGATTCAATGAATCCTCAATCAAAACTGATCGATCAATCATAATATTGAAAAAGTTCAAAACCTTTTCAAGAATTACAAAATCCTCATCCTCCTTTGATATCCAAAAGTTTCTTATCCCAAGAAAATTTGGAAAATATTATTATAAAACCAACACCTCTCGATTTATTATTTGAGGAAGATACTCATTTAGTAGAAATTCTATGATGGAGATTTATATGAATGGAATATTGATGGACATTTCAACATCAAATCATTCATACCCTTCATCGAATGCTTATGTTTCTGCCGCTCAATCTGACATCAAGCAAAACCTCATATTGTCGCCGAGCCATTTTAGGATTCTCGAACTCAAAGGATGGTGGGATAATTTTCTCACTATTCTCAAAGGGAAGACCTCCTTAGCAAAAAATTGACTTTAAGTACTAAGGATCTCAAAAGAATAACAACAACCTAATGAAAATTCATTTATAATCTTCTCAAATAATTATAGATCATTTTTGATTCATTGGAGATCAAGGAGAAAAACTCGCTTACTCCAAAATTAAGATGTCCATCCTTAACCCATTTTGATGGCAAGTATATATTTCTGACGATGACACTTTATGATGCCAATAGTTTCACCGAAGCAAAATTCATTGAAGGCCTTCCTAATCTATTTGAAAGGTTAAGGTTTCTCTTGCCTACGATGGAACCATCCCATATGAAACCCTTACATATGGAAATCTTATTTCTACATGTATTAAAATTGGTTTAGCAATCTGCTCTGATCTTAAATTAAAAGATCAAATGAAAAGAGAACGTCTACTTGAGCAAAAACAGCTTGGCGAATTCTGTGAGCAATTCAACTGTGATCCTCAGGTATGTCCTTTATCTTATAAACACAAGGGAAAAACACAAAAAACTATTTTTCTAAACGTGAAAAATCACGCCAAAAAAAAAATGTTATAATAAATTCACAAAACACAAAGCACTCGCCCCTCCGGTTTTAAAACCAAAGAAACAAGAGAAATAAAATGTTACAAATGTATCGCAGTCATTACGGAACAAATGCATCACAAGAAGAAGTTAAATGAACTTCGATTGACGAAGGTTAAAACAAACCTCGATGAAAATTCTTACATCCTCTCGATTCTAAAGAGAATAAGAAGAAGAAGAACATATTTCATCTTCATCCTCATATAAACTGATAAATCTAACTATTGCAAATCTTCAGATAGATTATTATAAAAATATAATAAATATGACAGTCTCAGATACACGCCACCCAAGCAAAAGGACCAATTAATTAAACTTTTAGCACAAGTTGAAGATGATTCAACTCGTGATAAAATTATCGATCTTCTTAATGATAAGAAGAAAGATAAACTAGAAAATTTAATTACAAGCCTCCTATATACTCCTTATCTAAAGTATTTAAGAAAAAATCTAAGGCAAGTACATCATCTTCTAATTTAGCTTCTTTAGCAGAGCTAAAAACTTAATTAAAGAAACTAAAATTAGAAGTTCAACAAATTAAAGCTGAGCAAGAGCAAATGAATGGTCGTCTAATGGATCTTGAAATTAATAAGAAGATGCCCAATTCATTTAAAAATATAGAAGCCGATTCTAATCAAGAACCAGGTTTCTTACAAAATATTCAAAGGGAAATATACCAGAAATGGTATATTTCATCAAATTAATTATAAATAAAGAATTTATTTTACCAAATTTAATTCTGATAAGTGGAGGATTTAAATTGTATACAAGAAGGAATAATTCTTCTAAATATTTTGAAAACTAGCTCATGTTAAAGTACCCTGAGTCTTTACAAATTAAGTATAAATTATCATCTGATGAGATATTTTTATCCTTTTTTATTTTAGTGAAAATTTGACACAACACATTATTTTGGAAACTTCTTTTCTTCTTAAAATAATGCTTATCACTAGAATTGATGATACTAAAATTCAGGATTTTCTTTGGGATAAAGAAATCACATTCCATTTTATCACCAATCCTAAAGAAATTATCATAAATGAAATGAATAGGCTTAATAATAATAACATGCATATAAATTATTTACAAGAAGAAATTGCTAGTTTAACTTTTAAACAAATTTCTTCCCAAAATTCAAAGAAAAAATTCAAAATTGCCATCCAAAATTCCAAAAGGAAGTTTGTGGTGACAACCCAATTACTTTTGGGAAAGAAAGACTCATGTAGAAGATCTCCCATACATTGATAATTTCAATGAATGGGACATTCCACTAAAGCTCGTCCTTGTCGGATGAGCGAGCCTTCTCTTTATGCAAAGAAGAGATTGATTTATTAAAGAAAGGAATAATTTGGCAATCTTACTCCTCTTGGTATGCTGTATTATGTTATGAATTCATGAGAAAGAAAAGAGGAAGACCGCGACTTGTGTAATTACAAGCGTTAAACAAAGTTTTAAAATGGATCGGATATCCAATTCTAATAAAGGGATTTATTAAATAGATTGCATAATGCAAAAATATTTTCCAAATTTGATTTAAAATCGGATATTGCATCGGATAAAAGAATCGGATCGCTATAAAAGCATTTTGTCTGGACATTACGAATGGAGCGTAATGCCTTTGGTTTAAAATGCACTTTCGAATTTGTTATATGAATGATATATTTAAAGATTACTTTAAATATATTTTTGTCTATATTGATGATGTTCTGGTGTTCTCAAATAATATTGATTAACACTTCAACCATTTAAAAATATTTAAATGGTTAATTTTAAAAAAATGGATTAGTCATTTCAGAGCCAAAAATCAAATTATTTCCGAAATAAGATTTTAGTTGAGAACTTGCATTCAAAATTTAACTCATTCATTTTTTTGTTTGGATATATTTTTAGTTTCTAAAGACAAATAAATTTAATTGATATAATCTAAATAATTTCTATCATCTTCACCAACTTCTATTTTAATTTCCCTAATTGTTCAAATAGATTCTATCTCAAAATATAGTTCTATTAGTTTATTTTTATCTTGCCATAGATAATATATAATCTAAATTTTTAAGGACCGTTAGAGATCTTTTTTGTTTTTTGTTTCTTATTATTATTTTTTTTATGTTTTCTTTTAAAGTAAAATATATTTAATTGTAATTGTTATTTTTAAAAAATATTTAAAATATCTAAAAGTTGTTTTGACTTTTGAGTGTTTTAAAATAAAATTATTTATTTTAAAATAATTAAAAAACATTAAACAAATATATTATTTTAAAATAGCATAAAAGAAAAACAGAAAATACAAAATAAAATTTATCCCAAATAGCCCTTAGTATTTCTAAGCCTTCCTTTTAAAATATTTCTTGAGTTATTCAGTGTTTGATTTTTGCTTCATTTTTCTTAAAAAAGATCAGTTAAATAGAATAAATCGAATAAATTAAAATTAGTTAAAAAGTAAATATATAATTTTGATTGTAAATGTTTAATTGTTTGTATAGATTTATAGATTTTTAATTGACGAAGAAATTTTTAATGTATAAAATTTATTAGATTGTTTTTAATTAGTTTATTAAATAAATAAATTTTTTTATATGCTATTCGTTTAATTGAAAATCGAATCGAATAAATTGAATTATAGTTGGTTTGATTAGTTTGATTTTATATGTTATTTGGATGGTTCGATTATTTTAAGTTATTTTTTGTTGTTTGGTTTAACAAAAAATTCAAAGCGATCAAATGCTCACTACAAGTAATTTAGAACATGAGAATTAGAAGTCATTAACTGATGATGAGTGTCACTATTAATGTTAATTGACAAGTATCATTAGATGATGGTGATGATGACTATTGATATTGATCAATTAATCTGCGTTAGATGATATTGGGCAAAGCTTTAAGATTTTATGTAGATATCATATTTCTTATTACAAAAATTCATATCTTTATTGTGTAACAATATGGCTTAATTATAATTTATGTTTGGAGTTCTTTTAATTTTTTGACAAAATTTACCACTAGAGTTTTGAAAACATTAGACATAAAATCATAATTTTAAAATAATTTCTAATATATGACCACTCTATGGTCAGCTATATAAACCTCTCTAGGATTCTAAGAAGATTTTTTTTAAAAAAAAATTTAGCTTAAAGTTATCTAAAAGTGTTCAAAAGTATTTACATTAAAAAATAATTCTTAGGATATGAAAACACCTAAAAGGTATATATGAGAATGATATTAGATAATTAATCCTTAAGTTAGCTAACAATACTAGTGCACAAAGCTCAATCCTTAGAGACATGTAACTTGCCATAATTTGGCCATTTTTGGTTTTTATTTTCTTAGGACATTTACATACATACAATTCTTATATATTAAATATCTAATATCTAAATTTTGATATTTATATATATAACACAAATCTTTAATATTATATAAAAATAACACCTTTATTATTTTTTACAAAGCATACCAAAGGTGTTATATTTATAAATATTAAATTTTAGGTGTCATTTAAAATATAATAATTATGTGATATATATATATATATATATATATATATATATATATATATATATATATATATATATATATATATATATATATATATATATATTTTTTTAACCTTTGAACTTTAATTTTTTTTTGTTTAAAAAAAGTTTGGTTATACAAGCTTTGGAATTTTTAAAATTTGATAAAAAAATATTTAGAAATTTTTAAAATTCTAAAATATTATTTCCCTCCTAAAATCAAATTCTCTCTCTATGGTCCAATGTAAAAGCTATCACAATTTTTCTTTGGTTATATTATTTATTTAAAATTAGCCACATATTATTTTGTGAGAGATATAACTATGATTTGTCAAAGATTCATAATTTCTATATTGAAGTTTTGATCTTCCTTCATTATTATGTAGATTGCTCTTATTTGAATGAATTTAAACTATGATATATATTTTAGGTTCATTTGAAGCCATATGATAGCACAAATTGACATAGGGTCATTGTCCATAAAGGGATTTTTCATGTAATGCATCTTGTTTGATCTTAGATTGGATAATCAAGGTAAATCTATACTTAACCTAAGGTTAATCTATAGTTAATTGAGAAAAAGTGTCATAAAGATATAACTCTATGAGGATAATATATCATAAATTCAACCTTCAAGTGGAAGAATATTGTGTTATAAAGAATAATTGTTTAAAGTCTCACTTATATAATTGTAATTTTTTTGGATAATTTTTTACGAATAATTCCTAGTAAAAATATTTTAGAAGAATAGATAAATGGTGATTTTAAATTTAAAACTTTGGGTAAAGTTTGTTTGATTTAGGGTTAAACTCTTGGCATAATAGTCTCCTCAAACTTGTTATGATTAATTGCTTAAGCATATAATTAAGGCCAAGAAGAGTTTAAAAATTAAGGAAAAAAAAATATTGCAACCTTTAGATTGATTGCCTTTGTTTCTTTAGTTCTTCCTAGTTATTATGATCCTTCTGCTCCAATTCACTACTAGCAAATATTTTTGATTAAAACGGCAGAGCAAATCTATTCAGATATAATCCTATGAAATTTCCACACTTTTGCGATATTTTTTGCAAGAACTATCGTTGACATGATCAACATGTTCTTGAACAATTCAGAAACCAACTCTTTGAGCTTCTCACTTCTTCTATTTCTTAATTTTATCTACATGAACTTTATCAAGAGATTGAGGACATAATGTCAAAATGTGTAGAAGCTATTTAGTCTACAAAGTTCATGTTTTGTGGATTAAGTATCTTCGGCAAGCTTTAGCTTGGAGTTCTTAATTGCTTGAAGAAGTTTATACTTCACCACACTTTGTCTTCTTACTATTTTTACTATCGTTGGTGACAACACTGATGGCATCATCCGCCTTCAAAAGTTTAGAAATTATATACCCATATGCCCCAAGTTCCCTCTTCTTCCCCTTTTTCGGCTCCCAAATCTTAGTCTCTGCCATGGACTTCTCCACATCCATTGTTGATAATTGTCGATAAGATGAGATAGCAAAGTACGTCCATTTGATCAATTTAAAAAAGAGATTGATGTGTTTTCATTTGATATGCAAAATCTCCTCTTGCCTAGCTTTTATATCATTTGTGTTGTTGGCTACCTCCTTATTTTTCAAGTAGCTCGCAATAGACTTGCCATTGCTCCACACTTCTCTTGCTTTGATTATAGTTATTTGATTCTTGAATCAAATTCAATCATTTAATAACTTGGTCTTGTGAAAAATTTACTTACAACTAATGCAATGAGACGGCGATGTAATGGCATGTTGTTAGATATTTTTTTTAATTTTAAATTTTTATTACATACAAACATAAGAAATTAGGATTGATTAAAGACTGCTATTTTATGTTTAAAAAAATTAGGTTAGTGTATTTATTTTTAAATTTTTGAAAAACACATATGAGATATTTTCACATATTTTTGATACAATATTATGAAAATAAAAGATAAATGCAAGTTTAATTATATTTTAAAAAACAAAATAAAGATTTTAGTTGATGATACAATTTGAATAACCTATAAACAAAAAAAAATGTATTATTTATTTGATTAGTGAAATTGATTAATTTTAATATTACACTTTGGTACCCCCAATTTCTTCATTTCCCGTGATGCTTTATTAATTTCAGTTAGATGAACTTATTATTGTAGTGCTTTGAACAAGCTCATGCATCGATCATATGGCAGGAGATCCCCATCCAATCAACAACCCTAAAGCAAGTGTACTCGATGATTCAAACATCGTTCTGAAAACCTAGAGGACCACCACCTCATGCTTGCAAGCAATAGCTACAATATCTTCACCACATCTTCTTGAGGTCTGATCAACTATGTCAAACCCGGCACCTTATCACGGATTCCACAATGGCGTACGGCCTCCTCGAAGGTGAAAATTTAGTGTGCGGAAGAAAGGACAGTGATTAGTGCATCGCTTTCCTTGGAAGCGGATGATGTTAAGGAAAGGTCGAGTAGAGAATGGGGTTGATGAAGCTCCATCGATTGGGTCTACTTGGAGGTGGCGGTGGAGGCTTTGAAGGATAGATGGCCAAGTGGAGAAGGTGTTGCACCTATCTTTAACGTGGAAGAGAGAGTTTTTTTTTTAGAGAAGAATGAGTCATTATTGGGATCTTGATTTATTTTAGTCTCCATCGGATAGAGAATGCCAGAATGAAATTGAACTAGTCTTACGTAACATGGTCTTTATAGCTTTATAGGAGCTCTACATTCCATGAAGCGATGTTTGAGAGAAGAGCTTAGTCGATTAAATGGGTTAGAAGCATGCCACTTTGATGAGTGTTTATTGACTTAGATTAAGAATTCTTAGCTTTTGAGGTGTTCTTGGAGGTCATGGCTTCAAAAGCAGTCCTGGGTTAAAGAAATGAGATAGACAAGGTGAGTTTTGCGGATAGGAACACTTGAAGGAGGAGGTGGATCCATGGGTAGCGGGAGTTTAAATAAGACCAGGTGCTAGGCGAGGAGAACTTGATTTAGATCCTCAAGTAAACCTTTGGAAGTTTGGGGCATTATGATAGTGTGGTGAAGTGAGAAAGTCATGTAATGTCATTTGATATTTGTATTTGGTCTTGTTTTGGAGATTCTACAATGAAAAGTTGTATTTTTTAATCTGATTTGATAGTGTGCGATGATTATCAGAAGATTATGATCTGATTTTTTAAAATAAAAAATTGTATATTCATCGTAATTTTTAGGCAATAATTTTTTATTTTTATAATAATTTTATCATTATATTTTTAGGCAGCTGCAACAAAATCAAAGGAAAATTTTGAGCTGATAAGATTATTGATAGAGAAATAAATATGTAGTTTAAGTTACATAAAATGAAAGATCAATTTTAAATTAAACTATTTAATATATAATTAATTATTCAAAAAGTTATGTTTTTAACTATTATAAATAATTTAATTAAAAAAATTCCTTGGATAATTACTAAAAGAAATTAATTGATTTTAAAATTAAAATTAACAATTCTTGCTACTAAAATAGAATACAACTTTAATTATTGATCTATTTCAAAATAAACCGTTTTCAAATGAAAAAGTGATTATTTATTAAATAAATTTATATATTAATAATTTTAATTTAGCTTATTATCAGAATAACATAATAATAACTTGATTGTCTTTTTAAAACAATCTCATTCACAAATAATTAAAATAATTAAAAACTCTCCTCCAAAAACTTTGAAATGATAACATACATCCATTTCAAAATATAGCTCTCATAAATTTCTTTTATTTTTAAAATTTATCAATTTATTAAATAAAAATATTCTTTATTTTAAAATGATATATCATATATTTATTTAATAAATCCTCTCTCATATTATATAAACCAATATGCTTACATCAAAGATTTAATGAAATAAAGAAGATTTTTATGTCTTAGTTTTGTATTAAGATCTCACACACAAAATATATAAATAAAAAAAGCACATAAACATTATAACTTTTATGTGAAAAACCTTAAAAGAAAAAAAAAACATTGGGCTTAGCCTAATTTAAAAAATTTCTATATAAATGAAGTTATATGAGTTTGTTTTTTTCCTATAATTGGGGAAGACAATGATATAAGATCGGGAGCATCTATTTGATCTCTTATGATTCTAGTAGAAGTAGTTGAGGATGATGATGTTGGTTGAGTAATGGTGGTTAAGTGATGATAGTAAAATTAGATGGTCAGGAGACAATGATAGGAGATGACAATAGTTGTACAATAGAAATTGGGCAATGGTGGTCAAATTATGACAATTAAACAATGATGGTCAAGCAATGACAATTGAATGATGGTGATTATATTAGGAAGGCGATGAAATGCATTACAATTGGATGACAATGGTGGTCGAATAACAACAATGGGCAAATGCATTTAATGGTTGTTTTCATCAATGTTCCATCGAGAAGAGTTTTAGAGTTCTTTAGATCCGGCTTTCTTCAATTTCAAGTCTCAACCCTCTATATATGAAGAATGGAGTCTATAAGCTCTCTTTCACTCCATGTCTCAACCTTCTATATATAAAGAATGGAGTCTATTTATAATTTTTAAGAATAACACTCTAATTATTTTTTGTCAAAGTTTCAAATACTCCATCAAATTATTTTGATTCCTTTGATCATGGAATATTTATTTAATATTTAAGTGTTATAATGACCTCAAAATCGAGTAAGTTTAAACTCATTGAACTCCTCTTAATAAGATGCTTAGTTACTAATAAAATACAATATTTGAAGATTATTTAACTCTTCAACTAGTGTCTCAAAAATTTTAATCATATTTTGAATGTTTGATTTGAGCTTCATTGAATTCACATTACACTATTTTTAGTATCATTAAATTTGTCATGTTATGGTGCTCTTTTTGACTTTAAATTTAGTAAAATTTAAGTTTTAATGGTCTTAAGCTTAATTTTCAAAAATTTTAATTCAAATTATACATTAAGATTCATATTTTATCAATTAGATTTTTCATAATGTATCATTTGCCCCTTATTTTAAGATAACAAAACCTATATCGTCAATATATATATATATATATATATATATATATATATATATATATATATATATATATCTTAAGTCTTTAAGAAAATTTATGGAATGAAACTATAGTTTCAAAAAATTACTATGAAGTAAATTCTCATATACTATAATTTCACCTTCTATGTGGTTGTGCAATCATTAGAACAAAATTGCTAAAAAAATAGTTTCAAAATTCTTTAAGTGGTTGTTGATTGTAGTGACTTTGTTGGGCTTTCAAAGTGCTAAAATTAAGTTCATGAAGTCAAAAATATATATTTTAATAACCCAATAAATGGCCAATTTACCTGCTTTGGTCCAAAATAAGGCTCTACATAAGCTTGCCTTTTAGCTTGATATCGATGTCTAATGTTAATCAAAATTAGTGATGATAAACATCGACATGAGTTTTGATTCCATTGAAATAATTTGAAATGTGTTGCAATTAAAACAAAATTTGCATTGTTACAACAAACTTTGAGAGAGAAGAGACCACTTTCTAGAAGGCGATGTAAGATTTTGAAGATTTGAAGATTGTTGAAGATTTCAAGAAAAACCTTGGTGGTGATATTAAAGAATATATTAAAGTTCAAAATATTGAATAATTTTGAATATGACTTTAAACTAAAGCTTCTTATTTATCCAATTATTGAATGGTTGTTTTAAGCTTGATTAAAATTTTTAATCAAATGGTTAAAGGCGATGAATTATCAATTATTATATAAGAATGATTTGTATTTTTGAAAATTTACCTCTCATATGACCTTTAGATGTCTTTGAAACATATTTGTGATCTTTTAAGTCACCACATCCTTTAGATGTATTGAAGTTCTCTCACCAATACACCCCTTTGAAGGTCTTACTTATCTTCAATAAACTCTACATAAAAAATTACATCATGAAATAAACATCTACGTTTATTTCAACCACTAATTCAATCATAAAGTCTCTCATTGTCATCACTGCCACCATTCTTATAATAAGAAGGGGATCAGCGATTGAACAAATGAGAATTAAACCATCATCGATGGATGATGGACATTTGTTAATATTGATGTTAATTGACAAGTGACATGTTCATCAACAATCAATGTTAGGTGTTATCAAACAAAACTTTTAAATTTTCTACCTATATTTCTCAATACTAAAATCATTTCTTAAATGTGTAAAAGTATGGCTTAGTTATAAATTTATGTAGGGAACACTAGTCTTTTTTAAAAATTTGGACACTTTTGATGATCCAAAAAATATTGAAATGCTATTTTACATATATTTTACATATCTTTCATCTATCAAATTATCAAATTCATCATCATCAAAACAAGTGTAACTTTATCATAAATACAATTTTACATAGACCCATATGGACTTCAAATGATATTGTGTTTTATCTCACCAAATTATGTTATGTGAGTAATATGACTATTGAAGAGAAAGATTGAATGATCTCAAAATTAATTATTTAAATTTATGGCCTTAATATTTAGGTGAGTAAAGATCTAATAAATACTTCTAAATTTATACTTGATCATATGAATGTTTTGTGATATATTAGTTAACTATATTTGGATTTATCTATAATTAAATTAAACTGTCCAAATTAAAGTCTAATTAAGCTTTTGTTTTGGTTTGAAAAGTAGTTTAATTGATTTAGTTATTGAATATTTTGACTATAACTATTTGGTTTGGCTAATTTATAAACCAAAGCATCTAAACTAACTAAATTCACACCCTAATTTAAAGTAGTTAGTTCAAATGGAAGCCATTGGTTTATTTAATGTTTGTTCATATAGATTAAGTCTAGTTTAGATTAGTCAAGGGAGATTCAAAGTCTAATTGAAATAAATTTATTGGGTTAATGCTTAATCAAGATATTAATTGATGTTAATTGAGTTAAGTTTGGTGTAGACTAGCCAATATGGAGTGAAGTGAGTTTTTAAGTTCTAGCGAGTGTCTTAATTATTAAATTAAATCAATTTGATTTTAATGTAACTTTAAGCCAAATAGAACATCTAGGTTTAGGTCATTAGCTTCAACTCAAGTAGATTAACTATGCTATAAGAGTATGTATAATCTTAGGTTTTACTATTATGATATAATATAGGGTTTATAATAGTTTAAAAAGGTCTAAATTAGACTACTAGGCCACCTAAAAATAAAAAAAAATGTTAAGATGGGTTAAGGATCTAAACTCTTCATATAAGTTTATTTAGAGAGAAAATTTTTAAGAGAAGGCCACTAAATAGCTATATTAGGTGTGTTAGGGTTATCTTAGAGTTTAGGATATAATCTAAAGCTTATAAGATCATGGTGGATTACTAGATTGTTAAGCTTACTTGGGGTCTTGGGTGGAATCACCAATTAAGAGCTTTTCATTTAGTATCATCTAAGTAACATATGCTAAGAAGCTTGGTCATACGATGCTGTGGTTGAGCTAAATCTAAGCTAAAAAAAAGTTTAACATGAGATATTTATAAAACTTTTGACATTATGATTTGTCACTTCATTGTAATAGAGATGCAATGGAGTAAAGGCAATGGTGGCAAGTAGATTGTGGGAAGCTTAATGACGAAGTGGTTGGTTGTACATACATATGCAAGACAACAATAAGCATGAAGCTTTAACCAAGTTGAAGAACATAACATGTAATAGTAGAGCAATTGAAGGAGAGAACATCATGTGGTAGCATGGAGAGTAAAAGCAATAAATGTGCATGATTCTTTAACACATCAACATAATTTGAATACTTTAATTAGATTAATAATTTTTTGCTTTTTTAGTATAGGAATTAATAATTTATATGGGCTTTTGAGTGTGCTTTAGAGGCAATTTTAAATAATAAAAATGACCACTCATTATGTGCTCTCATATGTCAAATTTATTGAGATCCATAATACTACCTGCTAGAAATTATGCCTACACATATGATTGAGATTATACTAAAATTTAAGATTATATTTAAAGATTAAACTAATAACATTTGATAAAAGCTTCATTTGGTAAAGATAACATCCAATAGAAATTGTTGCTAATAAGTATCGAAATGAAAAGTTGATTTAACTAAATAAAAAATTATAGCACTCTAAAATTCTAGATTTATGAAAATGGATTAGCCACCAAAATAACAAATTAGAAAAAAAAAAAATAATTCCCCAAGAAAGTGAGAAATGGAGGTGATACAATGAATAATAAACAATTGGGATATTTACATACATAGCACATAATTCTTATGCATTTGCACATCAAAATTTAAAGATTAATATTTACAATTATAGCACTTTTTCTTTGCATAAAAAAAGTGCATTTCACTTTAATAGATTAATAATGGTGGTATTTTTTCTACAATATTAAAAATTTAGTTGATATTTATGTAAAAAGAAGTTTTGAAGGTTAGATATGAAAATATTTAAAATTGTGTGCCATGAATGTACATGCCCCTAAACAATTTTGTAGAAATCTTAAGTGATTGGATAAGCTTCACATGTTTTTGAAGATCTATTAATTTTGAGATACATAACTGACTTATATAAATTATAGATTAAAAAAGGAGATGAATATAATATTAATGATTAATATTTAATATTCAAATTTAAAAGTTGAGATAGAAATTTAGTGTGAACATAAGTTTTTTCTTAGACTATAATTTTGATGAATAAAAAGCAAAAATATCAAATATATATTTTGGTTGTGTATTTCTTTTTTTGATAAATAAAATATGTTTGTACACGTTTTATCTTTATTTTCATCAAACGCTTTCAAAAATAATATTTTTTAGGGGCTTTGACATACACTATCACCCTATTCTTACATATTTACAAATTAACCATTTTTTAACATGAAAATTTTAAATTGACAATCAAATATTGAAATTCCTAATAAAAATCCAACCCATATTTTTCATTTTAGTAAAATTCATAATATTTTGATCGTGGCATGCGCAAATACATGAGTCTCATAGGATGAGGATCTTGTAATTCTTGAAAAGGTTTTGAACTTCTAATTTTAGTTTCTTTAATTCAGTTTTAGCCTAAAGAATTAGAAGAGGATGAACTTTACCTCAGATTTTTCTTAAATACTTCAGATAAGAAGTATATAGGAGGCTTGTAATTAAATTTTTCTAATTTATCTTTCTTCTTAATATTAAGAAGATTGATAATTTTATCATGAGTTGAATCATCTTCAACTTGTGCTAAAAGTTTAATTAATTGGTCTTTTTGCTCGTGGGTGAGCGTATACATGATGGCAGTAGGTAGGAAGCAGGAAGAACTAAGGAGAGTACAAGAGGAGAATAGAAGAGAAGAGGAGAAGGAAAAGCGAGCGAGCACATAATACAGACGAGCCTCCTTATATAGAGGTGGAGGCCGAGAGACTTTCTTAGAGAAGGTACAATTATTAAACAAAAGAGAAACGTTGCTTAGAAGTTAAGCAATAGTATAATTATTAAATATAAACTATGCAGTTAAGCAAAGCTACTATTATTAAATAAAAAGATACTTTGCTTAGACGCTAAGCAAAGGTACAGAATATTATAAGATGGCTACTTTTGGAAAGTAGCAATTATTTCTTTTGATGGGACCCACTTTATGTAAAGTAGGTTCCTTGCTGGTGAAGATAAGTGGCTACTTTTGGAAAGTAGCAATTATTTCTTCTGGTGGATCTGCTTTATGAATTTAAGTTTCTCCGGTGGATTCCATGTCGATGCCGTTAGAAGACTTGCCACTGTCGCAGATATAGATAGGGTGATTAAACACCTTGGTGAGTTGATTTTCGTAGATTTTTTTGAGACGTTCCTTATGTTGAATCTTGGTCTCATGAGGATAACGTCTTTTGATGCTTTGTAGTACCTCATCTACTGATAGCTCAAAATTTATAGTTTTTTGAGGGATCGTTAATTCAGAATAAGCTTTAATAATGGCTTTAATTTGCTTGAGCTTATCCTCAATATTGATGGAATTCCACCATTTTAGTAAAAATTATCTTTGAAGGACCAAGATTGAAGGGTCCTTTCCAAGTATAACGTTCGACTCAAATCCATGGGATTTGGCATGAAGAAATGAGTAAGATTTTGTCTTGAATCATTTTTGATTAATAGCCCTCATTTTGGGGGCAGGTTCCATCCAATCATTGAAGACTTCTTTGATTGGATCGGAAGAATATTTAATTCAAAATAGTTCCACCATCGAAAAAACCATCTTTGAAGTTCTTTGTTGATAATATCTTTGTTCATTATGATCATCCATAAATGCCTTCGTTTGTCATTGAGAAGGAAGAAGGCCTTCATCATAGCTTGCACATAGCACCAATAATTTATGCCAATTTTGTATTGTAAATTAGTGGAGGATAAGAATACAATTTTCTCTTGAAATAGAGTTAGACCCCATTCGCTTTGATGAAAGATCTTTTGTATAACGCATTTGCTATACAAAATTGTATGGTTATTAATCACGAACATGATTAATCTCAATACACTTTAATTGTATTAAGATTTTTCATAATTTTCTCTTGAGAGATTAGATTCAGAAAGGATTGTTTCCCAAATATCTTTCAAATAATTATTTATTTGAATAATTAGAGGGATTAATTTCAATAATATTCTATTTTATTTCTTTAGAAATAAATAGGTTCTTAATACAATGACATCTTTTAGGGATGTTGCGCTTTTAGAGGTTCACCCTTTTCAACCGTAGTTGAAGGGAAGTACCATAAAGATAAGTTTGCAAATTGATCATGCATCAGGCGGGGAAAAGGAGGAGGAGAATAGAGAGAGAAGAAGGGAAATGAGCAGCAATGAGCACACTAATATTAAAGCTCATCCTTGTAGATGAACAAGCACACCTTGCTTTTAAAGAAGGATTCGATTTATTAAAGAAAGGAATAATTCAATCCTACTCCTCTTAATGAATCTTCATGAGGCAAGATTCAACATAAGAGCGTCTCAAAATCTATGAAAATCAACTTGGGATAGAAGGGCCTCAGATGGTTCAAGTGTGAACCATCTAGACTTCTGAGGTTTCAAAATGGATAGAAAGTGTAATAGATCAATGAGGTTGAATCTAACTTCAACATATCTTAGTTGTTTGAATTCTCGATCTACATCTTGATTAATAGAAGGTCTTGAAAATAGATGGTATAATTTGAGTAAATACCACCTCATTCCATTTAATCACTCTGTTGGTAGCAATATGGGATGCTAACAGATTTGTTTCAATGGTGGTTTGTTGATTGGTTGAACACTTGAACTCTAGGATTTAGAGTATTTAAAACTCAAAAAATAAATTCTAAAATTAGAGTTTTTGAAAATCATAACCATAAAGTTGTAAATGTAATTTTAGAGCTTCAAAAGATTTATATCAAAAGAGATAAACTCAGTTAGGAAAGGTGTTGAAATAAACTCATGATCTCTACAACACTCATAGGGGATTAAGCCTAGTGAAGGCATCTGCCATCTCTTAGGCTTGCTAAAATAGAAGCATTTAGACCTTTAAGGGTTAAAAGTTTGAATGCTATTTGTATCATCCCTATATGAATATATTTAAAATCTTGCATATATTTATGCAGATCTTCAAACATTAGTAGATAAATGGTTTTATCCATTTAATCTATAGTAATGGTTTGTTCTACAATTTTCACTGAAGATTTTCCTTAAAATCAAAAGTTCCAAATTGATAAATGATAGTTTTATCAATCTTGGGGAGAGACCATCTATTTAGGTCTTCTTCATTCAAGGGGAACTCTGCCATTTCAGAGTTCTTGAAAAGAGTGGGAGATTGATTTTCTCTCACTAGATGATAGATATAATTTCTGTTTAGGCGAAGGGCCTCAACCGATGCTTCAGGAGTTTGTAAACCATCCGATCTAGACTACAAGAGTCTTTCTTCCCTAGAAAGCAATTGGGTTGTCACCACAAACTTCCTTTTGGAATGTTTGGTGGCAATTTTGAATTTTTTCTTTGAATTTTGGGGAAGAAATTTGCTATTTAAAAGTTAAACTAGCAATTTCTTCTTATAAATAATTTATATGCATAGACTTATTATTAAGCCTATTTATTTCATTTATGATAATTTCTATAGGATTGGTGATAAAATGAAATGTGATTTCTTTATCCCAAAGAAAACACTGAATTCCAGTATCATCAATTCTAGTGATAGGCATTATTTTAAGAAGAAAAGGAGTTCCCAAAATAATGTGCTACTAAATATCATCTTGACACACGATCACAGATGATAATTTATATTTTATTTGTAAAGACTCACCGTCGGCTGCCTTTAACTGCTAGCTAGTTTTTTCAAAATATTTAGAAGGAATTATTCCTTCTTGTATACAATTTAAATCCTCTCCACTAACAACTAGAGCAGTTAAATTTGGTAAAATAAATTCTTTATTTATAATTTTGAAACTAGTAGGGTTTGCAAGATTAAGATAGGGAAGGTTTTGAACCCTTTCTTTTATTTTACGCACTAACTTGGTATGAGTATCATACCATGGTGGGGGATTCTTTTTTAATCTGTCAAAGAGTGGGGCTGCATCTTTGGCAAGATTTTGATAGAAATCAGCTACATAATTGAGAGCTCCTAAGAACCGCTTTAGCTGGGTTTTATCTAAAATGATATCAGAAAATTTCTTAGCAAATTCAATACTTCTATTAATTGGTATAATAGAAGCATTGGATATATTATGGCCTAAAAATCTTATTTCAGTTTGAAATAATTTTATTTTTGGCTCTGAAATGACTAATCCATTTTTCAAAATTAACCATTTAAATATTTTTAGATGGTTGAAGTGTTCATCAATATTGTTTGAGAACACCAGAACATCATCAATATAGACTAAAATATATTTAAAATAATCTTTAAATATATCATTCAAGATATGATGAAATTCAGAAGGTGCATTTTTTAAACCAAAGGGCATTACGTTCCATTCGTAATGTCCGAAGGGCACCCTAAATGTTATTTTATAGCGATCCGATTCTTTTATCAGGATCTGTCATTATCCTAATTTTAAATCAAATTTGGAAAATATTTTTGCATTATGCAATCTATTTAATAATCCTTTTTACTAGAAATTGGATATCTGATCCATTTTAAAACTTTGTTTAACAGGTAATTACAAGCGCTTCCTCTTTCCTTTTTGCCTAATTCATAACATAGAATGTACCTCAAGAGGAGTAGGATTGCCAAATTATTCCTTTCTTTAATAAATCAACAATCTCTTCTTTTCATAAAGCAAGGTAGTGCTCGTTCATCTGACAAGGATGAGCTTTAGTGGGAATGTCCCGTTCATTGAAATTATCAATGTATGGAAGATCTACAACATGAGTCTTTCTTTCCCAGAAAGCAATTGGGTTGTCACCATAAACTTCCTTTTGGAATTTTTAGTGGCAATTTTGAATTTTTTTCTTTAAATTTTGGGGATGAAATTTGCTGTTTAAAAGTTAAACTAGCAATTTCTTCTTGTAAATAATTTATATGCATAGACTTATTATTAAGCTTATTCATTTCATTTATGATGATTTCTTTAGGATTGGTGATAAAATAGAATGTGATTTATTTATCCCAAAGAAAACATTGAATTCCAGTATCATCAATTCTAATGATAGGCATTATTTTAAGAAGAAAAGGAGTCACCAAAATAATGTATTATGTCAAATTTTTGACTAAAATAAAAGGTATTTGAATACAAATATCATTTTGACACATGGCCACAGATGATAATTTATACTTAATTTGTAAAGACTCATTGTCGCTTTAACGGCTAGTTTTCAAAATATTTAGAAGTAATTATTACTTCTTATATACAATTTAAATCTGCTCCACTATCAATTAGAGCAGTTAAATTTGGTAAAATAAATTCTTTATTTATAATTAATTTGGTATAGAAGTTTTACTTCTCAAGACCTACGTCTCGAAATAAATGATTTATATTTCGAGAAAATGAGAGAAAGAAATAGTCAAGCCAAAGTAACTATTCCTTTCGGTAGGTTTTATTACTATGCTAATCTTTCAAGTTGCTATTTTAACTACCAAAAAATGGAAAACAGAGCAAGAAAAAATAATTGAAGCATCTTATCCTCCATCAGTTATAAAAATGGTGGATGATAAACCTTTAAAATTAGCGGTCCTCAAAAAAATAAGTTTCAATCCACAAATTTTAAAGGAATTTATTACTGTAATTAAACAACTTAATTATAGTAATAGTATACTTCAAATAATCACTGATGATATTTTTCTAGAGTCTAAAATCGACGATGCTTAAACAAAAGGTTTATATAAACTAGAAAAGCTTGAAAAGCTTCTACTAGTATAAACCCATGTGAAACCTTTTATTTAACCACCTCCTAAATCGCTCTTAAGTTACCCTTCAAGACATTGAATTTGATTCTAAACTTAAGTGAAAAGTATGTAGGAGCTCTTGAAGATATTAGTCAATCGGATGAAGATTCAATTGAATCCTCAATCAAAACTAATACTGATCAATCAAGTAATATTGAAAAAGTTCAAAACCTTTTTCAAGAATTACAAGATCCTCATCCTCCTTTTGTTGTCCAAAAACTTTCTTATCCAAAGAAAAATTTGGAAAAACATTATTATAAAAAACCAACACCTCCTGGTTTATTATTTGAGGAAGATACTTATTTCATAAGAAATTCCTATGATGGAGATTCTTTATATGAATGGAATATTGATGGACTTTCTGAACATCAAATCATTCATACCCTTCATCGAATGCTTATGTTTGCTACTGTTGTTCCATCTAGACATCAAGCAAAACCTCATATTGTCACTCAATCCATCATTTCAGGATTCTCTGGAACTTTGAAAGGATGGTGGGATAATTTTCTCACTGTTCCTCAAAGGGAAAACCTCCTTAGCGAAATTGACTTAAGTTAAGGATCTTCCAAAGAACAAGAAAACCTAATGATAATTGTCTATAATCTTCTCCAAACAATTATAGATCATTTTGGATCCATTAGAGATCAAGGAGAAAAATTGCCCTTACTCAAATTAAGATGTCCATCCTTAACCCATTGGAGATGGTAGAAGGATATATTTCTAAGACGTCATGACACTTTATGATGCCAATAGCCTTCATAAGCAAAAATTCATGAAGGCCTTCCTAATCTATTTCTTTGTTAAGATTTCTCATCTTTACGATGGAACCATCCCATATGAAACCCTATATGGAAATCTTATTTCGCATGTATTAAAAAGGTTTAGCAATGCTCGATCTTAAATTAAAAGATCAATTAAAAAGAGAACGTCTACTTGAGTGCAAACAGCTTGAAGAATTCTATGAGAAATTCAACTGTAATCCTCAGGTACGTCCTTTATCTTTTAGACACAAAGAAAAAACATGAAAAACTATTTTTCCTAAATGTGAAAAATCATGTCGTAAAAAATGTGACAAATTCGTGTACAAACACAAGCACTCTCGTCCCTCTGGTTTTAAAACCAAAGAGATAAGAGAAATAAAATGTTACAAATGTGGCCGTACAGGGCATTACGTGAATAGATGCACCATCAAGAAGAAGTTAAATGATCCTGAGAAGGTTAAAACAATTGAAAATTCTTCTATCCTCCGATTAAAAGAGAATCAAGAAGAAGAAGAACATATTGATCTTCATCCTCATCGATGATAAATCTAATAAATCAATCAACTCAATAGAGATAGATTATTATAAAAAATATAATAAATATGATAGTTGATATGCTCACCCACGAGCAAAGGACTACTAATTAAATTTTTAGCACAAGTTAAAGATGATTCAACTTGTGATAAAAGGGATTTATTAAATAGATTGCATAATGCAAAAATATTTTTCAAATTTGATTTAAAATCGATATTGAGATCAGATAAAAGAATTGATCGCTATAAAAAAAAGATTTATTTCTGTATTACTTAATGGAACGTAATGCTCTTTGGTTTAAAAAAATGCACCTTCGATATCATGAATAATATATTTAAAGATTATTTTAAATATATTTTGGTCTATATTGATGATGTTCTTGTGTTCTCAAATACTATTGATGAACATTTCAACCATTTAAAAAATTTAAATGGTTAATTTTAAAAAATGGATTAGTTATTTTTGAGCTAAAAATCAAATTATTTCAAACTGAAATAAGATTTTTAGGCCATAATATATCCAATGCTTCTATTATAAAAATTAATAGAAGTATTGAATTTGCTAACAAACTTCCTGATATCATTTTAAATAAAAACCAGCTATAGCAGTTCTTAGGAGCTCTCAATTATGTAACTGATTTCTATCAAAATCTTGCCAAAGATGCCACTCTTTGACATTAAAAGAATCCCCCACCATGGTCCGATACTCATACCATGGCAAAATTAAAGAAAGGGTTCAAAACCTTCCTCTTCTTAATCAGGATCCTACTAGTTTCAAAATTGTTGAAATTGATACCTCTGATAAGGGCTATGGAGGTATCTTAATGCAGCGAAAGAATTCTAAAGAAGAATTAGTCCACTTTATTTCTGGTAAATGGAATCCTACTCAGCAAAAGTATTCCATTATCAAAAAAGAAATGCTTTCTGGGATTAAGTACATCTCAAATTCTAAGATGATTTACTTAATCAGCATTTTCTCCTTCAGACTCGTTCTCCAAATACATCATTGAACAAGATGTTAAAAATTTAGTTTCAAAACAAAATTTTGCATCATGGCAATCGCAGCTCTCTGTATTCGATTTTGATATCAAATTCATTAATGGTAATGAAAATTATCTTCCTGATTTTCTGACTCGAGAATTCTTGCAGGGATGATCAGGGGTGGATCACCCCACATGGAAGAATGACCACTCCTAACCGAGGAAGTCTTTCTTTTCATGGAGGTCGTGGCCGTGGCCGCTCTATTGGAAAAGATCTGGTCAATTCAACGATTAGCGTGATTGATTTGAAAACCTATCTTTATGGTACTTCCTCTTCAACTATAATTGAAAAGGGTGAACCCTCTAAAATAGCTACAACACCATCCCTAAAAGATGTCGTTGCACAAGAACCTGTTTATTTCTCTAAAGAAATAAAATATAATATTATTGAAATTAACCTCGATTAAATAAATAATCCATGGGCCTTATTTGTAAGATATTTGGGAAACAATCCTTTCCCATTTGAATCTAATCTCTCAAGAGAAAATTATGAAAAAATCTTAATACAATTAAAGTGTATTGAGATTAATCATGTTCGTGATCAGACGAACCATACAATTTTGTGTAGCAAATGCGTTATATAAAAATTATTTCATCAAAGTGTATGGGGTCTAACTCCATTCTAAGAGAAAAATGTATTCTTATCTTCCACTAATTTACAGTACAAAATTAGCGTAAATTATTGATGCTATGTGCAAGCTATGATGAAGGTCTTCTTTCTTCTCAATGATAAATGAAGGCATTCATGGATGTTCATCATGAACAAAGATATTATCAACAAAGAACTTCCAAAGATGGTTCTTCGAGGAACTATTTTGGAGCGTAATTAAATATTCTTCTGATCCAATCAAAGAAGTAAATGACCGATGGAAGCCCCAAAATGAGGGCTATTAATCAAAAATGATTCAATGACAAAATCTTGCTCATTTCTTCAACGCCAAATCCCATGGATTTGAGTCGAATATTATACTTGAAAGGACCCTTTCAATCGGTCCTTCAAAGACAATTTTACTAAAATGGTGGAATTAAATCAACATTGAGGATAAGCTCAAGAAAATTAAAGCCATTATTAAAGCTTATTCTGAATTAACGATCCTCAAAAAACTATGGATTTTGAGCTATCGATAGGTACAAAAGCATCAAAAGATGTTATCCTCATAGAAGATTCAAATAAGAAGGAAAAAAAATCTAAATCAACTCGCCAAGGTGTTTAATCACCCCATCTCTCTATATTACAAGGAAGTCTTCTAACAAAGATCGATGTGGAATCCATCGGAGAAACTTAAATTCATAAAGCAGACCCACTAGAAGAAATAATTGATACTTTCCAAAAGTAGCCACTTATCTTCACCAGCAAGGAACCTACTTACATACTTGGTCCACAAATAATTGCTACTTCTAAAGTAGCCATCTCATAAAATTGTTTTACAAAGGCAGTATCTTTTTATTAATTTTGCTTAAGAAAGTTTCATTTTTTAATATAACGCTGAAATTCAAGCAATGTTTCTCTTTGTTTAATAATTGTTTTTCTAAGAAAGTCTCTTGCCTCCACCTATATGGAGGCTATACATGTGTGTGCTATGCTTTCTTTTTTCTTCTCTTCTATTCTCTTCTGTACTCTCCTCTTCTGCTATGAAGTTATTTTTAAGTTTTAATAAATAAGTGTTTTATATATCTTTAAGTGCATCGTGAGCCATGATGTAAATCAGGGGGAAGAGATTTTATTACATTTCACCATGCTTTGGATAAAGACTTTGTTCATTCCTCCCATGGCTTGATCGTTTCAAAATGGCCATTCTGCATGCTTGATAGGTGATAAGTCTATTTTGTGTGGATAATTCTAATAGAGGTTTATCTCGTTTCATCGTAAATGGTCAGAATGCTATGAGGCTCAAAGGGTTGTAAGTCTATTTTATGAAAAGATAATTCTAATGGAGGTTTATTCAGATAATGTCTTTGTAAGATGCTGCTCAATTTTCCCTTCTCCTCTTCTCTTCTATTCTCTTCTTGTGCTCTCCTTAGTTCTTCTTGCTTCCTGCCTACTGCCATTGTGTAACTTATTTTTAAGTTTTAATAAATAAGTTTTTTTATATAGCTTGTTTTAAGTCTGGTATCAGAGACATGATGGGGTAAATCCCTGGGGAGGGAAAGGATGTTAGAGATTTTTTGTATGTATTTCACCCTGCTTTGGATAAACTAGTACTTTGTTCATTCCTCCATAATCCAGTCTTCTAAATGGCCATCCCTGGTGTGATGCTTGAGTGATAAGTCTATTTATTGACCTGATAATTCTCTGGTAGAGGTTTATATTCCCATCTTCATCACAAATGGTCAAAATCCCTATTGTGTGAGGCTTGAAAAAGGTTGTAAGTCCTATTTTTGTTGAGGGGAAGATAATTCTCTAATGGAGGTTTATACTTTTTTTTTTATCCTTATGTGGTAATTTGTTTCAAATTCTCCCATCATCTTCCTCTCTTTTTTCCCTTTGGTTATATATGGCTTCTACTTCATAACTTCTAATCTAAAGATTAGAGAAATAATTTAATCAAGAACTCTAAGATGGCGTGAGTTCCCTTGAATGAAGAAGACCTAAATAGATGGTCTCCCAAGATTGATAAAGTTATCATTTATCAATTTGAAACTTTGATTTTAAGGTAAAATCGTGAAAATGTAGAACAAACCATTATCAGATCAAATGGATAAAACCATTTATCTACTAACATTTGAAGATCATAATATATGCAAGATTTTAAATATATTCATATAGGATGATGATACATTCAAACCTTTAACCCTTAAAGGTCTTAATGCTATTTTAGCAAGAGAGATGGATGCCTTCGGCTCATCCTAATGAGTGTGAGTAGACTAGCCATGATGGGCGATTTCAACACCTTTCCTAACTGAGTTTATCTCTTTCGATATAAATCTTTTTCTAAAATTACATTTACTTTTATGGTTATGATTTTCTTCGGTTCTCAAACTATTGCTCTAATTTTAGAATTCATTTTGAGTTTTAAATACTCTAAATCCTAGAGTTCAAAAAAGTTGTTCAACCACCGAATAACTACTCGATTGAAATAAATCAGCAGATCCCATATTGCTACTAGTGATTAAATGGAATGAGGTGGTATTTCCATGGACTATACCATACCACGGTCGCACCAAGACCTTCCATTAATCAAGATGTAGATCGATAATTCAAAAACGATGGCGAATGTTGAAGTCGATTCAACCTCATCGATCCATCACACTTCCTAGGTTTCTATCCCTTCACTCCTGCAGATCTGATGGTTCACACACTAACCATCTGCCAGGCCTTCAAAATCATATCATCCAAGAGAAAATCAATCTCCCACTCCATTTGAAATGAACTTTAGTCTTAATGAGCTACACAATAGGTTCTAAGACTAGAGGTTGTTCAAGGAATACTTCCAACCAAAGTATGATAATTTTACTTGGTATAGAAGTTTTACTTCAACCATCTCGAAATAAATGATTTATATTTTGAGAAAATGAGAGAAAGAAATAGTCAAGCCAACTATTCCTTTCAGCATGGTTTTGCGCATTATGCTCAATCCGCCAAGTTATTTTAACTACCAAAAAATGGCATAAGCAGGATTGAAGCATCTTATCCTCCATCGTTTGTAAAAATGGTGGATGATAAACCTTTAGAATTAGTGGCTCATCCAAAATTCTGAATTTATTACAAATTAAATATTAATTAATAAACTATACTTTAATCAAATAATCACTCTTTTTTTTTAGTCTTAAAATGCTTAAACAAAGGTTTCTAGCCCAAAACTAGCAAAGAAAAGCTTCTACTATAAAACCCATTTGTAAAACCTTTTATCCAACCACCTCCTAAACTAGATCTTAAGTTAGACCCTCTTAAGACATTCAATTTATTCTAAATTTAAGTGAAAAGTATGTAGGAGCTCTTGAAGATATCAAAATTGATGAAGATTCAAATGAATCCTCAACCAAAAGATATCGATCAAGTAATATTGAAAAGTTCAAAACCTTTTTCAAGAATTACAAGATCCTCATCCTCTTGATATCCAAAACTTTCTTATCCAAAGAAAAATTTGGAAAAACATTATTATAAAAAACCCACTCGATTTATTATTTGAGGAAGATACTCATTTCATAGAAATTCTATGATGGAGATTCTTTATATGAATGGAATATTGATGGACTTTAACATCAAATCATTCATACCCTTCATCGAATGCTTTATATGCTCAATCTAGACATCAAGCAAAACCACATATTATTGTCGAGCCATCATTTCGTGATTCTGGAACTCGAAAGGATGGTGGGATAATTTTCTCACTATTCCTCAAAGGGAAGACCTCCTTAGTGAAATTGACTTAAGTACTAAGGATCTTCCCAAAGAATAATAAAAACTTAATGAAAATTCAGTCTATAATGTTCTCCAAAGAATTATAGATAATTTTGCCAAATCCATTGGAGATCAAGGAGAAAAAACTCGCTCTTTACTCTAAAAATTAAGATGTCCATCCTTAACCCATTTTCGATGGTACAAGGATATATTTCTAGCACGTGTCATGACACTTTATGATGCCAATAGCCTTCACTGAAGCAAAAATTCATTGAAGGCCTTCCCAATCTATTTGCTAAAGGTTAAGGTTTCTTCATCATGATGGAACCATCCCATATGAAACCCTAACATATGGAAACCTTATTTCTGCATGTATTAAAACTGAATTAGCTATATGCTCTGATCTTAAATTAAAAGATCAAATGAAAAGAGAACGTCTACTTGAGCGAAGAAAGCTTGGCGAATTCTATGAACAATTCAACTGTGATCCTCAGGTACATCCTTTATTTTCCAAAAATAGGGGAAAAACACGAAAGACTGTTTTTCCTAAACGTGAAAAATCACGTCATAAAAAATGTGATAAATTCATGCACAAACACAAGAACTCTCGTCCCTCTGGTTCTAAAACCAAAGAGACAAGAGAAATAAAATATTACAAATGTGGCCGTCATTTACACATAAATAAATGTCAAGAAGAAGTTAAATGAACTTGATGAAGGTTAAAACAAACCCCGATGAAAATTCTACTTACATCCTCGATTAAGAGAATCGAAGAAGAAGAACATATTTCATCTTCATCCTCATCGATTCGATAATATAAATCTAACTGTTGCAAGTCTTGTCAACAAATAGATTATTATAAAAATATAATAAATATGACAGGTCTGTATACGCTCACCCACGAGCAAAAGGACCAATTAATTAAACTTTTAGCACAAGTTGAAGATGATTCAACTGATAAAATTATCGATCTTCTTAATGATAAGAAGAAAGATAAATTAGAAAAATTTAATTACAAGCCTCCTATATACTCCTTATCGGAAGTATTTAAGAAAAAATCTAAGGCAAGTTCATCATCTTCTAATTCAGCTTCTTTAATGAAAGCTAAAAAACCGAATTAAAGAAACTAAAATTAGAAGTTCGAAATTAAAGTCGAAAGAGCAAATGAATGGTCGTCTAATGGATCTTGAAATTAATAAGATGCCCAATTCATTTGAATAATCGAGAACTAGGTTTTTTCTTACAAAATATGCAAAAGGCAATATACTAGAAATGGTATATTTCCATTAAATTAATTATAAATAAAGAATTTATTTTACCAAATTTAACTGCTCTAGTTGATAGCGGAGTAGATTTAAATTGTATACAAGAAGGAATAATTCCTTCTAAATATTTTAAAAAAATAAGCCGGTGATTAAAATCAGCCGACGGTGAATCTTTACAAATTAAGTATAAATTATCATCTGTGGCCGTGTGTCAAGATGATATTTGTATTCAAATACCTTTTATTTTAGTCAAAAATTTGACACAACACATTATTTTGGGAACTCCTTTTCTTCTTAAAATAATGCCTATCACTAGAATTGATGATAATAATTAGTGTTTTCTTTGGGATAAAGAAATCACATTCCATTTTATCACCAATCCTAAAGAAATTATCATAAATGAAATGAATAGGCTTAATAATAAGTCTATGCATATAAATTATTTACAAGAAGAAATTGCTAGTTTAACTTTTAAACAACAAATTTCTTCCCCAAAATTCAAAGAAAAATTCAAAATTGCCACCAAAAATTCCAAAAGGAAGTTTGTGGTGACAAATTGCTTTCTGGGAAAGAAAGACTCATGTAGTAGATCTCCCATACATTGATAATTTCAATGAACGGGACATTCCACTCGCTCATCCTTGTCGGATGAGCGAGCACTTGCTTTATGCAAAGAAGAGATTGTTGATTTATTAAAGAAAGGAATAATTCGGCAATCCTACTCCTCTTGGAGCTGTAGCATTCTATGTTATGAATTAAAAGGAAAGAGGAAGACCGCGACTTGTAATTAAGCCATTAAACAAAGTTTTAAAATGGATCAGATATCCAATTCCTAATAAAAGATTTATTAAATAGATTGCATAATGCAAAAATATTTTCCAAATTTGATTTAAAATCAGGATATTGGCAGATCCAGATAAAAGAATCGGATCACTATAAAACAGCATTTACGGTGCCCTTTGGACATTACGAATAGAACGTAATGCCCTTTGGTTTAAAAAATGCACCTTCAATTTGACATATCATGAATGATATATTTAAAGATTATTTTAAATATATTTTAGTCTATATTGATGATGTTCTGTGTTCTCAAAATATTGATGAACACTTCAACCATCTAAAACATTTAAATGGTTAATTTTAAAAATGGATTAGTTATTTGAGCCAAAATCAAATTATTTCAAAGCGAAATAAGATTTTTCCATAATATATCCAATGCTTCTATTATACCAATTAATAGAAATATTGAATTTGCTAACAAATTTCTTGATATCATTTTAGATAAAAACCAGCTACAATAATTTTTAGGAGTTCTCAATTATGTAGCTGATTTTCACCAAAATCTTGCCAAAGATGCAGCCCCACTCTTTGACAGATTAAAAAAGAATCTCCCACCATGGTCTGATACTCATACCATGGCAGTGCACAAAATTAAAGAAAGGGTTCAAAACCTTCCCTATCTTAATCTTGCGGACCCACTAGTTTCAAAATTGTTGAAACTGATGCCTCAAGAGTATGGAGGTATCTTAAAATGAAAAAAATTCTAAGAAGAATTAGTTCTCTTTATTTATGGTAAATGGAATCCTACTCAGCAAAAGTATTCCATTATCAAAAAAGAAATATTTTCTATGATTAAGTGCATCTCAAAATTCCAAGATGATTTACTTAATCATTTTCTTCTTATTGTATTCTCGTCAAATACATCATTGAACAAGATGTCAAAATTTAGTTTCAAAATAAATTTTTGCATCATCATGTATCTCTCTTTTTGATTTGACATCAAATTCATTAAAGGTAATGAAAATTCTCTTCACGATTTTCGACATTGAATTCTTGTAGGAGAGGGTGGATCACCCACATGGAAGAATGACCACTCGAGGAAGTCCTTCTTTTCATGGAGGAGGTGGCATGGCACTAATGGCAAAGATCTGGTCAATTCAACAATTGGCCTGATTGATTTTAATACCTATCTTTATGGTACTTCCTCTTCAACTATGGTTGAAAAGGGTGAACCCTCTAAAAAGCTGCAACACCATCCCAAAAGATATGGTTGCAGAACCTTTTATTTCTCTAAAGAAATAAAAATAATATTATTGAAATTAATCCCTCTAATTATTCAATAAATAATCCATGGCCTTATTTGAAAGATATTTGAAAACAATCCTTTCCCATTTGAATCTAATCTCTCAAGAAAAATTATGAAAAAATCTTAATACAATTAAAGTGTATTGAGATTAATGTGTTCGTGATCGATACAATTTTGTATAATGCTATACAAAAATCTTTCATCAAAGTGAATGGGGTCTAACTCCATTCCAAAGAAAAATGTATTCTTATCCTCCACTAATTTACGTACAAAATAAATTATTGGTGCTATGTGCAAGCTATGATGAAGGCCTTCTTCCTTCTCAATTAGAAACAAAGGCATTCATGGATGTTCATAATGAACAAGATATATCATTAACAAAGAACTTCAGCATGGTTCTTGGATGGTGGAACTATTTTGGTAATATTCTTCCATCCAATCAAAGAGGTCTTCAATGGATGGTTGGCTGCCCCAAAATGAGGCTATTAATCCCAAAATGATTCAAGGACAAAATCTTGCTCATTTCTTCACACGCCAAATCCCATGGATTTGGAGAATGTTACTTGGAAATATTCAATCAGTGGTCCTTCAAGATAATTTTACTAAAATGGTGGAATTCAATCAACATTGAGGATAAGCTCAAACAAATTAAAGCCATTATTAAAGCTTATTACTCGATCCTCTATGGATTTTGAGCTATCAGTAGATGAAGTACTACAAAGCATCAAAAGACATTATCCTCTTGAGACCGAGATTCAACATACAGAACGTCTCAAAAAAATCTATGAAAATCAACTCGCCAAGGTGTTTAATCACCCTATCTATATCTGTGGCGAGTCTTACTGTCACGTGGAATCCAGGAGCTTAAATTCATAAAGAAGAAATAATTGCTACATTCCAAAAGTAGCTTATCTTCAGAGACCCTACTTTACATAAAGTGGGTCCCACCAAAAAAATAATTGCTACTTTCCAAAAGTAGTCATCTTATAATATTCTGTACCTTTGCTTAGCCTCTAAACAAAGTATCTTTTTTATTTAATAATAGTAGCTTTGCTTAACAACAAAGTTTCTATTTAATAATTATACCGTTGCTTAGCTTCTAAGTAACGTTTCTCTTTTGTTTAATAATTGTACCTTTCCTTCTAAGCAAAGTCTCTCCTGTGCCTCCACCTATATATAAGGAGGCTCTGTCTGTGTATTAGGAGTGCTCAGTTTTCCCTTCTCTTCCTCTCTTCTATTCTCCTCTTGTACTCTCTTTAGTTCTTCCTGCTTCCCGCCTACTGTCATTGTGTAAGTACTTTTTTAAGCTTTAATAAATAAGTGTTTTATATATCCTAAGGGATTTATTAAATAGATTGCATAATGCAAAAATATTTTCCATTTGATTTAAAATCAGGATATTGGCAGATCAAGATAAAAGAATGGATTTATAAATAGCTTTTATGCCCTTTGGACATTCAATGGAATGTAATGCCCTTTGGTTTAAAATGCTCTTGTTCATATCATGAATAATATATTTAAAGATAAATATATTTTAATCTATATTGATGATATTCTGTGTTCTCAACAATATTGATGAACACTTCAACCATCTAAAACATTTAAATGATCAATTTAAAAATGGATTAGTTATGAGCTAAAAATCAAATTATTTCAAACCAAATAAGATTTTATCATAATATATCCAATGCTTCTATTATACTAATTAGAAGTATTAAATTTGCTAACAAATTTTTTAATATCATTTTAGATAAAAACCAGCTACAGCAGTTCTTAGGAGCTCTCAATTATGTAGCTGATTTCTATCAAAATCTTGCCAAAGATGTAGCCCCACTCTTTGATAGATTAAAAAAGAATCCCCACCATGGTCTGATACTCATACCATGGCAGTACACAAAATTAAAGAAAGGGTTCAAAACCTTCCCTATCTTAATCTTGCGGACCCTACTAGTTTTAAAATTGTTGAAACAGATGCCTCTGATAAGGGCTATGGAGGTATCCTAAAGCAGTGAAAGAATTCTAAAGAAGAATTAGTTCACTTTATTTCTGGTAAATGGAATCCTACTCAGCAAAAGTATTCCATTGTCAAAAAAGAAATGCTTTATGTGATTAAGTGCATCTCAAAATTCCAAGATGATTTACTTAATCAGCATTTTCTCCTTCGTATTGATTGTTCCTCAGTCAAATACATCATTGAACAAGATGCCAAAAATTTAGTTTCAAAACAAATTTTTGCATCATGGCAATCGCAGCTCTCTGTATTCGATTTCGACATTGAATTCATTAAAGGTAATGAAAATTCTCTTCCTGATTTTGACCTGAGGATTCTTCCAGGGACGATCAGGGGTGGATCACCCCGCATGGAAGAATGACCACTCCTAACCGAGGAAGTCTTTCTTTTCACAGAGGTCATGGCCGTGACAGCTCTAATGGAAAAGATCCAGTCAATTCAACAATTGGCATGATCAATTTGCAAACTTATCTTTGTGGTGCTTCCTCTTCACCTACGGTTGAAAAGGGTGAAACCTCTAAAAAAGTAACACCATCCATAAAAGATGCCGTTGCACAAGAACCTGAAAAAGCAACACCATCCCTAAAAGATGTCGTTGCACAAGAACTTATTTATTTCTCTAAAGAAATAAAACAAAATATTATTAAAATTAATCCCTCTTATTATTCAATAAATAATCCGTGGGCCTTATTTGAAAGATATTTGGAAATAGT
The DNA here is from genome assembly GCA_021442155.1 of Cymbidium sinense. Lineage (NCBI taxonomy): Eukaryota > Viridiplantae > Streptophyta > Magnoliopsida > Asparagales > Orchidaceae > Cymbidium > Cymbidium sinense. Next base: position 147,818,660 of record CM038223.1, on the reverse strand, counting down.
CCTTTCCCATTTGAATCTAATCTCTCGAGAGAGAATTATGAAAAATTCTTAATATAATTAAAGTGTGTTGAGATTAACCATATTCGTGATCAGACGAACCATACTATTTTGTATAGAAAATGCGTTATACAAAAAATCTTTCATCAAAGTGAATGGGGTTTGACTCCATTCCAAGAGAAAAATGTATTTTTATCCTCCACTAATTTATACAAAATTGGAGTAAATTATTGGTGTTATGTGCAAGCTATGATGAAAGCCTTCTTCCTTCTCAACGAAAAGCAAAGGCATTCATGGATGTTCATCATGAACAAAGATATTATCAACAAAGAAATTCCAGCATGGTTCTTCAAATGGTGGAACTATTTTGGGGCAGAATTAAATATTCTTCCGGATCCAATCAAAGAAGTCTTTAATGAATAGATGGAAGCTGCCCCCAAAATGAGGGCTATTAATCTTAGAAGAATGATCCAAGGGCAAAATCTTGCTCATTTCTTCACAGACTACCAGATTCCATGGATTTGGAGCTGGAACATTATTCTCGGGAAGGATCCATTTAATCAGCTGGTCCTTCAAAGATAATTTTTACTAAAATGGTGGAATTCAATCAACATTGAGGATAAGCTCAAGCAAATTAAAGCCATTATTAAAGCTTATTCTGAATTAACGATCCCTCAAAAAACTATGAATTTTGAGCTATCAGTAGATGAGGTACTACAAAGCATCAAAAGACGTTATCCTCATGAGACCGAGATTCAACATAAGGAACGCCTCAAAAAATCTACAAAATCAACTCGCAAGGTGTTTAATCACTATCTATATCACGACAAGTGGTGAGTCTTCCGACGATCGACGGGAATCCAGAGAAACTTAAATTCATAAAGCAAAAGAAATAATTGCTACTTTCCAAAAGTAGCTTATCTTCACCAAAGAAAGAACCTACTTTACATAAAGTGGGTCCCACCAAAAGAAATAATTGCTACTTTCCAAAAGTAGCCATCTTATAATATTCTATACCTTTGCTTAGCCTCAAGAAAAGTATCTTTTATTTAATAATAGTAGCTAAAAGAAAGTTTTATTTAATAATTATATTGCTTAACTTCTAAGCAATGTTTATCTTTATTTAATAATTGTACCTTGCTTCTAAGCAAAGTCTCTCCCGTGCTCTACCCTATATAACGAGGCTATCTGTATTATGTGTGCGGCTCAATTTTCCTTGTCCTCTTCTCTTCTATTCTCCTCTTGAACACTCCTTAGTTCTTCCTGCTTTCTGCCTACTGCCATTGTGTAAGTTATTTTTAAGTTTTAATAAATAAGTGTTTTATATATCCTAGTTTAAGTCTTGTATCAGAGCTATGTGCAAGCTATGATGAAGGCCTTCTTCCTTCTCAATGACAAACGAAGGCATTCATGGATGTTCATAATGAACAAAGAAGGAATAATTCCTTCTAAATATTTTGAAAAAACTAGATTGAAGAAAGAGTCTTTACAAATTAAGTATAAATTATCATCTCATATGCAGGTCAAGAAGATATTTGTATTCAAATGTCTTTTATTTTAGTCAAAAATTTGACACAACACATTATTTTGGGAACTCCTTTTCTTCAAAATAATGTCTATCACTAGATGATACTAGAATTCAGTATTTTCTTTGGGATAAAGAAATAACATTCTGTTTTATCATCAATCCTAAAGAAATTATCATAAATGAAATAAATAGTCTTAATAATAAGTCTATGCATATAAATTATTTACAAGAAGAAATTGCTAGTTTAACTTTTAAACAACAAATTTCTTCCCCAAAATTCAAAGAAAAAAATTAAAATTGCCACCAAACATTCCAAAAGGAAGTTTGTGGTGACAACTCAATTGCTTTCTGGGAAAGAAAGACTCATGTAGTAGATCTCCCATACATTGATAATTTCAATGAACTTATTCCACTAAAGCTCATCCTTGTCGATGAATGAGCACACTTTATGCAAAGGCAAGATTGTAGATTAAAAGAAAGGAATAATTTGGCAATCCTACCTCTTAACAGATTCTATGTTATGAATTTAAAAAGAAAAGTGGAAGACCGTGACTTGTAATTAATTAGCGCTAAACAAAAGTTTTAAATGGATCAAATATCCAATTAATAAAATGGAATTATTAAATAGATTGCATAATGCAAAATATTTTCCAAATTTGATTTAAAATTAGATATTGAAGATCTATAAAAGAATCGATCGCTATAAAACAATATTTATGAGCTTTACAATGAAATGTAATGCCCTTTGGTTTAAAAATTGCACCTTCTGAATTTCAGCATATCATGAATGATATATTTAAAGATTATTTTAAATATATTTTAGTCTATATTGATGATGTTCTCGTGTTATCAAATAATATTGATGAACACTTCAACCATCTAAAAATATTTAAATGGTTAATTTTAAAAAATCGATTAGTTATTTCGAGCCAAAATCAAATTATTTTAAACCTATAAGATTTTAGGCCATAATATATCCAATGCTTCTATTATACCAATTAATAAGTATTGAATTTGCTAACAAATTTCGATATTATTTAGATAAAACTAGCTACACAGCTTAGGAGCTCTCATGTAGTTGATTTTATCAAAATCTTGCCAAAGATGCACACTCTTGACAGAAGACCCCACCATGGTCTAATACTCATACCATGTGCATAAAAATTAAAGAATTCAAAACCTTTGCCTTTAATCTTGGACCTACTAGTTTCAAAATTGTTGAAACTGATGCCTCTGATAAGGACTATGGAGGTATCTTAAAGCAGCGAAAGAATTCTAAAGAAGAATTAATTTGATTTATTTTTGGTAAATGGAATCCTACTCAACAAAAGTATTCCATTATCAAAAAAGAAATGTTTTCTGTGATTAAGTGCATCTCAAAATTCCAAGATGATTTACTTAAACAGCATTTTCTCCTTCGTACTGACTATTCCTTAGTCAAATACATCATTGAACAAGATGTCAAAAATTTAATTTCGAAACAATTTTTTGCATCATTGCAATCTCAGCTCTCTGTTTTTGATTTCGACATCAAATTCATTAAAGGTAATGAAAATTCTCTTCCGATTTTCGACGAATTCTTGTAAAGATATGATGATCACCCACATAGAAGAATGAGCACTCCTAACTGAGGAAGTCCTTCTTTTCGCGGAGGTCACGGTCGTGGCCGTAGTAATGGCAAAGATCCGGTCAATTCAACAATTGGCTTAATTGATTTTAAAACTTATATTTATGGTACTTCCTCTTCAACTATGGTTGAAAAGGGTGAACCCTCTAAAAAAGCTGCAACACCATCCCTAAAAGATGTCGTTGCACAAGAACCTGTTTATTTCCTAAAGAAATAAAACATAATATTATTGAAATTAATCACTCTGATTATTCAATAAATAATCTGTGGACCTTATTTGAAAGATATTTAGGAAACAATCCTTTCCCATTGGAATCTAATCTCTCAAGAGAAAATTATGAAAAAATCTTAATACAATTAAAGTGTATTGAGATTAATCATGTTTGTGATCAGAAGAACCATATAATTTTGTATGGTAAATGTGTTATACAAACAATCTTTCATCAAAGTGAATGGGGTCTAACTCCATTCCAAGAGAAAAATATATTCTTATCCTCCACTAATTTACAGTACAAAATTGGCATAAATTATTAGTGCTATGTGCAAGCAATGATGAAGGCCTTCTTCCATCTCAATAATAAATGAAGGCATTCATGTATGTTCATAATGAATAAGGATATCATCAATAAAGAACTTCCAGCATGGTTCTTCAGATGGTAAAACTATTTTGGAGCGAATTAAATATTCTTCCAGATCCAATCAAAGAGTCTTCAATGACTCGATGGAAGATGCCCTCAAAATGAGGGCTATTAATCCCAAAAAAATGATTCAAGGACAAAATCTTGCTCATTTCTTCAACAAATCCTTGATTTGAGTCGAACGTTATACTAAAAAGACCCTTCAATTAGCTAGTCCTTCAAAAATAATTTTTACTAAAATGGTGGAATTCAATCAACATTGAGGATAAGCTCAAGTAAATTAAAGCCATTATTAAAGCTTATTCTAAATTAACGATCCCTCAAAAAATTATGGATTTTGAGCTATCAGTAGATGAGGTACAACAAAGCTTATTCAGAAGGTGCATTTTTTAAACCAAAGGACATTACGTTCCATTGGTAATGTCCAAAGGGCACTAATGTGTTTTATAATCGATTCTTTTATCCTGATCTCGCCAATATCCTGATTTTAAATCAAATTTGGAAAATATTTTTGCATTATGAAATCTATTTAATAAATCCCTTTTATTAGGAATTGGATATCTGATCCATTTTAAAACTTTGTTTAACGACTTCAAATTAATTACAAGTCACGGTCTTCCTCTTTCCTTTTCTGCCGAATTCATAACATAGAACGGTACAGCTCCATGAGGAGGAGGATTGCCGAATTATTCCTTTCTTTAATAAATCAACAATCTCTTCTTTGCATAAAGCAAGGTAGTGCTCATTCATTTGCTAAGGATGAGCTTTAGTGGGAATGTCCCGTTCATTGAAATTATCAATGTATGGGAGATCTACTACATGAGTTTTCTTTCTTCCTTGCAATGTCACCACAAACTTCCTTTGAAATGTTTGGTGGAAATTTTGAATTTTTCTTTAATTTTGGGAAGAAATTTTTAAAAGTTAAACTAGCAATTTCTTCTTGTAAATAATTTATATGCATAATTATTCTTAAGCCTATTCATTTCATTTATGATAATTTCTTTAGATTGGTGATAAACGGAATGTGATTTCTTTATCCCAAAGAAAACATTAATTTTATCATCAATTCTATTGATAGACATTATTTTAAGAAGAAAAGGAGTTCCCAAAATAATGTGTTGTTCAAATTTTGACTAAAATGGCATTTGAATACAAATATCATCTAATACATGGCCAAATATGATAATTTATACTTAATTTGTAAAGACTCACCGCAGCCTTTAATCGGAATTTTTTCAAAATATTTAGAATGAATTATTCCTTCTTGTATATAATTTAAATCGCTCCATTATCAACTAGAAAGCAAATTTGGTAAAATCAATTCTTTATTTATAATTAATTTGATGGAAATAAACCATTTTGGTATATGCCTTTGAATATTTAGTAAGAAACCCGGTTCTTGATTAGAATCTTCTATATTTTCAAATGAATTTGTCTTCGATTAATTTCAAGATCCATTAATCATTCATTTTCTTTTGCTCGCCTTTTAATTTGTAACTTCTAATTTTAGTTTTTTTAATTCAATCTTAGTTCGCTAAAGAAGTCAATTAGAAGATGATGAACTTGCATGATTTTTTCTTAAATACTTCATAAGGTGTATATAGAGGCTTGTAATTAAATTTTCTAATTTATCTTTCTTCTTATCATTAAGAGATTTTATCATGAGTTGAATCATCTTCAACTTGTGCTAAAAGTTTAATTAATTGGTCTTTTTTTGTGGTGAGCGTACATGATGTCATATTTATTATATTTTATAATAATCTATCTATTACAGACTTGCAATAGTTAGATTTATCGATTTATCGACCGATGAAGATGAAGATGAAATATATTCTTCTTCTTCATTCTCTAATCGTGATGTAAGAAGAATTTTCATGGTTTGTTTTAACCCTTCAAATGAAGTTCATTTAACTTCTTTTGATATGCATTTGTTCGTAATGAACCTGTATGGCCACATTTTGTAACATTTTATTTCTCTTGTCTCTTTGGTTTTAAACCAGGACGAGTGTTTGTGTTTGCGTGAATTTGTCACATTTTTTTTATGATGTGATTTTTCATGTTTAGGATATTTTGTGCTTTTTTTTCTTGTGTTTAGAAGATAAAGGACATAAGGGTCACATGAATTGCTCTGAATCATCATCGTGCTCAAGTGACGTCTCTTTCTTTGATCTTTAATTTAAGATCAGAGCAAATTGCTAAACCAGTTTTAATACATGCATAAATAAGGTTTCTATATTTAAGAGTTTCATATGGGATGGTTCCATCGTAGAGGCGAAGAGAAACCTTAACCTTTTCAGCAAATAGATTGGGAAGGCCTTCAATGAATTTTCACTTCAAAGGGCTATGCATCATAAAGTGTCACGCATGAAAGAAATATATCCTTAATAAATGGGTTAAGGATGGACATCTTAATTTTTAGAGTAAGGAGCAAGTTTTTCTCCTTGATCTCCAATGGATCTAGCAAAATGATCTATAATTATTTTGAGAAGATTATAGACTGAATTTTCATTAAGTTTTTATTGTTCTTTTGGACGATCCTTAGTACTTAAGTCAATTTCACTAAGGAGGTCTTCCCTTTAAGGGACAGTGAGAAAATTATCCCACCATCCTTTTAGAGTTCCAGAGAATCCTGAAATGATGGATCGAGCAACAATATGTGGTTTTGCTTGATGTCTAGATTGAACAATAGAAGCAAACATCAGCATTCGATGAAGGGTATGAATGATTTGATGTTCAGAAAGTCCATTCATTCATAAAGAATCTCTAGAGAATTTCTATGAAATGAGTATCTTCCTCAAATAATAAATCGAGGAGTGGGTTTTTATAATAATGTTTTTCCAAATTTTTTGATAAGAAAGTTTTGGATATCAAGAGAGGATGAGGATCTTGTAATTTTGAAAAGGTTTGAACTTTTTCAATATTACTGATTGATCAAGATAGTTTCTATTGAGGATTCATTTGAATCTTCATCCGATCATATCTTCAAGAGCTCTACATACTTTTCACTTAAATTTAGAATCAAATTAATGTCTTCAAAGAGTCCCAACTTAAGAGTTAAAGGTTGGACATTTTACAAATGGGTTTATACAAGTAGAAGTTTTTTCAAGCTTTGCTAGTTTTTGGCTAGAACCTTTTGTTTAAGCATCAATCAATTATAGATTTAGGCTAAAAAGATGATCGTGATTATTTGAAGTATACTACTATAATTAAGTTGTTTAATTTATAAAAAATTTTTGAATGGATCAAACTATTTTTTTAAGGCCGCTAATCTAAAGGTTTATCATCCACCATTTTACAACTGATGAGATAAGATGCTTCAATTATTTTTTTCTTGCTCTGTTTTCCATTTTTGCAGTTAAAATAGAACTTGAGCAGATTGATATAGTAACTCAAAACCATGCATGCTACAAAGGAATAGTTTATTATTTTCTTTTCTCATTTTCTCAAAATATAAATCATTTATTTCGAGACTTTGGTCTGAGAAGTAAAAACTTCTATACCAAGTACAAAAATTATCATACTTTGTTGGAAGTATTCCTTCAGACAACCTCTCTAGTCTTAGAACCTATTGTGTAGCTCATCTAAGAAGACTAAAGTTCATTTCAGATGGAGTGGGGAGATTGATTTTCTCTACCGGATGATGATATATGATTTTATTTAGGTGTGGCCCTACCGATGGTTCAGAGTGTGTGAACCATCCGACGACTCTCTCGAGGTCGTATGATAGAAAACCTAGGAAGTGTAATGGATCGATGAGTTGAAATCAAAAACATCGCCATCATGGTCATAACATTTATCAGATGAACAGAGATGAAAGATACTTGATTTTGATCTATTTCAAGGAGATATGCCAGGGAGTGTGTGAACCATTCGATCTAGACTTCTTTGAGGTTTCAGAAGGGATAGAAACCCTAGGAAGTGTAATGGATCGATGAGGATTGAATCAAACTTCAACATCGCCATCAACTGTAGTTCCAAATTGATAAATGATAGTTTTATCAATTTTGGGGAGAGACTATCTATTTAGGTCTTCTCCTTTCAAGGGGAACTCTGCCATTTTAGAGTTCTTGATTAAATTATTATTTCTCCTAATCGTTAGATTAGAAGTTACTTCAGAAGAAGTAGAAGCCATATAACCAAAAGGGGAAAAAGGGAGAGAGGAAGATGATGCAGGGAGAATTTGAAATAAATCACCCCTTAAGGATAAAACAAACTAAGTATAAACCTCCATTAGAGAATTATCTTCCCAGACAGTCAACAAAAATAGAACTTACAACCCTTTCAATCCTCACGCAATAGGGATTTACGGCCATTTGCGATGAAGACAGGAATATAAACCTCTACCGGAGAATTATCCTGCATACCAACAAGACTTATCACCCTATCAAGCATCACGCAATAGGGATGGCCATTTGTGATGAAGATGGGATAAAGCCATGGGAGGAATGAACAAAGTACTGGTTTATCCAAAGCATGGTGAAATGTAACAAAAAAATCTCTAACATCCTTCCCCTCCCCAGGGATTTACCCCATCATGGCTCTGATACCAGACTTACACCTGGATATATTTATAAAATGTATTTATTAAAGCTTAAAAAGAACTTACATGATGACAGTAGGCAGGAAGCCGAAGAACTAAGGAGAGTACAAGAGGAGAATAGAAGAGAAGAAGAGAAGGGAAAACTGACTGAAAGCACTGAGCACCAATAATTTATGCCAATTTTGTACTGTAAATTAGTGGAGGATAAGAATACTTTTTTCCTTGAAATGAAGTTAGACCACATTCTCTTTGATGAAAGATCTTTTTTATAACACATTTACTATACAAAATTGTATGGTTCATCTGATCACGAACATGATTAATCTCAATACACTTTAATTGTATTAAGATTTTTTAATAATTTTCTCTTGAGAGATTAGATTCAAATGGGAAAGGATTGTTTCCCAAATATCTTTCAAATAAGGACGATTATTTATTGAATAATCAGAGGGATTAATTTCAATAATATTCTATTTTATTTCTTTAGAGAAATAAACAGGTTCTTGTGCAACGACATCTTTTAGGGATGGTGTTGCAGCTTTTTTAGAGGGTTCACCCTTTTCAACTATTGTTGAAGAGAAAGTACCATAAAGATAAGTTTGCAAATTGATCATGCCAATTATTGAATTGATCGAATCTTTGCCATTAGAGCGGCCATGGCCGTGACCTCCACGAAAAGAAAGACGTCCTCGATTTGGAGTAGTCATTCTTCCATGCAGGGTGATCCACCCCTGATCGTCCCTGCAAGAATTCACGGGTCAAAAAATTAGGAAAAGAATTCGGCTGGTTGAAAAGCTTTTCAAACTCTAAGATTTAGAGGATTTAAAACTCAAAAATGAATTCTAAAAATTAGAGCAATAGTTTCAGAACCCGGAAGGAAATCATAACCATAAAGCTATAAATGTAATTTTAGAGCTTCAAAAAGATTTATATCAGAAAGAGATAAACTTAGATTGGGAAAGGTGTTGAAATAAACTAGCCCGTGACATAGGCTAGTCTCTACAACACTCATTAGGGATTGAGCCCAGTGAAGGCATCTGCCATCTCTTAGGCTTGCTAAAATAGAAGCATTTAGACCTTTAAGGGTTAAAGAATTGAATGCTATCTGTATCATCCCTATATGAATATATTTAAAATCTTGCATATATTTATGCAGATCTTCAAACATTAGTAGATAAATGGTTTTATCCATTTGATCTACAGTAATAGTTTGTTCCACCATTTTCACTAAAGATTTTCCCTTAAAATCAAAAGTTCCAAATTGATAAATGATAGTTTTATCAATTTTGGGGAGAGACCATCTATTTAGGTCTTCTTCATTCAAGGGGAACTCTGCCATTTCAGAGTTCTTAATTAAATTAAAGCTAGTATAAACCCATTTGTGAAACCTTTTATCCAACCACCTCCTAAACTGGCTCTTAATTTAGGACTCTCTTCTGAAGACATTCAGAATTTGATTTTAAATTTAAGTGAAAAGTATGTAGGAGCTCTTGAAGATATCAGTCAATCGGATGAAGATTCAAATGAATCTCAATCATCAATATAATATTGAAAAGTTCAAAACCTTAACAAGATCCTCATCCTCCTTTTGATATCTAAAAACTTTCTTATCCCAAGAAAAATTTGGAAAAACATTATTATAAAAAACCAACACCTCCTGATTTATTATTTGAGGAAGATACTCATTTCATAAGAAATTTGTATGATGGAGATTCTTTATATGAATGAAATATTGATGGACATTCTAAACATCAAATCATTCATACCCTTCATCGAATGCTTATGTTTGATACTGCTGTTCAATCTAAACATCAAGCAAAACCACATATTGTCGCTCGAGCCATCATTTCATGATTCTCTGGAACTCTGAAAGGATGGTGGGATAATTTTCTCACTGTTTCTCAAAGGGAAGACCTCCTTAGCGAAATTGACTTAAGTACTAAAGATCTTCCAAAAGAACAGCAAAAACCTAATGAAAATTCGGTCTATAATCTTCTCCAAATAATTATAGATCATTTTGCTAGATTCATTGGAGATCAAGGAGAAAAAACTCGCTCCTTACTCCAAAAATTAAGATGTCCATCCTTAACCCATTTTCGATGGTACAAGGATATATTTCTAGCATGCGTCATGACACTTCATGAAGCAACTTAGCTTCCTATGAAAGGCATATGGAAACCTTATTTGATGTTTTAAAACCGACATGTATGCTCGATCCTAAATTAAAAGATCAAATGAAAAGAGAACGTCTACTTGAACGACCATGAATTCTATGAATAATTCAACTATGATCCTCAGGTACGTCCTTTATTTTCCAAAAATAGGGAAGAAACACGAAAGGCTATTTTTCATAAATGTGAAAAATCACATCATAAAAAATGTGAAAAATTCATGCACAAACATAAGCACTCTCGTCCCTCTGGTTCTAAAACCAAAGAGACAAGAGAAATAAATGTTACAAATGTGGCCGTACAGGTCATTACGCAAATAAATGCACTGTCAAGAAGAAGTTAAATGAACTTGATTGATGGGTTAAAACCCCGATGAAAATTCTACTTACATCCTCGATTTTGAAATAGAATAAGATGAAGAAGAACATATTTCATCTTCATCCTCATCGATCGATAAATCTGATAAATCTAACTATTGCAAGTCCTGTCAATAGATAGATTATTATAAAAATATAATAAATATGACAGGTCTGTACATGCTCACCCACGAGCAAATGGACCAATTAATTAAACTTTTAGCACAAGTTGAAGATGATTCAACTCGTGCTAAAAGGGATTTATTAAATAGGTTGCATAATGCAAAAATATTTTCCAAATTTGATTTAAAATCAGGATATTAGTAGATCCAGATAAAAGAGTCGGATCACTGTAAAACAACATTTATGGTGCCCTTTGGACATTACGAATGGAACATAATACCCTTTGGTTTAAAAAATGCACCTTCTGAATTTCAACATATCATGAATAATATATTTGAAGATTATTTTAAATATATTTTGTGAGACACAAGATGAATTGGGTAATATTAAAATTTGCAAAACTTAAATTTTCATTTTAAATAGAAAATTAGATTTTGATTTTATAATGATAAGATATAATTCTAAATGCAGAAAATAAAAATACAATAAAGTAAATAGAGACAAGAGGCACACGATTTTAATGGTTCGCCCAAACCCCTAAACTGCCACCCCAAGGAATCCACTAAATGAAAAATAGTTTACAAAAGTACTCTTATACTGAGCCCCTAATAATATGTACTCCTACAGTGAAAGTACAACCCCAAAATAAATTTTACAACACAAAAAAATACAAAATAATAAATTTTGATAAAGTAAATCTCACATTTACCAAGCAATCAAATTCAAAAATTGATCTCACAACTTATAAATGATCACTTTACAACTTAAAAATTTGGCAAAATGCTCACTTAATAAAAAACAAATATCTTAAAGTGATCTTACTAGGATGTTTATGTTATTGTACTTTGTAATAATACAAAATGATTTCAAAATAAATTCACAATTTTTTCATAATAAAATAAATTTCAGCAAGGAGTAATTTATTTTAACCAAAAAGATTCTTTCAATTAATGCTAATGATCACAAAATAAAAAAATAAGTATATGATAGATCTAAGTTGGCTAGTAAGCTTTCAATTAGAGATCTAGCAAATATGAAAATAATTTCAGCACAATAAATTATTTTAAAATGCTTAAAATATACTTCTAAAATAGATCTAAGAATAAATGATCTTTCAAAATAAGACCAAAGAAGAAATATTTCAAGAAGAAAAGAAATTTGTAGGAAGCTAAAAATTTCAGCAAGTTGAAATAGATCCTACAAATTATCACAAGAGTTTTTCACCAAAAAAAATGATTGAAAACTTTGATGTGAAAACCAATGTTCAAAGACTAATCCACCAAAAAGTATAAATTAGAAAGAAGAAATAGATGGTGAAAATAGCATGATCAACTAAGAAGTATTAAGATCAAGAAAACAAACTCAAGTAATTTAAAAAGGCTTGCTTCATCGAAGATGTTGAAGCTTCCAAACCAAGGATTTGATCTTGCAATATTTGGAGAACACTTGGAAATTTAAGAGATTTTCTCTTAGATTTGCTGGAGAGATTTGAATTTTGAATGAGGATGCTTTCATGAAGAGAATGAGGGCTATTTATAGGCAAGAAGGTCATTTAAAAATTATTTCAAAGAAATATATTATACAAACCTCATGCTATCATGTGATAATTTAATATTCAGTAAAATATAATTTATATTAAATAAATATTAAATTTAGCAGCAAAAATTGGGCTTTTCACATGGGAAAGTCAAAAGTAATCAAATGTAGCTCTTAATATATTCAAAGCATGTATACATCCATTCAGGTAATGTTTAAAAATCATAATAAATTCAATTTTGATGCAAAGTGGGTCATGTAACCACTTATTTTAAAGGAAAAATCCAAGAAATCCGATGGAGATAAAGTCGGATATGAATGCTTTGATTAAACAATGACTTTTAAAATACAAAAATTTATATATTTTGTTAATTTTGACATGTGACATTTAAAATTATGATATAATTTATATATAATCATAAATATGTTAGTTAAATTAAAATACCTAATTATATTAAGTAAATAAAATAATTATACTTAATAGTTATGATCATTTATTACTTTGACAATTTTATTGCTATGTAAAAAAACATGTAATTGAATGTTAATTAAATAAAGATTTATATAAATTAACCTCATTAAAATAGTATGTTAGGTTGTGAGCAAATTGATTCATGCCAAAGAACTCATATGAATAGTCATATAACCTAAAATCATGAGCTTCACATTATCCCTTTCATTCTTTTATTCTTGCAATTTCTTCTAACAATTTGTGAGATGTATTGGATATGTAATTAATATAAATTGATATATCAAACACATAAAAATATTCATTAGAACATCCAAGCATTTGTTTGTTATCATCAAAATTAATCAAATTGAACATGAGGCCAATTAAGCCAACAATCTCCCCTTTTGATGATGACAAACTAATGTTGGTATTGATTTTGATGAAGGTGCAAATTGACCTTTCATCATAGTTTTGAAAGAAATTCTATTAAAAAAATTTATGCATATGAGATGAATAATGTTGCTCCCCTAAATGTATGCATTAAATAGACTTAATATTAACCAACATTTTACTCTTCTCCCCTTTTGACAACATCAAAAGTGAGAACAAACTACATACAATTTTAAATATTAGGATCTAACATTCCAAGCATCGTTTAAAGTACAAAACGTTCTTAGGGGGTTTTGTAAAAATATCTTCAATTTGTAAATCGGTGCTAATAAAATTAATATTAACATCACCTTTCAAAACATGATCCCTAATAAAATGATGTCTAATTTCTATATGCTTGGTTCATGAGTGCTGGATGGGATTTTTAGTCAAACTAATAGCACTAGTATTGTCACACTGAACTAGAATGTGATTTTGCTTAATACCAAAATCTTCTAATTGTTGCTTTAACCAAAGGATCTGAGAACTACCGCTCTATGTACCACCTCAGGGATAAAGCTACATAATTTTGTTTCTAGATGACCAAGACAAGTGATGATCCTAAAAAATGACATGTGCCGATGTACTTTTTTCTATCTACTTTGCATCCGCAAAGTCAACATCGAATAAGCAACCAAATCACATGATAAAGAATTTTAGGATACCATAAACCTAACCTAGTAGTGCCTATCAAAAAAGATACTTGATGCTATTAAATGAGATTCTTTGGCAAAGCAGCACACAAACAAACAACAAACATAATATCACTAAAAAGAAGATATAAAAGTGAACCTATCATACTCTTTTGATCAAGATTTTCCTAATTCATCTAAATCCAATTTTATAGATGGGCTCATAGGAGTTTTACTAGATTTAAATCTTTTCATGTCAAACCTCTTAAGCAATTCATTTATATACTTAGTTTGATGAATGTGCCATTTTCTTGTTGCTTCACTTGAAGACCTAAGAAAAAATTAAGTTCTCCCATCATACTCATTTCAAACTCTTTAGACATCAAAGATGAGAACTCATGGCATAAAGATTCATTTTTACTTCCAAATAATATATCATCTACATACACTTGAAATCAATCAAATCATCATCTATGCTCTTAAGGAATAAGGTGGTATCTACTCGCCCTTTCTAAATCCATGATCTATTAAAAGTTACTTAACCTATCATACCAAGCACCAGGAGCCTGTTTTAAACCATATAAGGCTTTCTTTAATTTATACACATGATTTGGAAAATCAAGGTTCTCAAATCGTGGTTGTTCTCTACAATTTGGTCAATAAATCCATTCAAAATGCACTTTTGACATCCATTTGAAAAAGTTTAAAATTTCTAAAACAAGCATAAGCAAGGAGTAATAGCTTCTAGTCTTTTTAGTGCAAAAGATTCTTCAAATCTATACCTTCAACTTATGTGTACCCTTGTGCAACTAACCTAGCTTTATTTTTAACAATACAACCTGAATCATCTAGCTTATTCCTAAAGATCCATTTTGTTCTAATGACATTTTGATCTTGGGGTCTTGGGACTAATTCCCAAACATCAATTCTTACAAATTGATTCAACTCCTCTTCCATAGCAATAATCCAAAATTATCATTTAATGCTTCTTCTAAATTTTTAGGTTCAACCTGATAAAATGTCAATGATTTATAACTTCTCTACTATGTCTTCTATAATAACTCCTTTTGATGGATCTCCTATAATTAGTTCCTTTGGATGATTTTTATTATATTTCCATTCTTTAAAATGAATCATCCATATTATCTTCTAAAGATATTTTCTTAAAGTTATCAATCTCTTCATCAATCACTTCATTTCTAATAGGATCAATCAAATTTTCATCAAAAATAACATGTATTGATTCTTCTACAATCATTTTTCTTTTATTGTAAACTCTATAAGCCCTACTAGAAAGAGAGTATCCTAAGAAAATACCATCATCTGATTTGCAATCAAACTTACCTAAATGATCTTTTTCATTATTCAACATAAAGCATTTACATCCAAATACATGAAAGTGTTCAATCTTAGGCTTCTTTCCAAAAAAACAATTCATAGGGTGTCTTCTTCAAATTGGTCTAAAATAGATCCTATTCATTACATAACATGCTTTCAAAAATATTTTGGCAATTTATACTCATCAAGCATAGATCTACTTAATTCAATTAATATTCTATTTTTTCTCTCTACTACTCCATTTTGTTGGGAGTTCAAAATTATGTCTAATCCCATGTTCATCACAATAATCCTCAAATAATTTATTTTAAAATTACCACCATGATCTTTGAACCCTATTAATCAAAAGACCTTGTTCTCTTTGAATATATTTAGAAAACTTTCTAAACTCACCAAAACATCATCCTTGTAAGTTACAAATAAAACCCAAGTATATCTAGAGAAATCATCAACAATCACAAAACCATAATTTTTCCACCTAAGCTAGGTGCTAATAGGACCAAATAAATCCATGTGCAATAATTCTAGAGTCTAGAAGTAGAAACAATATTTTACTTTTAAATGAGCTTCTAGAATGTTTACCATGAATACATGTATCACAAACATAGTTTGAATGAAAATTTAATTTAGGCAAAACCAACTACTAAATCAAGTTTAGCAATTTTATTGTGTGTTAATATGACATAGTCTCCTATGCCATAACCATATAGCATCATGAGTGCTTTTAAAACAAAGTAAGTTTAAATTTACATCATGAAAGCTATCTAAATCAATGACATAAATATTTTTGTATCTTTTCCCCACTAGCAAAACATTTTCATTATTTTTTATAACGCAATATGATGCATGGAATACTACATTCAAACCTTTATCACATAATTGACTAATAGAAATTAAATTATGTTTTAATCCTTCTAGAAAAACTTTATCTAAAGTGATAGAATTCTTACAAATAGAACCAATGCCAATGATTTTTCCCTTCGTGATTATCTATATATGTAACAAATCCTCCATCACTTGATTCTAAAGTTGTGAATTTATCTTTATCTCCGCCATATGTCTTGAACATCCACTGTCCAAGTACCACATGCCTTCTTTGATTTTTTTGAAGGCATTCCAAAAAATAAACTCACATGTTAACTTTGGAACCCAAACATGTTTGGGTCCACATTCTAAATTTGAAGATATTTAACATGCATGGAGTGGGTGTATTTTGGTACCCATACATAAGATGATTGCTTAGTATTTTGTATTTTACGTGCATAGCAATCAAATGAAATATGCCCTTTTATTGCAATAGTTGCACCAAACATTAGTGTTTGCATATGATTTAGAATGATAATTATAAGGTATATGAGTGGGATGTGTATGATGCAAATAATTTTATTAAATGTTTTTTGATGAAGTATTATAATGAACTTGTGATTTTAAACATAATTCTAATCTTGCTTTTAATAAGATATTCTCTTTCAAGTTTACCTACAACTAAGGAACAATTTAATAAAGAAGTATTTTACTTTTAAATTATCACATTCATTTTTTAAATCACAAAAAATGCATATCTAAATTTTTATGTTCTTTTCTAAGGTTTTGTATTTTCTTTTAATTTTTTATATTCAATAACTAAATCATTAAAAGCATCATCTAATTCATCATAAGATATATCATTACATACCTCTTGAGAATCTAAGGATTCTCCATTTTCCATAAGACATATGTTGACCTCTTCATCAGATGAATTTGATTGATTTATTTGACGTGGCCCATAAAGTCGTCTTCTTCTTCTTATGGTACTTTTCTCCTTCATATTTTTCTTTGTTTACATCAATTTTTTTTTCTTTGATTCAACAAGTTCTGACAATCACCTCTTATGTGTCCGTGCTTTTACAATGATAAAATGATCCCTTCACCGTAGAAATTTCTTAGTTTAAAATTTATAATTTTTAGATTTTATACCTTTGATTCTTCTTCCCTTAGCAAGTTCCTTTTGGAAAGCATGACCACCTCATCACAATCACCATCAGCTTGAGGTGTTATGCTCATCATCATCAACTTGTAGCAATGGCTTTTCCTCCTTCTCCTTTTCAGTTATCCATCTTATCCCTTTGAGCAATAACGTCATGTGCTATCAAAGAACCCAAAAGCTAATCAAGTGGATAAGTAGATAAATCTTTAGCTTCACATTAGTTACTTTAGCTTCCCATTCTTTTGGAAGACATCTAACAATCTTATAAACTAAGTCTTGATTCCTATATGTTTTTCCAAGAGAATGTAATGTGTTAATTATTTTCAAAATCTAGTATACATATGAAATAGAGATGAGATATGAAATAACTCATAATCATGAACAAGTCTATTTATGTGAGCATCTCTAACTTCACTAGTTCCTTCATAAGTTATAATAAGTTTATCCCATATTTCTTTGCACTTAACATAGAAATTTTCATGTAATCATCGTAATAAAGCACAATGTAAAGTACAAGCCTAGCATTTAATTCATCAAGTTCTCTTCTATAGACCATTCCTCAAAAGTTTTTCTACTTTAATGCCATTTACTTCTGTGGTATGATATTGATGTGTCAACATATACCACATGCATCTTGACCTCTTAAGAATGTACTAATTCTATTTTTCCAATAATCAAATGGTATCTAAAAAGTGGAGGTCTATGAGTGGATTGTCCCTCTAATGAACCCTTTGTGAAACCATATATAGTGAAAAGATTTACTCTTGGATGTTAAGCCAAAAAAGAGCCTAGGCTCGATACAATTGTGAGACACTATAGCACCCAAGATGGTGAATTGGGTAATATTAAAATTTTCAAAACTTAAATTTTAATTTTAAATAGAAATTAGATTTTGATTTTATAATGATAAGATATAATTCTAAATGCAGCAAAAAATAAAAATACAATAAAGTAAATAGAGACAAGAGGCACATGATTTTGTGGTTCGCCAAACCCCAAACCGCCTATGTCCACTAGCCCCCCGGCTAGAACTAAATGAAAAATGGTTTAAAAAGTATTCTCAAGTGGTACAATATTAAACAATATGAATACAAGTACAACCCCAAAATAAATTTTACAACACAAAAAAAAAAATACAAAATAATAAATTTTGATAAAGTAAATCTCTCACAAATATACCAAGCAATCAAATTCAAAAGTGATCTCACAACTTATAAATGATCACTTTACAACTTAAAAAATTTGGCAAGGCAAATGCTCAATTAATAAAATAAATATCTTAAAGTGATCTTTTTAAGTTATTATAATTTGTAGAATAATACAAAATGATTTCAAAATAAATTCACAATATTCTTTTCATAATAAAATAAATTTCAGCAAGGAGTAATTTATTTTAACCAAAAAAGATTCTTTCAATTAATGCTAATGATCACAAAATAAAAAAATAAGTATATGATAGATCTCTAAGTGTAAGCTTTCAAAAAAAAAAAAGAGATCTAGAAATATGAAAATAATTTCAGCATAATAATTTATTTTAAAATGCTTAAAATATACTTCTAAAATAGATCTAAGAATAAATGATCTTTCAAAATAAGACCAAAGAAGAAATATTTCAAGAAACCAAAAGAAATTTGTAGGAAGCTAAAAATTTCAAGTTGAAATAGATCCTACAAATTATCACAAGAGTTTTCACCAAAAAAATGATTGAGAAACTTTGATGTGAAAACCAATGTTCAAAGACTAATCCACCAAAAAAGTATAAATTAGAAAGAAGAAATAGATGGTGAAAATAGCATGAACAACTAAAGATCAAGAAAACAAACTCAAGTAATTTAAAAGGCTTGCGTTGAAGATGTTGAAGCTTCCAAACCAAGGATTTGATCTTGCAATATTTGGAGAACACTTGGAAGGAACATTTAAGAGATTTTCTCTTAGATTTGCTGGAGATTTGAATTTTGAATGAGGGATGCTTTCATGAAGAGAATGAGTGCTATTTATAGGCAAGAAGGTCATTTAAAAAATTATTTCAAAGAAATATATTATACAAACCTCATG
This sequence comes from Cymbidium sinense, assembly GCA_021442155.1. NCBI lineage: Eukaryota > Viridiplantae > Streptophyta > Magnoliopsida > Asparagales > Orchidaceae > Cymbidium > Cymbidium sinense. The sequence continues at coordinate 147,799,273 of CM038223.1, read as the reverse complement.
CTATCATGTGATAATTTAATATTAAATAAAAATATAATTTAAATTAAATAAATATTAAATTTAGTAGCAAAAATTCGGCTATTCACATGGGAAAGTCAAAAGTAATCAAATGTAGCTCTTAATATATTCAAAGCATGTAGCATGCATCCATTATTAAAATCGGTAATGTTTAAAAATCATAATAAATTCAATTTTAATGCAAAGTGGGTCCTAACACTTATTTTAAAGGAAAAAAACCCAAGGAAGCCACATGGAGATAAAATCGATATGAATTCTTTGATTAAACAATGACTTTGGCTAAAATACAAAATTTTATATATTTTTGTTAATTTTGACATGTGACATTTAAAAATTATGATATAATTTATATATAATCATAAATATGTTAGTTATCATATAACCAACAAATTAAATTAAAATACCTAATTATATTAAGTAAATAAAATAATTATACTTAATAGTTATGATCATTTATTACTTTGATAATTTTATTGCTAGAAAAAACATATAATTGAATGTTAATTAAATAAAGATTTATATAAATTAACCTCATTAAAATAGTATGTTAGCAAAATTGATTCATGCCAAAGAACTCATATGAATAGTCATGACCTAAAATCATGAGCTTCACATTATCCCTTTCATTCTTTTATTCTTGCAATTTCTTCTAACAATTTGTGAGATGTATTGGATATGTAATTAGCAATTGATATATCTCAAACACATAAAAATATTCATTAGAACATCCAAGCATTTGTTTGTTATCATCAAAATTAATCAAATTACATGAGGCTAATTAAGCCAACATATTTTAATTTCTATGTGATCTGTTATCTACTATTAACGAATATTTCAACCATCTAAAAATATTTAAATGGTTAATTTAAAAAAATGGGTTAGTTATTTCTGAGCCAAAAATCAAATTATTTCAAACTGAAATAAGATTTTTAGGCCATAATTTATCCAATGCTTCTACTAATAGAAGTATTGAATTTGCTAACAAATTTCACGATATCATTTAGATAAAACCAACTATACTTCTTAGGAGCTCAATTATGTAGCGATTTTATCAAAATCTTGCCAAAGATGCGACCCCACTCTTTGATAGATTAAAAAGAATCCCACCATGGTCCGATAATCATACGACAAAAATTAAAGAAAGGTTCAAACCTTCGCCTTAATCTTATGGACCCTACTAGTTTCAAAATTGTTGAAACTGATACCTCTGATAAGGTCTTTGGAGGTATCTTAAAGCAGCGAAAGAATTCTAAAGAAGAATTAGACCGCTTTATTTCTAGTAAATAGAATCCTACCAAAGAAAGTATTCCATTATCAAAATAATGCTAATTAAGTGCATCTCAAAATTCCAAGATGATTTACTTAATCAACATTTTTTTCCTTCATTGACTATTCCTACCAAATACATCATTGAACAAAATGTCAAAATTTAGTTTCAAAATAAATTTTGCATCATGGCAATCGCAGCTCTCTTTGACACATCAAATTCATTAAAGGTAATGAAAATTCTCTTCCTGATTTTCTGACCCGTGAATTCTTACAGGGACAATCAGGGGTGGATCACCTCACATGGCAGAATGACTACTCCTAACCGAGGACATCTTTCTTTTCATGGAGGTCGCGGCCATGGCCTCTCTAATGGCAAAGATCCAGCAATTCAATAATTGGCATGATCAATTTGCAAACTTATCTTTATGGTACTTCCTCTTTAACTACGGTTGAAAAGGGTGAACCCTCTAAACACCATCCCTAAAAGATGTCGTTGCACAAGAACCTGTTTATTTCTTTAAAGAAATAAAATAGAATATTTTTAAAATTAATCCCTCTGATTATTCAATAAATAATCCATAGGCCTTATTTGAGAGATATTTAGGAAACAATCCTTTCCCATTTGAATGTAATCTCTAAAAAGAAAATTATGAAAAAACTTAATATAATTAAAGTGTATTGAGATTAATCATGTTCGTGATCAGATGAACCATACAATTTTGTATAGCAAATACGTTATACAAAAGATCTTTCATCAAAGCGAATGGGGTCTAACTCCATTCCAAGAGAAAAATATATTCTTATCCTCCCCTAATTTACAATAAAAAATTGGCATAAATTATTGGTGCTATGTATAAGCTATGATAAAGGTCTTCTTCCTTTCAAATAAAGCATATTCATGGATGTTCATAATGAACAAAGATATTATCAACAAAGAACTTCCAAAGATGGTTCTTCGATGGTGGAACTATTTTGAGGAATTAAATATTCTTCCGATCCAATCAAAGAAGTATTCAATGACTGATGGAAGTCGCCCCAAAATGAGGGCTATTAATCCCAAAAAAATGATTCAAGGATAAAATCTTGCTCATTTCTTCACGGACTGCCAAATCCCATGGATTTGGAGTTGGAACGTTATTCTTGGAAAGGATCCCTTTAATCAGTTGGTCCTTCAAAGATAATTTTTACTAAAATAATGGAATTCAATCAACATTGAGGATAAGCTCAAGCAAATTAAAGCCATTATTAAAGCTTATTCTGAATTAATGATCCCTCAAAAAACTACGGATTTTGAGCTATCAGACAAGGTACTACAAGCATCAAAGATGTTATCCTCATGAGACCGAGATTCAACATAAGGAATGTCTCAAAAAATCTATGCAAATCAACTCGCCAACGTGTTTAATCACCTATCTATATCTGTGGTGAGTCTTCTGACGGTCGACGTGGAATCCACGGAGAAACTTAAATTCATAAAGCAGACCCACCAGAAGAAATAATTGCTACTTTCCAAAAGTAGACGCTTATCTTCACCAGCAAGGAACCTACTTTACATAAAGTGGGTCCCACGAAAAGAAATAATTGCTACATTCCAAAAGTAGCCATCTTATAATATTTTGTACCTTTGTTTAGCCTCTAAGCAAAGTATCTTTTTTATTTAATAGTGGCTTTGCTTAACAGCAAAGTTTCTATTTAATAATTATACTGTTGCTTAACTTCTAAGTAACATTTCTCTTTTGTTTGATAATTGTACCTTCGCTTCTAAGCAAAGTCTCTCCTGTGCCTCCACCTCTATATAAGGAGGCTCTGTCTATGTATTATGTGTGCTCAGTGCTTAGTGCTCAGTTTTCCCTTCTCTTCTTCTCTTCTAATCTCCTCTTGTACTCTCCTTAGTTCTCATCATGTAAGTACTTTTAATCTTTAATAAATAAGTGTTTTATATATCCTAGTAAGTAAGCTGCTGTAGAAACCTTCTATTTAAGATCAACGATTTTAGATTCTAGTAAAAAGATGATCAAGATTCTTGAATTATGCTATTACTATAATAAGTTGTTTAATTATGAATAAATTCTAGAATTTATGGATTGGAACTTTTTTTCAGAGGTTTATCGACCATTTTACAATGATGGAGGATAAGATGCTTCAAAGGATGTTAGAGATTTTATTGTATTTCACCATGCTTTGGATAAACCGATTTTGTTCATTCCTCCCATTATTTTATCCCATCTTGTGCAAATGGCCATCTAATGATGCTTAACAACAAAGTTTCTATTTAATAATTATATTAATAAGCAACGCTTTGTTTAGATTGAACCTTTAGAGGTTTATATTCTCGCCTTCATTTAATGGCCATAAATCCCTATCACTTGAAAGGGTTGTAAGTCTATTGATGTCAAAGATAATTCTAATGAAGGTTTTGTTTCAAATTCTCGCATCATCTTCCTTTCTCCCTTTTCCCCATTTTAATATGTTCTACTTCTTTAAGTAACTCTAATATGATTAGAGAAATAATAATTTAATCAAGAACTCTGAAATGGTAGAGTTCCCCATGAATAAGGATCTTCCAAAAAGAACAACAAAAACTTAATGAAAATTCGGTCTATAATCTTCTCCAAACAATTATAGATCATTTTTGATCCATTGAGATCAAAAAAACCGCTTACTCTAAAATTAAGATATCCATCCTTAACCAATTTCAGGATATATTGAAAGAAGACCTAAATAGATGGTTCTCCCAAAATTGATAAAATGATCATTTATCAATGAACTACAACCGATGATATGTTGAAGTTCGATTCAACCCTCGCCGATCCATTACACTTCCTAGGGTTTCTATCCCTTCAAACCTCGAAAAGAGATCGATGGTTCACACAGAACCATCCAGAAGGCCCTTGCCTAATTAAAAAATCATATCTTCATCCAGAGAGAAAATCAATCTCCCACTCCATCTAAATGAACTTTAGTCTTAATGAGCACAATAGGTTCTAAGACTAGAGGTTATTCAAGGAATACTTCCAACCAAAGTAGATAATTTTGATACTGGTATAGAAGTTTTACTTCTCAAGACCAATGTCTCTCAAATAAATGATTTATATTTTGAGAATGAGAGAAAGAAATAGCCAAGCCAAAGCAACTATTCCTTTAGCATGGTTTGTACTATGCTCAATCACTCAAGTTGTTATTTTAACTACCAAAAATGGCAAAAGAGCAAAAATAATTGAAGCATCTTATCCTCCATCAGTTGGAAAAATGGTGGATGATAAACCTTTAGAATTAGCGGCCTTCCGAAAAATAAGTTCCGATCCATAAATTCTAAAGGAATTTATTACTGTAATTAAATAACTTAATTATAATAATAGTATACTTCAAATAATCATTGATCATCTTTTTAGCCTAGATTGTAAAATCGATCGATGCTTAAACAAAAGGTTTCTAGCCTAAAGAAGCTTTAGAAAGCTTCTACTAGTATAAACCCATTTGTGAAACCTTTTATCCAACCACCTCCTAAATTGGCTCTAAAGTTAGGACCCTCTTCTAAAGACATTCAGAATTTGATTCTAAATTTAAGTGAAAAGTATGTAGAGCTCTTGAAGACAAATAATCGATGAAGATTCAAATGAATCCTCAACCCAAACTATGATCAACCAAGTAATATTGAAAAGTTCAAATCCTTTTCAAGAATTACAAGATCCTCATCCTCCTTTGATATCCAAAACTTTCTTATCCAAAGAAAAATTTGGAAAACATTATTATAAAACCCACTCCTCGATTTATTATTTGAGAAGATACTCATTTCGTAGGAAATTCCTATGATGGAGATTCTTTGTATGAATGGAATATTGATGGACTTTCTGAACATCAAATCATTTATACCCTTCATCGAATGCTTATGTTTGCTACTAGACATCAAGCAAAACCTCATATTATCATTCAACCCATCATTTCAGGATTCTCTGGAACTCAAAAAAGATGGTGGGATAATTTTCTCACTGTTCCTCAAAGGGAAGACCTCCTTAGCGAAATTGACTTAAGTACTAAGGATCTTCCAAAAGAACAGCAAAAACCTAATGAAAATTTGGTCTATAATCATCCCCATACAATTATAGATCATTTTGCTGGATCCATTGGAGATCAAGAAAAAAAAACTCGCTCCTTACTCCAAAAATTAAGATGTCCATCCTTAACCCATTTTCGATTATACAAGGATATATTTCTAGCACACGTCATGACACTTTATGATGCCAATAGCCTTCAATGGAATAAAAAATTCATTGAAGGCCTTCTCAATCTATTTGCTGAAAAGGTTAAGGTTTCTCTTCACCTCTACGATGGAACCATCCCATATGAAACCCTAACATATGGAAACCTTATTTTTGCATGTATTAAAACTGGTCTAGCAATCTGCTCTGATCTTAAATTAAAAGATCAAATGAAAAGAGAACGTCTACTTGAGCACAAACAGCTTGGCAAATTCTGTGAGCAATTCAACTGTGACCCTCAGGTACATCCTTTATCTTCAAAACACAAGGGAAAAGCATGAAATACTATTTTTCCTAAACATGAAAAATCATGTCATAAAAAATGTGACAAATTCACAAATAGCACTCTCGCCCTCCATAAAACCAAAGAGAGGAGAAATAAAATGACAAATGTGGCCATGGTCATTAGCTAACAAATGCTCAAAGAAGAAGTTAAATGAACTTCATTGATAAGGGTTAAAACAAACCGATTTTCTCTACATCCTCGATTAAAAGAATCAGAAGAAGAAGAAGATCATATTTCATCCTCATCAGATTATGATAAATTTGATAAATCTAACTATAAAATCCTCACAATAGATTATTATAAAAAATATCTATATACGCTCACCCATGAGAAAAAAGATTAATTAATTAAACTTTTAGCACAAGTTGAAGATGATTCAACTCGTTATAAAATTATCGATCTTCTTAATGATAAGAAGAAAGATAAACTAGAAAATTTAATTACAAGCCTCCTATATTCTCCTAAGTATTTAAGAAAAATCTGAGCACATCATCATCTTCTTTATGAGCTAAAAAATTGAATTAAAGAACTAAAATTAGAAGTTCAGAATTAAATCGAGCAAGAGCAAAATGAATGGTCGTCTAATGGATCTTGAAATTAAAAGATGCCCAATTCATTTGAAAATATAAGCCATTCTAATCAAAACCGGTTTCTTACAAAATATGCAATATACCGTAAATGGTATATTTCCATTAAATTAATTATAAACAAAGAATTTATTTTACCAAATTTAATTGTTCACTTGATAGGAGCAATTTAAATTGTATACAAGAAGGAATAATTCCTTCTAAATATTTTGAAAAATAAAGACAAGATAAATGAATCTTTACAAATTAAGTATAATCATTTGGTGGTGTCAAGATGATATTTGTATTCAAATGCTTTTTTTAGTAAAATTTAACACAACACATTATTTTGGGAACTCCTTTTCTTCTTAAAATAATGCCTATCACTAGAATTGATTTTTTCAGCTTATCCTTGTGATTGAATTCCACCATTTTAGTAAAAATTATCTTGAAGGACCAATGATTCAAGTCCTTTCCAAGTATAACGTTAGCTCCAAATCCATATTTAAATTCAAAGAAATGAGAAATATTTTATCCTTGAATTATTTTTAATCTCAAAAGAAAGATCTTCAAGATTTTGATAAAATAATGAGAGCTCTAAGAAATGGTTTTATCAAAATAATATCAAGAAATTTGTTAGAATTCAATACTTTTTATTAGTTAAATTATAGATAAAAAATTATAGAAATAATTTGATCATAAAACCCATTTTTAAATTAACCATAAAATGTTTTAGATGGTTAAAATGTTCATTAGTATTTGAGAAAACAAGAACATCTAATGGGCCTTGAAATTAATCAGAAGACGCCCAAACTAAGGAGAGTACAAGAGGAGAATAGAAGAGAAGAAGAGAAGGAAAATGCACCGAAAGCACACTAATTATAAAGATAGCCTCCTTATATAGAGGTGGAGGCAAAGGAGAGACTTTTCTTAGAGGTTAAGCAAAGGTACAATTATTAAATAGAGAACATGAAGCAACATAATTATTATAATATTTCTCATAATAATGGCTACTAAAGAATTATTTCATTGTGGGCCCACTTTTATGAGTTGTAAAGTAGTTCCTTTGTGGTGAAAAATAAGCCTACTTGGAAAGTAGCAATTATTTCATAAAATGATAAGTAGATTCTGGAGATGATGATGTGGCTACTTTGGAACAGAAATTATTTCTTCGGTCCGCTTTATGAATTTAAGTTCTCCAGGATTCCACATGACGCCAAGACTCTCCAAGAGATATAGATTAAACACCTGGCGAAGTTGATTTTCAGAGATTTTTGAGACGTTCCTTATGTTGAAAACTCGATCTCATGAGGATAACGTCTTTTGATACTTTGTACCTCATCTATCGATAGCTCAAAATCGAGAATTTTGAGGGATCGTTAATAATAACTTTAATAATGGCTTTAATTTGCTTGAGCTTATCCTCAATCCGATTGAATTCCACCATTTTAGTAAAATTGTCAAACCATTAAATGGATCCTTCCAGAATAATCAGCTCCATCCATGGAATTGCTGAAGAAATGAGCAAGATTTTCCTTGATCATTCTTAGGATTAATAGCCCTCATTTTCTTCCATCCATTCATTAAAGACTTTGATTGATCTAAGAATATTTAATTCTCCAAAATAGTTCCACCATCAAGAATCATGCTAATTTCTTTGTTGATAATATCTTTGTTCATGATGAACATCCATGAATGCCTTCACTTTGTTGAGAAGAAGATTTTCATCATAGCTTTTGAAACACTAATAATTTACGCCAATTTTATTGTAAATTAGTGGATAAAATACATTTTTTTCTTGGAATGGAGTCACCCCATTCACTTTGATGAAAGATTTTTTGTAAACGCATTTGTTATACAAAAATAGTTCGTCTCATCAATAACATGGTTAATCTCAATACACTTTAATTGTATTAAGATTTTAATCTTCTAGATTAGATTCAAATGAAAGGATTGTTTCCCAAATATCTTTCAAATAAGCCACGATTATTTATTGAATAATCGAGGGATTAATTTCAATAATATTCTATTTTATTTTCTTTAGAAATAAATAGTTCTTCAAGAATCTATAGATGGTGTTTATTATTTTGAACATATCTTTAGGGATGGTGTTGTTTTTATAGGTTTCACTTTTCAACCGTAAAAGCACCATAAAGATAAGTTTTAAATTGATCCATATTGAATTGATCGATCTTTTCCATTAGATGACCGTGACCTCCACAAAAAAAGAAAGACATCCTCGCCAAGTAGTCATTCTTCCATGTAATAATCTACCTCATGTCCTCCAAGAATTCAGGGTCAAAAAATCGTGAAGAGAATTTTCATTACCTTTAATGAATTATGTCAAAATCAAGAAGAGAGTCATGATATGATGCAAAATTTGTTTGAAACTAAATTTTGACATCTTGTTTCACAATTTGACCGAGAAAGTCAATATGGAGAAAATATGATTAAGTAAATCATCTTGAAATTTAATGCACTTAATCAAAGAAAGCATTTTTTTGATAATTGAATACTTTTGGTAGGATTATTTACCAAAAGCAAACTAATTCTTCTTAGAATTCTTTTCTTTCAAGATACCTCCATATTTTATCGAGGCATGCTTTCAACAATTTTGAAACTAGTAGGTCCAAGATTAAGACGGGAAAGTTTTGAACCGCTTTAATTTTATGACCGCATGGTATGAGTATCAGACCATGGTGGGGGGAATTTTTTTAATATGTCAAAGAGTGAGACTGCATCTTTGGCAAGATTTTGATAGAAATCACATAATTGAGAGCTCTAAGAACCATAAAGGTTTTATCTAAAATGATATCGTGAAATTTGCAAATTCAATAATTTCTTAATTGGTAAGCATTGGATATATTATGGCCTGAAAATCTTATTTCACTTTGAAATAATTTGATATTTGGCTCTGAAATGACTAATACATTTTTTAAAATTAACCATTTAAATGTTTTTAGGTGGTTGAAGTGTTCATCAATATTGTTTGAGAACACCAGAACATCATCAATATAGACTAAAATATATTTAAAATAATAAAATATATTATTCATGATATGTCAAATTGAAGGTGCATTTTTAAACCAAAGGGCATTATGTTCCATTAATGTCCAAAGGCACCGTAAATGCTATTTTATACCGATCCAATTATTTTATCCGATCCGCCAATATCTATTAAATCAAATTTGGAAAATATTTTTGCATATGCAATCTATTTAATAAATCTTTATGGAATTGATATCGATCCATTTTAAAACTTTGTTCTTGTAATTAATTTGTCATGATCTCTATTTCCTTTTTCTACCAAATTCATAACATAGAATGCTACGACCAAAGAGTAGGATTACAAAATTATTCATTTCTTTAATAAATCAGAATTCTTCTTTGCATAAAGTGGTAGTTTTCCATCCGACAATGAGCTTTTTGGGAATGTCTGCATTGAAATTATCAATGTACGGGAGATCCACTACATGAGTCCTTCTTTCCCAGAAAGTAATTGGGTTGTCACCATATACTTCCTTTTGGAATTCTTGGCGGCAATTTTGAATTTTTGCTTTTAATTTTGGGGTAGAAATTTATTGTTTAATAGTTAAACTAGCAATTTCTTCTTGTAAATAATTTATATGTAGACTTATTAATTTATTCATTTCATTTATATTTTAATTGGTGATAAAGAATGTGATTTCTTTATCCCAAAGAAAACATCAATTCAATATCATCAATTCTAGTGAAATTATTTTAAGAAGAAAAGGAGTTCCTAAAATAATATGTTGTGTCAAATTTTTGACTAAAATAAAAGGCATTTGAATTCAAATATCATCTTGACACACGGCCATAAATGATAATTTATACTTAATTTGTATAGATTCATCGTAAGCCTTTAATCCGGCTTATTTTTTCAAAAGATTTGAAGAAATTTCCTTCTTATATATAATTTAAATCGCTTCTTATCAACTAAAGAGTAAATTTGGTAAAATAAATTCTTTATTTATAATTAATTAATGAAATATACCATTTCTTATATTGCTGATATTTTGTGAAATGATTCTATTATTAATTTATTTTCAAATGAATTGGATGTCTTCTGATTTATCAGAATCTGATGAGGATGAAGATGAAATATGTTCTTCTTCATCTTCTGATTCAATTTTAGAATCAGAGGATGTAAGTAGAATTTTCATCAGGATTTGTTTTAACCCTTTGTCAATCTGAAGTTCATTTAACTTCTTCTTGATAGTGCATTTATTTGCGTAATGACCCATATGGCCATATTTGTAACATTTTATTTCTCTTGTCTCTTTGGTTTTAGAACCAGAGGGACGAGAGTTCTTGTGTTTGTGCGTGAATTTATCACATTTTTTATGACGTGATTTTTCACGTTTAGGAAAAATAGTCTTTTTTCCCTGTTTATAAGATAAAGGACGCATAGGATCTCGCTTGAATTGCTCAATTGCCAAGTCGCTTATGCAAGTAGACGCTCTTTTCATTTGATCTTTAATTTAAGATCGAGCATTGCTAAACCGCTTTTAATACATGCAAATAAGATTTCCATATGTGGGTTTCATATGGGATGGTTCCATCGTGAGAAGAGAAACCTTAACCTTTTCAACAAATAGATTAGGAAGGCCTTCAATGAATTTTGCTTCCAAGGCTATTGGAATCATAAAGTATGTCATGACGCTAAAATATATCCTTGTACCATCAAAATTTAAGGATGGACATCTTAATTTTGAGTGGAGCAAGTTTTTCTCTTGATCTCCAATGGATCCAAAGAAAATGATCTATAATTGTTTGGAGAAGATTATAGACCAAATTTTCATTAGTTTTGCTATTCTTTGGAAGATCCTTAGTACTTAAGTCAATTTCTCTAAGGAGGTCTCTTTTGAGGAACAAGGAGAAATTATCCCACCATCCTTTGAGTTCTAGAATCAAATGATGGCTCGAAAGGACAATATGAGGTTTTGCTTGATGTTTAGATTGAACAGCAGTAGCAAATATAAGCATTCGATGAAGGGTATGAATGATTTGATGTTCAGAAAGTCCATCAATATTTCATTCATATAAAGAATCTCCATCATAGGAATTTCCTACTAAATGAGTATCTTCCTCAAATAATAAATCAGGAGGTGTTGGTTTTTATAATAATGTTTTTCCAAATTTTTCTTGGGATAAGAAAGTTTTTGGATATCAAAAGAGGATGAGGATCTTGTAATTCTTGAAAAAGGTTTTGAACTTTTCAATATTACTTGTTGATCAAGACGCTTAGGTTTCACAAATGGGTTTATACTAGTAGAAGCTTTTTTGAAGCTCTAGTTTCTAGAAACCTTTTTATGCATTTGATCAATTTTAGACTCTAGGCTAAAAAAGATGATCAAGGATTATTTGAAGTATACTATTACTATAATTAAGTTATTTAATTAAATAAATTCTTTAGAATTTGTGGATCAAACTTATTTTTTCATCGCTAATTTAAAGGTTTATCATCCACCATTTTACACCGATGGAGGATAAGATGCTTCAATTATTTTTCCTTGCTGTTGCCATTTTTGGTAGTTAAAACAACAACTTGAGCAGAGCATAGAATCAAAAATTATGCAACAAAAGGAATAGTTGCCTTGGCTTGGCTATTTCTTTCTCTCATTTTGTCAAAATATAAATCATTTATTTCGAGACATTAGTCTTGAGAAGTAAAACTTCTATACCAAGTATGAAAATTATCATACTTTGGTTGGAAGTATTCCTTCAAAATAACATCTCTAGTCTTAGAACCTATTATGTAGCTCATTAAGACAAAAGTTCATTTTAGATGGAGTGGGAGATTGATTTTCTCTCACTGAATGATAGATATAATTTTATTTAGCAAGGGCCTACCATGGTTCGTGAGTGAACCATCGATAGACTTCTCGAGGTTTGAGATAGAAACCCTAGGAAGTGTGATGGATTGACGAGGGTTGAAGACTTCAACATCACCATTATTTGAATTATGATCTACATCTTGATTAATGGAAGGTCTTGGTGTGCTAGATGGTATAGTCCATGTGGAAATACCACCTCATTCCATTTAATCCTCTAGTAGCAATATGGGATGCTAATAGATTTGTTTCAAAAGTGTCGTTTGAAATTTTCAACTCTAGGATTTAAAGTATTTAAAACTCAAAAAATAAATTCAAAAGAGGAATAGTTTTAACCCTAAGAAATCATAACCATAAAGTAAATATAATTTTAGAGCTTCAAAAGATTTATATCGAAAAGAGATAAACTTAGATTGGAAAGGTGTTGAAATAAGGCCCACATAAAGGCCTCTACAACACTCATTAGGGATTGAGCCCAAAGGCATCACCATCTCTAGGCTTGCTAAAATAGAAGCATTTAGACCTTTAAGGGTTAAAGGTTTGAATGCTATTTGTATCATCCCTATATGAATATATTTAAAATCTTATATTTATGCATCTTCAAATAGTAGATAAATAGTTTTATCCATTTGATCTACGAATGGTTAGTTACAACTTTCATTGAGATTTTCCTTAAAAAAAAAGTTTCAAATTGATAAATGATAGTTTTATCAATCTTGGGAGAGACCATCTATTTAGGTCTCTTCATTCAAAGGAACTACCATTTCTTGATTAAATTATTATTTCTCTAATCGTTAGATTAGAAGTTACTAAGAAGTAGAAGCCATATAACCAAAGGGGAAAAGGGAGAGGAAGATGATGTGGAGAATTTGAAACAAATCACCACATAAGGATAAAACAAACTAAGTATAAACCTCCATTAGAGAATTATCTTCCCAAACAATCAACAAAATAGGACTTATAACCCTTTCAAGCCTCACACAATAGGGATTTATCCATTTAATGAAAAGATGGAATATAAACCTCTACTAGAATTATCCTGATAGTCAACAAAAAGGACTTATCACCCTATCAAGCATCATGAAGGATGGCCATTTGACATAAATAAAGCCAGAGAGGAACAAATTACCGCATCCAAAGCATGGTGAAAATAAAATCTCTAACATCCTTCCTGGATTTACCCCATCATGGCTCTACTGACTTAACCAGATATATAAAACACTTATTTATTAAAACTTAAATATAATTTACACGATGGCAGTAGGCAGGAAGCAGGAAGAACTAAGGAGAGTACAAGAGGAGAATAGAAGAGATGAGGAGAAGGAAAAATTGAGCATTGAGCATACATAATACATACACAGAGCCTCCTTATATAGAGGTGGAGGCACAGGAGAGAATTTGCTTAGAAGTTAAGCAAAGGTATAATTATTAAACAAAAGATAAATGTTGCTTAGAAGTTAAGCAATGATATAATTATTAAATAGAAACTTTGCTGTTAAGCAAATCTACTATTATTAAATAAAAAGATACTTTGCTTAGAGGCTAACCAAAGCAAATATATTATAAGATGGCTACTTTCAAAAGTAGAAATTATTTTGGTGGGACCACTTTATATAAAGTAGTTCCGGTGAAGATAAGCTTTGGAAAGTAGAAATTATTTTTCCTATGGATCCATGAATTTAAGTTTCTCATGGATTCCACATCATAAGATATCAGATATAGATAGTGATTAAACACCTTGAGTTGATTTTCAGATTTTGAGATGTTCTTATGTTGAATCTCATCTCAGAGGATAACAACTTTTGATGCTTTGTAGTACCTCATCTATCATTAGCTCAAAATCCATAGTTTTTTGAGATCATTAATTGAAGCTTTAATAATGGCTTTAATTTTTGAGCTTATCCTCAATGTTGATTGAATTCTACCATTTTAGTAAAATTCTTTGAAGGACCAATCATGACTTTCCATAAATTATTCCAGCCCAAATCAATGGATTTGTATAAGAAATGAGCAAGATTTTATCCTGAATCATTTTTTTTGAGATTAATAGCCCTCATTTTGGGAGCTTCCATCAATCATTAAGACTTCTTTGATTGATAAGAATATTTAATTTGAAAATAGTTCCACCATCAAAACCATCAAGTTTTATTGATAATATCTTGTTCATTATGAACATAAATGCTTATCTGAGAAGGAAGAATCATAGCTTGCACATAATTTATGCTAATTTTGCAAATTAGATGAGGATAAGAATATATTTTTCAATGGAGGACCCATTTGCTTTTGATGAAAGATCTTTGTAAGCATTGCTATACAAAATTGTATGGTTCATCTCTGATCAGAACATGAAATCTCATACCCTTAATTGTATTAAAGATTGTTTCCAAATATCTTTCAAATAAGCCAATTATTTATTGAATAATCGAGAGATTAATTTCAATAATATTCTATTTTAAATTAAAGAAATAAATATTCTTGTGCAATATCTTTTAGATGGTGTTGCTTTTTTAGAGGGTTTACCCTTTTCAATCAGAAGGAAGAGGAAGTACAAAAGATAAGTTTGCAAATTGATCATGCCAATATTGAATTGAAATCGCCATTATGCCATGGTCAACCTCCATGAAAAGAAAGACGCCCATAGAGTATTCTTCCATGGGTGATCCAATCTTTAAGAATTCAGTCGAAAATCGAAAAAAGAATTTTCATTACCTTTAATGAATTTGATGTCAAATTGAAGATAGAGATCTGATGCGATGCAAAAATTTATTTTGAAACTATTGACATCTTGTTTGTTTTAATTTTTGTCAATCAAGTTCATTTAACTTCTTCTTGATCTGCATCTATTAAATGAATATAACATTTGTAACATTTTATTTCTCTTGTCTCTTTGGTTTTAACCGAGATAGAGTTTTATGAATTTGTCACATTTTTATGAATTTTCACATTTAGAAAAATAGTTTTTGTGTTTCCTTGTGTTTATAAGATGGGCCAGAGATACATGAATTATCAGATTTGGTTGATCTCAAGTATATGTTCTTTTCATTTGATCTTTTAATTTAATATCTTATTTCAAACTAATAAAACATGAAATAAGATTTTCATTGTAATTTCATATGGGATGGTTCCACAAAGACAGAAATCTTAACCTTTTCAAAATAGATTAGATCAATGAATTTTTTTTTCTTCCCTATTGGCATTATAAAGTGTAGACTTATTAGAAATATAATTGTACCATCAAAATAAATTAAGGATACATCTTAATTTCTGAGTAAAAATTTTTTCTCCTTGATCTCCAATGGATCAAAAATGACTTAATTGTTTAAGATTATAGACCAAATAAATTTCTATTCTTTAAGATCCTACTTAAGTCAATTTAGAGGTCTTCCTTGAGGAATAAAGGAGAGAATTATCCACCATCCTTTATTCCTAGAATCAAATGATTTAAAAATATGAGGTTTTCTCTAGATTGAACAAATGCAAACATAAGACTGATGAAGGGTATGAATGATTTGATGTTGAAAGTCCATCAATATTCCATTCATTTTGAATTCCATCATAAGAATTTCTAAAAATGAGTATCTTCCTCAAATAATAAATCTGAGGTTTTTTAAATAATGTTTCCAAATTTTTTCTGATAAGAAAGTTTTATATCAAAAGGAGGATGAGGATCTTGTAATTTTGAAAAGGTTTTGAACTTTTCAAAACTTGATTGATCAAATTATTGAGGATTCAATTGAATCTTCATCCAATTAGTATACAAGAGCTCTACATACTTTTATTTAAATTTAGAATCAATGAATGTCTTCAAATATCCCAACTTAAGAGCCGCTAGAGGTAACAAAATTTCACAAATGGTTTATACCAAGGAATTTTTTCTAAAGCTAATTTGAGGCTAAATTTGTTTAAGCATTTGATTGATTTAATCTAGGCTAAAAAGAATCAATGATTATTTGAAGTATATTACTATAATTCTTTTAATTAAGAATAAATTCCTTTAGAATTTGTGGATCTAACTTATTTTTTTAAAGCAAATTTAAAGGTTTATCATCCACCATTTTTATAAATCGATATTAAGAGCTTCATATTTTTCCTTGCTCATTTGCCATTTTTAGTTAAAATAGCAACTATGATTGAGCATATAATTAAAATTTAAAAGGAATAATTTTCTTGACTCATATTTAATGATCTTCAAACATTAGTAAAAATTTTATCCATTTGATCTAGATAATGGATTTCATTTCATCAAGATTTTCCTTTCCAAATTGATAAATGATGACAATTTGAGAGACCATCTATTTAGGTCTTCTTCATTCATAACTCTCCATTTCAAAGTATTAAATTATTTCTTCTAATCATTAGATTAGAAGTTTCAAAGAAGTCTTATATCCAAAAAAAAAGGGAGAGAGAAGATGATGCATAAAGATTTGGAACAAATCACAACATAAGGATAAAACAAACTAAGTATAAATCACCATTAGAGAATTATCTTCCCATACAGTCAACAAAAATAGGACTTAAGTTTTAAAATTATTAAAGATTGCCTGATAAGTATGGATATGAAAACACTCAATTCTAGTATCAATTTAGTGATAGCATTATTTTAAGAAGAAAGGAGTTCCCAAAATAATGTGTTGTGTCAAATTTTGACTAAAATAAAAGGCATTTGAATAGAAATATCATCTTGACAAACCGATGATAATTTAAACTTGATTTGTAAAGATTCAAGTCACGCCTTTAACTCTATTTTTTTTCAAAATATTGAAGAAATTATTCCTTCTTGTATACAATTTAAATCTCATCAACTGATTAAATTTGGTAAAATAAATTCTTTATTTATAATTAATTTAATGGAAATATACCATTTCGATATTGCCTTTTGTATATTTTGTAAGAAACCTTCTTGATTAGAAACTATATTTTTCAAATGAATTTTCTCATTAATTGTATTTCGATAAAGAGTATATAGAGGCTTGTAATTAAATTTTTTAAATTTATCTTTCTTCTTTCAAAGAAGATTTATAATTTTATCACAAGTTGAATCATCTTCAATTGCTAAAATTTTAATTAATTGTCCTTTTGCTCGTGAGCTTATAGACTATCATATTTATTATATTTTTATAATAATCTTTTCTGCTGATGATTTTAAAGCTTAGATTTATTGATTTATCAAATCGATGAAGAAGAAATATGTTCTTCCTTCTCTCTTCAATGGAGATATAAGAAGAATTTTCATCGGTTTGTTTTAACCCTTCATCAATCAAGTTCATTTAACTTCTCTTGACGGTGCATCTATGTATAATGACTCATCCACATTTGTAACATTGTATTTCTGTCTCTTTGGTTTTAGAACAGGACGAGAGTGCTGTTTCAGCGTGAATTTATCACATTTTTATGACGATTTTTTTTCATGAAGAAAAATAGTTTTTCATTTTTTCCCTTATATTAAGATAAAGGATGTACCGAGGATCACATTGAATTGTTCAAGAATTTTCCAAGTCATTGTCAAGACGTTTTCTTTTCATTTGTTCTTTAATTTAAGATCGAGAAAATTGGTAAACCAATTTAATACATGTAAATAATATTTCATGTAAGTTTCATATGGATGGTTCCATCAAGAGGCAAAGAGAAACCTTAACCTTCAAATAGATTGGGAAGGCCTTCAAATTTTTTGCTTCGAAGGCTATCATCATAAAGTGTCATGACGCTAGAAATATAATATATCCAAAATGTTGGGATGGACATCTTAATTTTGGAGTAAGGAGGAGTTTTTCTCCTTGATCTCAATGATCAAAGAAAAAAGATCTATAATTGTTAAGAAGATTATAGACCAATTTTCATTTTTTGTTTCTTTAAGATCCTGTACTTAAATCAATTTCACTGGAGGTCTTTTGAGAATAAAAGAATTATCCCACCATCCTTCGTAGTTCCGAGAATCAAATGATGGCTATAAGAATGTGGTTTTGCTTGATGTCTAGATTGAAAAAATACTTCATTATTCGATGAAGGGTATGAATGATTTGATGTTCAAAAGTCCAAATATTCCATTCATATAAAGAATCTCCATCATAGAATTTCCTAAAATGAGTATCTTTCTCAAATAATAAATCGAGGTGTTGGTTTTATAATAATGTTTTTCCAAATTTTTCTTGATAAGAAAGTTTTGGATATCTGGAGGATGAGGATCTTAGAATTCTTGGTTTTGACTTTTCAATATTACTTGATTGATCAAGATGATGAGATCTGAATCTTCATCCGACTATTCAAGAGCTTACATACTTTTCACTTTTAGAATCAAATTCAATGTCTCAATAGAGTCCCAACTTAAGTGCAGAGTGGTTGGATGGTCACAAATGGGTTTATACTAGAATCAATTTCTAGTTTTGGCTAGAAACCTTTGTTTATAAGGATTTTAGACTCTAGGCAAAAAGATGATATTATGAAGTATACTTTTATCAATAGTGTTTAGAGATATGAATTATTTCTTTGTTGATAATAATTTTGTTCATTGAACATCCATGAATACTGTTATCATTAAGAAGAAGTTTTATAGCTTGCACATTAATGAGGTGGTATTTCCCTTTGGACTATACCATAAGCAAAGATTCCATTATTGAGTTATTCCTCATTTAAGATAAGTACTTTGAAGAAAGCAATTATTTCATCTCAAATATTATATCATTGAGCTTCTAAAGTGATGTTTCTCTTTATTTAATAATTGTACATTTGTTTAACCTCTAAGAAAGTCCTTCATCCACCTATATAAGGGAGGCTCTCTTGTATTAAAGGTGCTAATGCTTGTACTCTCCCATCATAATAAACTTTAGTCTTAATGAGCTACAATAGGTTCTAAGACTATGAGGTTGTTCAAAGGAATTACAATATCACTCCTATATACTCTTATGATTTTTAACCATTTTTGGATAAAGATTTTTTTCATTCCTCCCATGCCTTTAAAAATATCAAAATAAAAAATGGTATATTTCCATTAAATTAAGGATGTTAGATTTTGTTTATTTCACCATGCTTTGGATAAACTAATACTTTGTTCATTCCTCCCAGGGATCTTCATCAAATGGCCATCCCTAAGTGATGCTGATAGGTGATAAGTCATTGTTGATCAGGATAATTCTTAGTTTATATTCTTTCATCGCAAATGGTGAATTTATCTTGAAAGGGTTCCCTATTTTGTGACTGGAAATATAATTTCTAATGGATTTTATTTATTTTATCCTTATGTGGTGATTTGTCAAATTCTCCCCATCATCTTCCTCTCTCCTTTTCCATTTTTGGTAATATGGTTTCTACTTCTTTCAAGTAACTTCTAATCTAATGATTAGAGAAATAATATTTAATCAAGAACTCAAATGCAGTTCCCTTGAAGAAGAAGACCTAAATAGATGGTCTCGCTCCAAAATTAATAAAACTATTATTTATCAATTTGGAACTACAGCAGATGGCGATGTTGAAGTTCGATAGAACCCTCGTCGATCCATTACACTTCCTAGGGTTTCTATCCCTTCAAACCTGAGAGTAGATCGGTATGGTTCACACACTCAACCATCGCCGAGGCCCTTCAAATCATATCATCCAAAGGAGAGAAAATCAATCTCCCACACCATCTGAAATAAACTTTAGTCTTAGTGAGTTACACAATAGGTTCTAAGACTAGAGAGGTTTTTCTGAAGGAATACTTCCAACCAAAGTACGATAATTTTCGTACTTGGTATAGAAGTTTTACTTCTCAAGACCAACATCTCGAAATAAATGATTTATATTTTGAGAAAATGAGAGAAAGAAATAGTCAAGCCAAAGCAACTATTCCTTTCATAGCATGGTTTTGCAGTTACTATGCTCAATCTGCTCAAGTTGCTATTTTAACTACCAAAAATGGCAAACAGAGCAAGGAAAAATAATTGAAGCATCTTATCCTCCATCTTGTAAAATGGTGGATGATAAACCTTTAGAATTAGCCTAAAAAATAAGTTCCGATCCACAAATTCTAAAAGAATTTATTACTGTAATTAAACAACTTAATTATAGTAATAGTATACTTCAAATAATCACTGATCATCTTTTAGCCTAGAGTCTAAAATCGATCAGATGCTTAAACAAAAGGTTTCTAGCCTTGAAACTAGCAAAGCTTCAGGAAAAGCTTCTACTAGTATAAACCCATTTATGAAACATTTTATTCAACCACCTCCTAAACTCTTAAGTTAGACCTTCAAGACATTCGAATTTGATTCTAAATTTAAGTGAAAAGTATGTAGGAGCTCTTGAAGATATCAATCGATGAAGATTCAAATGAATCCTCAACCAAACCGATGACATCAATCAAGTAATATTGAAAAGTTCAAAACCTTTTCAAGAATTACAAGATCTTCATCCTCCTTTTGATATCCAAAAACTTTCTTATCCAAAGAAAAATTTGGAAAACATTATTATAAAACCCAACACCTCCGATTTATTATTTGAGGAAGATACTCATTTCAGAAATTCTATGATGGAGATTCTTTATATGAATGGAATATTGATGGACTTTCTAAACATCAAATCATTCATACCCTTCATCAAATGCTTATGTTTACTTCTGCTATTCAATCTAGACATCAAGCAAAACCACATATTATTGTGAGCCATCATTTCGTGATTCTCCGAACTCAAAGGATGGTGGGATAATTTTCTCACTGCTTCTCAAAGGGAAGACCTCCTTAGCAAAATTGACTTAAGGATCTTCCAAAAGAACAAAGAAAACCTAATGAAAATTTGTCATAATTCTTCTCAAACAATTATAGATCATTTTGGATCCATTGGAGATCAAGGAGAAAACTCGCCTTACTCCAAAAAATTAAGATGTCCATCCTTAACCCATTTTGATGGTACAAGGATATATTTCTAGCACCATGACACTTTATGATGCCAATAGCCTTCACCGGAAGCAAAAATTCATTGAAGGCCTTCCCAATCTATTTACTCAAAAGGTTAAGGTTTCTCCTATACGATGGAACCATCCCATATGAAACCCTAACATATGGAAACCTTATTTCTGCATGTATTAAAATGGTTTAGCAATCTGCTCTGATCTTAAATTAAAAGATCAAATGAAAAGAGAATGTCACTTGAGGCAGCTTGGCAAATATGAGCAATTCAACCGGATCCTCGCACGCCCTTATCTTCCAAACACAAAACATGAAATACTATTTTTCCTAAACATGAAAAATCATGTCATAAAATGTGATAAATTCACACACAACATAGCACTCTCGTCCCTCCGTTCTAAAACCAAAGAGACAAG